>CM024766.1:114046493-114546309 GCA_014218235.1 Colocasia esculenta | reverse complement strand
CCATGGCCACCTACAAGGTGAAGCTGGTGACCCCCAGCGGGGAGCAGGAGTTCGAGTGCCCCGACGACGTCTACATCCTGGACCAGGCCGAGGAGGAGGGGATCGACCTGCCCTACTCGTGCCGCGCGGGCTCCTGCTCCTCCTGCGCCGGCAAGGTGGTCTCCGGCGAGGTCGACCAGTCCGACGGCAGCTTCCTCGACGACGAGCAGATCGGTGAGGGCTGGGTGCTCACCTGCGTCGCATACCCCACCGGCGACGTCGTCATCGAGACCCACAAGGAGGAGGAGCTCACCGCCTGATCGAAGGAGCTCCACGGATAGCCTTGCCGCCTGGGGCATCCGGCGCCATCTCTATCCTTTTGCTTAATTTGTTTAGCTCCGTATGCTTTGTTCTTGATGTTGTCCTTGGTCGTTCTTGTAATCTCCTGTTACTAGTTTTTGATCTTCTTAATTGGGTGGAGATTTATACGTAACAGTGCTGTCGAATGTACCTACGTACCGTACTTCCGAAGAGTACTGGCTGCTTTGACGTGTTATTATTCAATAATTAGCATGGTTCTAAAGAGGGTACTCCACGTGCTAGGATTACAAGTATAAAAGGAGAAGATGTATACACATCTGTGTAAATGGATATAACAGGAACATGAAGAGGCTGGTTAGAAGGAGAGTGCCACTTCTACTACGTCGTTTAGTCCTTGAAATAGTCTTCAAGTCCTCTGTATATATATATATATATATATATATATATATATATACTACATATAGGAAATAAGCTATCTCTTTAGTAAATATTGTCCATCATATATGAACGAGTGCTGTGTTTAAAAGAGATTAGTTGACCCTATGAGAGAAATGTTTATTGCAAATAATCTTGCAACCCATTGAAGTGGATTATAAAAAGTAGTCTCATTGACTCATGGAAGAAAGGAGAGAGAGAGAGCTTTTGTCAATTCTCTATACCAATAAAATTGTTTCTTACAATCTATATTAGTTTTGCAAAAACTATTCCTCTCCATAGAAGGTAAGAAATAGTTGGTAGAAATAGTTTGGAGACCACTAGTGTACTCTGTGGTACTCTCTCTCCAGGACGATTGGATTGAAAACTGATTTATTAACATTATAATTTTCTCGACACCAAACTTGACTCCCAATCAATAAAAATGTATCACATCATCACTTATAACTCAGAAATACCTTCTGAAAGAGAAGGTTGTAGTGTGTTACTAAACTATTTTCCGATTGGATTTGCCTGGCTTGTGGAAGCTGTGTGGTCACCAAAGGAGCTGTGTGGATAAAGAGATAGAGGGTGACCCAAAAGTGTGATAGGCTCCAGTAAGTCACTATGGGTGGAACCCCAGTATTCTCAACCAACCAGATCTGAAGGGACTTGATGAGTGGACCAATAAGTGGGAGAAAGATTTATTGTCTGGGTGCTCGACAAATGATTTGTTCGGGCGTCCAAAATGGTACTGCCACATTGGGCAGCACGGAGCTGTGCATGGGGCCCACAATTCGGCGCTGCCCAATACGGCAGCGCCAACTTAGATGCCTGGACAAATTGTCCGGATGCCCGGGCACCCAGCAGTTCCTTTGTATATACTTTGGGACGGACGGATATTTTTGCCTTAGATACATGTGTTTTGGCGTGTGAGGTTAATTTAATAGACCCCAAACATTATATATCTTGGACATAGAGTATCCACTCTGTCTCAAAACGTACGCAAAACATTTCTAAGTAAATCTTTACCTCCAGCATCTACAAGGTCTCACAAGTTTAAACCTCATGGAGATCAGGTTTATGGGGAGCATATATATGAAGGAATCAGGTTTTTGGGGGAACATATATAAGAGGAGAAGGCTACAAAGTAGTGTCGTTGATTCCAAAAAAGAAACCATATCTACCTAAAGGAGTGCAAGATTACATAATCAATCAAGTTGTGTAATCAAACTAATTAATTCTATCTATAAGAACATTCTTCCAAGAGAGAATTTGTAGCTTAACGTATGTCGTAAATAAAGCCATAAAGCCAAATCTTACATCTCTTCTCGCATGTTTGCCATATTCTTCCCATTCCCCTTCCTATTTCAAACTTACCTTCCATATCGCTCCACTCTTCAACTAAGAGTAAAGTTTATTGCATTTTCATATTACACTTAAGTACAATATGATTAGACAATAAATTTATATGACATCCAACAATTAAATTGTCATTTTATCACTCTTCATATGAAAAATATCACATAAATTATTACCTAACCATATTACACAATGTAATAAATCTCTCTCTTCACAAAGATCCCACGATTTGAGAAACCAATCTCCTTTACCTGAACATCTTTAGCGCTTAGCGACAAAATTGCCACCTTAATAATTTTAAATAAGAAAATTTCTACAAGAAACTTTAGAAAAATAACTTGACTCATAAACCAGAAACTTTGGAAAAATAACTCTACTCATAAGCTAACAAACATGTGAGCTTTTCTGAGGGAATTTACTCTAGTTATCTTTTAAGGGGTTTCAATATTCTCCGAAATTTGGCAAACCCCCCATCAACATTAACAAAAGTGAAGATTGGAGATTTTTAAATTAAAACTTCAAGCATATCCACCCTAAAACTTTCCTAATTCACTTGCTCAAATGGCAGTGAGTTATCAAATTTTGCTCGGCGACTGCCTGACATGACAACTCCACTTCACCTCCGAGTCGACTTGATAGAATCTAGTTAGCACGGAAACAAAACCAAATGAAACGACAATCCCACTTCCTGATGAGGAGGAGAAGAGTTCAAATTTCCAGCGAGAAGTTAAAAGAGAAACATATCTAGTCAGTGACATTTATACAAACACAAGGCCATTAGAGCACTTCACAGTTAACACCACCTGCAGGCTTCTCCTCGTGGAAGCCAAGCAGCCATTCTGTACAGAGCTTAGCTAGCAGCCTAGCCGGCCGCCTGCAACACCCGAGCGAGGTGGACGAGGTGCCAGGTGAGTCCCATCAACGTCATCACGTTCAGCAAGGACGAGTAGTTGTTGAGACTCTTCAGCTTCCGGTTCAGTACGGCCATCTTGCTCTTCGTCGAAGCCTCCTCCGCCGATGGCTCCTCTACGTGGGGGGGCGCCGCCGTCCTCGTCGTCCCAGTAGCAGGTGTCGCCGTCGCCGTCGCCTGGGTCGTCGTCCTCGTGGTCTCGACCCCAACGTCCGCCATGTCCCTCCCCCTCCCTTCTTCCTTCTCCAGCTTCATCCTTTCGTACATAAGCTGCATAAGAAAAGGAGGAATAAAGCTCACGTACTCTTGGAGAGGCTCGCCATATCGGAGAACAGAGAGGGCCGGAGAAGAATGGGAGGGTAGCAAACCTTAGTAGCCTTCGGCTCCAAGAAGAGCATGTTGATGAGAACAAGCACCAGGGAAGCCAGCAAGACATAGCCCTGCAACCTCTCCGGCGACGACCGCCGCCGCCCCGCGGGCCCGAACGCGTGCGAGAGGAGGGCCACCCCGACGGCGTAGGCCATGGCCCTGAAGTAGACCGGGTACAGCTTGCTCTGCAGCATGCCGAACTGCTGCCGCGGCAGTGCTTGCGCCAGGACGTGGCTGGACACGAAGGTCACCCACACGCAGCTCCCGTACGCCGTCGCGAAACCCAGCAGGTGCAGCACCGCTGCCAAAGCGTCCGCCGCCTGCTTCAACCCCACGTATGCCGCCAGGTCGCGGGCGACCTCCCGGGCCCTCTGTACTATATCCGTCAGATTCTTCCGCACCTCCATTGTCTTCTCGCTGGCGGTCCCCTGCGCCTCCCTCGCCATCTCCGCCGCCTTCTTCTTGGCCTCCTTGGCCGTCTCGACCGCGCCCCTCTCCATCTCCTTTGCCGTCTCAACAGCGCCCTTGCCCAACTCCTTGGCCTTCTCTGTGCCGCTCCTGGCTTTTTCGAGGGCCTGCTCCGTGACCTCGGAGACGTTCCCCGCCACTTCCTCCTTTACCTCCTTCGCCTTCTCAACAGCGCCTGTGACGGCCTCCTTGGCGGCTTCCTCGACCTGGGCGGCCTTCTCCCTGGACTTCCCCAAGAGCCCCGAGATCTTGTCCTTGCAGACGCCGTAGGCGTCGCAGATCCTCTCCTTGGCGCCATGGGCCGGCGCCTTCAGGTCCTCCTCCACTTCCTTCCCTTCCTCCCGGAGGGGAGTGGAGATGCCCTGGCCGAGGTTGGGCAGGACGGAGGCCGCATCCTTGAACTTCTCCTTCGCTTCCTCCACGACGCCACCCGGGAGGCGGTGACCAGATGGCTGGAGCCGTGACGGGTGGGAAAGCTGGGAAGGAGTCTGCACGGAGGGTTGCTGCGGGGCTTCTCGCTCGTACTCCACGACGATGACGCGGTGGCCTTCTCTGTAGACAGCAGGGTCGCCGGGAGGGCGCTGTGGGCGGTGGTCGTCTGACGCTTCCCTCTGCTTCTCCGGCTGAGGAGACCAGACGCTAGCTGCCGCGAGGGAAGATAGCACCAGCCCCAAAGCCAGAATGTTCATCATCTTTCCTGCTCTCTCCCCCTCCCTCTCTCTCTCTGCACACACAGACACGCACAACGCGCACTCACACTCTGTTAGCCACTACCAGCGGAAACGAAGTAAAAATGGTGAGAAGGGGAGGTGGGGGGGAAGGTGTTACAAGTTTATCTTGGAGGGTTTCAGGCGTTTTGGGTCCCCGAGGCGTTTTGACGAACAGGTGGTTCTCCAGACGCTTCCGGCTGTACACACGTGTAGAAATTCGCCACGACCGTATCCGAACGTGTCGTCCATGTACGGCTCCGAAGCTGACGCCGGCAGATTTGGCTCCTCGTCGGAGAAGGGGGGGCACCGTTAAGTCTCTTGTAATGTCTATAACTCTTTAAATTGAGAGAAATGTTTGTCAGATCGATCGAGTAGGTAACAAAATTAGGTAGAACTGGGTAACAGTAATTTTATTGGTTAATAATTATCAGATTTTTTCTTTCTTTTTTAATTAATAAAATATTTGACAAATTAATAATTCACTTAAGTTAGTTGTAGATCGAGTTGGGGTCGAGCCCAATAAATCAGATAAGTTTTGCTAAATTTAAGTTCGGGTTACTAATTCTGTGAGTAATATTTATCGTCTGATTGCATAGATAGGACGGACATAAGATATACATTGCATGCAGTTTGGCCTTCTCAATTTATAGGTTGTTTGGTTATAATTTTTTTGTCTATTTTTTTAAATTTTTTTAAAAAAAGAAGACATACACAAAGAGGGTTTGGTAAGTAGTTTTTTTTTAGTGTAAAATTTTTACCCTATGTAAATCTCTTCAAAAAAAAATAAATCCTAACCTATTATTTAAAAGCTCTCTATCTCTCTCCTCTCTCTCAAGCCCCCCCCCCCCCCCAGCCTCGGCGGCCCCCTGCCGTCCACCCCTCCCTACTCCGGCGGCCCCCACCCCCCCCCAACCCGGCGCCCCCCCTGTCCCCAGCCCCGCCAGCACCCGGCGGCCCCCTGCCGCCCCACCCAGCCCCACCCCTGCGGGCGCTCCTCCCCCCTCCTTCCCACCCGCCTCCCTCGCCCTCCTCCTCCTCTCCCCCTGCACTGCGGGGCACCCCCCCTCCCCCACCGCCCCCCCACTGGCCCCACAGCGCCCTCCCCGCTGGCGCCGTACCCGCCCCCCTGCAGGCGCTCCTCCCCCCTCCTCCCACACGCCTCCCTCGCCCTCTCCTCCCCCTCCCCCTCCCTCGCCTCAGCCCCCCAGCGCCCCTCCCCACCGGCGCCGTCCCTCCCTCGCACGCCCTCCCCCTCCCTCGCCGAGGCCCTTCGGCGCCGCCCTGCGCCTCCCCCTCATCCCCCCCCCCCCCCCCCCCCCCCGCGCCCGGCGCTCCTCCCCCCTCTCCCTCTGCGATGAGGGGCACCCCCTCTCCCTCACCGCGCTGACGCCCTCTCCTCCTCCTCCCCCGGGCTAATCCCCCCTCCCTCCCCATATTGTTGTCCGCACCAAACAGCATTGGATGATTTTTTTTATTTTAAACATTATGTTAAAACGCTCATCAATTAAATTTTGAGGGGAAATAGCTTTTTTTTTAACTGTTTCCAAAACCCCATTAAGTTGGGGTTATTTTTACAGACAATATTTGTTATCCGTATCTGTGGTGGCGTGATCCTGTTTGGGCCTGAGCCAAACGGGCCTCCACTGGAAAGAGAGGAAGACGATTGCTGGTGAGGGCGAAGACCTGCAAAAGAATGGGATCAGGGGGCCCGGTGAAGACGGGGAAACCCTCCGATGCCTAAGTCAGTGGAGAGCTTGTGAGGCAGGGGGTTTCGGAATGCGAGAATGTGTTCGCGTGGGGAAGAGAACGTACCGTTGCATGGTACTGTACCTGTGCCTTTATAGGCGTTGGTGCAAGGCCAACGTGCGTAACGTTGGGCAGATCGTGCCTGAAGAGGCGCCTTGACGCACGCGCATAACGGGAGGAGTTATGACTCCGATGCCCGTTAGGCTGCCAGGCAGTTCACGCCCCTTGATGGTGGAGAACGTGGCCTGAGACGGTTACAACCGTTCTGGAAGCCAGAGAGTGCTCGGAACCCTTTGGAAATGCTTTCCGAGCAGGTGACCCACGTGGGGGCTCGAACATGCTGTTCGGTAACATCGAGGGTAGTTTCATGGAGCGGAGTCACTGTTCTTGCTCGGAAGCTGTTCATAGTTGTTCGGTAAGGAAAGGCGGGTGATCTGCTCGGAGGTACGCCGCAGCGGAACCTGACAGCTTCCGATCACAGGAGTCACACATGGAGGTCTTTGAGCCATCCTGGAGAGGGCGTGCCCTTCGATGACGGTGCCACGTTGGTTGACAGGACGTGAATGGGCGTAACGAGCCATCATGGGCCTAGGTGACCAGATTTGGCCACCACACTTGCCCCCCACGCCCTCGAATGGCTCGGTGGAACGAGGGCTTCGAGGGCGTCGCTTCCGCATTTAATGCGAGGGCCCGTTACGGGATGCCGCCGCTTAGGGTCCTGTCAAACGGCTAACCCATCATGATGGGTGCAAAGCCGCGCCATACTTGAGGTGCCGCCGCTGCGTTCGGACGGTTGCCAACGCTGTACCCGAAGGGGCGTTTCAAAAATCGGAAGGAGCGGCATTTTAGGGCCCGCCTCGAATTTCGTTCCCTCCTCTTTCCTTATAAGGAGGGGACGAGACGAGGGCGGGAGCTACGCCTCCCAGAAACCCTCCATCTTTGAGATCTTCGTGCTTCCTTGCCTTCTCCTCTCCCTGTCTTCTGCTTCGTCCTCTCGCGCCGTTGCCGCTTTCTGCAGTCCTTCCGGCGATGGCGAGCAAGGGAAAGCCGCTGCCGGAGCTAGCGGGGTGACTGTCGCAGTGCCGAGCGGACCACGATACCGCCACTTCAGTGGTCTTCGTGAGCGCTTCCGGATTGGGGATGAGTACGAGATCGTTGACGCCAGGGAAAGCGACACGATCCTGGTGAATAAACCAGGTTGCCTGCTCCTATCCGTGGACCATCTGGAGGCAGGCTTCCGGCTGCCGTTGCCGGAGGTGGCGAAGGCGCTCCTTAATACTTGGGGCGTTTCGCCAATACAGCTGACGCCCAACACCTGGAGATACATCTGTATCTTCGGTGTTGTCTGCAAGTTGAAGGAGATCCGGGGCTCGGCGGACGTCTTCCGAGCGCACTTCAAGCTGTCTGCTTCGCGGGCGTCGGGAGCAGATGTCTACTACGCCAAGCACCGAACAGACCGGATGCACATCGGCCTGTCCAGCAAGTATTCCAACAACAAGGGTTGGATGGACAGGCTGTTCTTCGTGCGCCACCGGAGTGGTGCCGAGTGGGGGTTCCCCACAGTCATTCGCCCAGCACAGAAGGATAGCTTTCCGAAGCTTATCCAGGATGAGGCGAGGGCATCAGATGCCCTTCTCCGAGCAGGTGTTCGGAATGGAGAAGGGTATGTGACCGAGTTCATGCTCGTTAAGTATGGGCTCAGCAAACCATGGAGTAAGTATACTGTCTCTCGGTGGTTTACTCTTAGTTTTGGTGACCTCATACTAACCTTTCTTCTTCCCATCTTCTTTGTGCGCAGCGGCTGCAGAGCTGGAGGCAGGAAGAGATGAAGAGGCGAATGATGAGTTCGCCGAACAGATCCCTGTGCTAGCGCACAGGGTGTATGAAGGTGACGACGTCGACGCTGTTGTTCGGGTTCCTTCCGCGGTGAGGGTCGGTGCCGCGGTGACAACGGCACTTGTTGCTCCATCAACTGCCGAAGGGCGCCCGAACAGGCGCAGGCTCCTGAGAAGGGGCCTGGAAAGATTCGTTGAAGAAGAAGGCCACTAGAGAGGTGGTACCGGCCGGAGCTCGGGCTCCTCGAGAGAAGGACGACCAAGCGAGCCGGCCTTCTGCGAAGAAGAGGCCCGTTCTGGTTGACGAGAGCGCGGAGGAAGCGGAACAACTCCGTGCTCGGAAGAAGCAGAAGGCGGTCCAGGCTACTCCTCCACACGATGAGGAGGGGGACCGAAGAGGAGAGGAAGGGGCGCAGTTGCTGCTGCGCAAAAGAGTAGGGCCGTACAATCGGCCGATGAGGGGGTGCCATGGGTGGCTCCCGCAACTCGCCCCGAGGTCGCACAGAAGATGGCGACCGAGCTGGGGCTCATTTTTGTGAGCGAAGGATCTGAGAGTCCTGTCGGTGGAGAAGCCGGGGGCTCCCCCTGCGCGAGAGATAGGGCGCCCTCCGGTGCTTCCAATGCTGGAGGTGCCGAGCGCGGTGTTTCCAGCAACATCGCGGAGGTATCCTCTAGGAGGAGCAGAGAAGCTACGGCGTCACCTGCTCGGCAGGAGGAGGACACTTGCGCAACGGGAGTTTCCGCCCCTGCTGGGGTGGTTCCGAGCAGCGCGGTGACAGCAGCGCCTTCAGAGCAAGGAATGGTTCTGCAGCAGGGACCATTGCGGAGGCGGCCGCAACGGCGAGGGCGTCCGAAGAGGTTGCCACTTCAACGGGAGAATCCTGCCCCCCCTGCCCCCCTCCGAGGTGGTTGCTAACGCAGAAGCAACCTCCAAAGGAGTCGAAGACATTGGGGGGAGGCTGCGGGTGCTGCCCGGGATGAAGGGTCCGAAGACGACCGAAGGCCTCTTAATGAGGTGCTTCTGAGAGAACCTCTTGGGTTCCTTCGGTGGCAGCGCTGGAGGCGACCCTTCGTCGGATGGAGGATACGCCAAGGGAGCTGCCTGCGAGCCCCACTGCTTCTCGTCTTGAACGGTTGGCAAGGTGCTTGGACCTTCCTTCCGAACAGACTCCGGAGAAGTCAGTGGAAGGTTACCAGCCGGAGTGGCAAAGAAGATGGTTTGAGCGACGTCGACGTAGAGATGCTTGCGGACGAAATGTCCAAGTCGCTGGCCACTCTGAAGGCTTTAGCTGTTCGGGGCCAGAGACAGAAGTATCTCTACGAGGCGCAGGTAGCCTTCTGTGATGACCTTTCGGCAAGGCATAAAGCTCGCGAGGCGGCGCTGGAGGAGGAGGTGAAGGACCTCAGAGCTGCTCTTCATGCCGCGAAGCTGGATGCTACCTTGGCGCGGGCCGAAAAGGACGCCCTAGCCAAGGTAGTAGTAGATGCGGAGGCCCGTGCCGTTGCTAACTATAAGGCTGGGCCAGAGTACAAGGAAGACTTGGAGCAGTATGGGGCTCGCTGCTACAAAGTGGGCCTTAATGCTGGGAAGGAGGTGGGGAGAGGCTTTCCTGGGCCGAACGCGCCCAAGAAGCCTTCGAGGCTGCTGTTCGGGAATGTCGACGCCGTACCCAAGACGTCCGCTTAGATGGTGTGCGGTTCGCACAATTTCAGTCTGGGCGGATGCCTTCTTCGGGTGAGGATGCTGGTCCTTCCGAACAAGCTCCTTAATCCCCTTGCCTCACGTCTTCTTGTACTTCGCTTTTTGTAACATCGGCCAAGGAAGGCTGTTTTGTAAGCACAAGAACTTCTTATAAATGAAATCCTCTGCTTTACGAGTTTTTCTGTAGCGTCACTTTCTCTATCTTCTCCCTGTTGTGGTTGTTCCTGCTCGGATCGGAATCCGTTAGCTTCGTGAGTATTGCATGTAAGACACAGATCATTGGGTACCGTAAAGGAGGTTCCGATCAGGTATCTATGCCAAATGCTCATGAAGCAACAGGAGTAAGGAGAAGAGAGGTTGGATGCTGAAAGAAGGCTTTTATAGATGATAAGCCTTAAGATTAGAGACATGCCAAGTCCTGGGAATGGCCTCGCCACTAGGAGTAGTTAGCTTATATGAGCCTTTCCCAAGGACGTGGGTGACCTGATAAGGTCCTTCCCATTTGATGGCAAGTTTGCCGACTGCTCTTCGGGGGTCCGAAGCCGAACAGCGGCGCAAGACCAAATCTCCCACGTTGAACCGCCTCTCCTTGACTCGCGCATTATAATATTGCGCAAGCCGTTGTTGATAAGAAACGAGGCGAATGCTGGCGTCGCTTTGTCGTTCGCCCAGCATGTCCAAGTTCTCTCGGAGAGCACGGTTATTGGCGGCTTCGTCGAAGTGGGTTGTTCGGATGGTTGGAAGGGCTACTTCCAAAGGTACAACTGCTTCTGAGCCGTAGGCTAGGTGGAAAGGTGTTTCCCCTGTAGCTACCCGAGCAGTTGTTCGGTGACACCAAAGGACATTTGGGAGCTCATCGATCCATGATCCACCTGCAGCCTCTACTCTGGTTCGGATCCCGTGCAGCAATGTTCGGTTGGCGTTTTCGACCAAACCGTTAGCCTGGGGATGAGCCACGGAGGTGAAGTGGTTGTAGATCCCGAGCTCGGCGCACTTTGCTTGAAGAAGGTGCTGTCGAACTGTCTCCCGTTGTCAGATGTAATCACCCTTGGGATGCCAAACCTGCAGAGAAGGTTCTTCCACACGAACTTCCACGCGGCTTGTTCGGTGATTGTGGCAACGGGTTCGGCCTCGATCCACTTGGTGAAGTAGTCGATGGCCACAAAAAGGAACTTCTTGCGCCCTTGGGCCTCTGGAAAGGGGCCCAAGATGTCAATGCCCCATCTGGCGAAGGGGCGCGGCTCGAACAGACTGTGAAGCTGTTCGGCTGGCTGCTTGATGAGTACTCCGAACTTCTGGCATTCTGGGCATTTCCTGACGAAGGACATGCAATCCTTCTGAAGAGAAGGCCACCAGAACCCTGCTCGGATGAGGCTGCGTGCTAGCGTTCTGCCCCCCAGATGGCTTCCGCACAACCCTCGTGGACTTCCTCTGTGGCCGCAGGGCCTCCTCAGGGTTGAGGCAACGTAGAAGAGGTCTTGCAAGGGACCGTCGGTACAGCTTGCCTTCTACGAGGTGAAATGCTGCGAGCGCATCCTGACTTTCCGAGCTTCATCCTGTTCGGAAGGAAGCTCGCCTCGGAGAAGGTACGCCAAGAGAGGGTCCACCCAACTTGGGGTCGGTGGGCCCGTTTCTATGGCGGCTACATCAATCTCTGTGCTCGGCAAGGCGAGCTCTTCAATGAAGACAGAGCGAGAAGGGGTGATGTCACCTGAAGATGCCAATTTGGCCAGCGCATCAGCTCGCGCGTTCTGCTCCGTGGAACATGTATGACCTCGAAGTATACGAGGCCCTCTGTCTGGCTCTTGACCTGTTGGAGGTATTTAGCCATGCGAGGTTCCCTTGCTCCAAACTGTCCGCTCACCTGGCTGGCGACCAACTGGGAGTCACTAAAGACTCTAAGCCGAATGGCTCCGAGGTGCCTAGCCATGCGGATACCGGAAAGCAAGGCTTCGTACTCGGCGACGTTGTTGGAGGCTGGAAAGCGGAAACGGAGGGCGTATTGGAACTCTAACCCCTCTGGGGAGGTGAGGACCAAACCTGCCCCGCTTCCGGAGACACAAGAGGATCCGTCCACATAAAGCTCCCATGGGGGCTCGTCTGCCAACGGTGGATCCTGCTCGGCCGGAAGGGTGCATTCCGCCACGAAATCTGCTAACGCCTGCGCTTTGATTGCCGTCCTTGGTCGGAAGCTGATGTCAAACTCTCCCAGCTCGATTGCCCACTTAACCAACCTACCGGAAGCCTCCGGCCGCTGCAAGATGGATTTCAGCGGTTGATCGGTAAGCACTGTAACGGAATGGGCCTGAAAGTAGGGCCTGAGCTTCCGTGCAGCTGTGACAAGAGCAAGGGCAAGCTTTTCTGCTCTGGGGTACCTCCTTTCAGCTTCTTGGAGGACCCTGCTGATATAGTACACTGGATACTGTGCCGCTCCTACTTCTCTGATCAAAACCGCACTGATGGAGTGTTCGGTGACCGAGAGGTACACGAACAAGGGTTCTCCGAGCACAGGCTTTGAGAGAACAGGAGGGGCTGCCAAATATGCCTTCAGCTCAGTGAAGGCAGCTTCGCATTCGTCAGTCCATAGTACTTGCCCCCCTTGCTTCGAGGCGTTTTTAGGGCCTCGGAGCAACTTGAAGAAGTTAAAACTTCTTTCTGCTGCTCGGGACATGAACCTGTTCAGCGCGGCAAGACGTCCTGTTAGACGCTGGACGTCGCGCGCTGTCTTCGGACTGGACATCTCAAGTACGGCTTGGATTTTTTCCGGGTTCGCCTCTATTCCCCTGTTTGATACGAGGAACCCGAGGAACTTACCCGACCTAACACCAAACGCGCATTTGGCCGGATTGAGCTTCATATTATACCTTCGCAGAGTTGCGAAGGTTTCCTGGAGGTCAGAAATGTGATCGGTGCTCGGAAGAGTCTTGACCAACATGTCGTCGACGTAAACCTCCATGTTTCGCCCGATCTGCTGCTCGAACATCTTGTTGACCAGCCGCTGGTAAGTTGCGCCTGCATTCTTCAGACCAAAAGGCATCCTGGTGAAGCAGTATAAGCCTAGGTCTGTGACGAACGTAGTGGCGTCTTGATCCGGGGATGCATGCTGATCTGGTGGTAACCAGAGTAGGCATCCAAAAGCTGAGGAGCTCGTGCCGGAAGTAGCGTCCACCAGCTGATCGATGCGTGGCAATGGGAAGTTATCTTGGGCGTTGCCTTATTAAGATCTTTGTAATCTACGCACACACGCCATTTGCCATTGGCCTTGCGTACGAGGACCACATTGGAGATCCATCTTGGATATTGGGCTTCTCGGAGGAGCCCGACAGTTCGGCTTTTGGTCACGTGATCCTGAATCACGGTCTGCCGTTCTCGGTTCACGGGTCGCCTTCTTTGCTGCACTGGCGGGATTCGTGGATCCAACCGAAGGCGATGCACCATGACTTCCGGGGGAATGCCTGGAAGCTCGTCATCAGACCAAGCGAACACGTCCAAATTGGCGAGCAGGAAAGCTGTGTAGCGTTGCTGCTCGGCCTCTGTCAACAGGGCGCCAATGTACAAGACGTGTTCGGAGTCGTCGTCCACTTGAATGGGGATTAAGTCTTCGGCAGGCGTCCCCCGACTAGTGGAAGGCTGATCGGAGGTTGGAAGAGCTGGATCAGCGAGTGGTTGCTTGTCTCTTAGAGAGAGGACATAGCAACGGCGAGACTCACGCTGACACCCGAGCACTTCACCACTCCGATCGGAGTTGGAAACTTCATTTCTGGTGGAGTGACGAAGGCACTGCTTTGATTCGCCCGATCAGACTTCTGCCAAGAATAGCATTGTATCCAGGCATGTTGTTGATGACCAGAAAGTCAACAATCTTGGTCACAGCCTTTGGAGCTGTCCCAAGGTGATCGGAAGGCGAATCCTTCCCATGGGCTGGACCGAAACTCCCGAAAAGCCGAACAATGGCGAATTTACAGGAGTAAGTTGATTGGCGCGCAGGCCCATGAGAACGAAACAGTCGTAAGCCAAGACGTCGGGGGCACTTCCATTATCTACCAGAATCCGGCGCACATTACAATGGTTGATGGTGGCCGAAACGACCAGCGCATCAGTGTGCGGAGTCGTAACCCCTACAAGATCTTCGTCCGAGAAGGTTATAGCCTCCTCGGGCTGTGCGCGTGCGGGACTGGCAGGATATGGGGCCGGCCGAACAGTCGGCCTGTCTACGACATGCACCCGCCTTGCGTAATCGCGTCGGCTTCGAGTGCTTTCTCCACCTGCGCCGAAGCCTCCCGCGATCACGTTGATCTCCTGCCCATTGGGCTCGTTGTTGATCGGCTGCTCGGGAGTGCGGTCTTGGCGACGGGGGCGCTTCGTTCCGGCGCCCTTCGTTCCGGCGCACGAACCGTCCAAGGTAGCCGCGCTTGATAAGGTCTTCGATTTCGTCCTTAAGCTGGCGGCACTCGGAGGTGTCGTGGCCGTGGTCGCGATGAAAGCGACAGTACCTATTTTGATCGCGCTTCCGGGGGTCGGAGCGCATTCTCTGGGGCCACCGAACAAAAGCTTCATCCTGATCTCTGCCAGGATTTGTTCGGGAGCCACAGTGAGGGGGGTGTAGTTGGTGAAGGGGCGCGGACGACGCGGAGAATCGCCATTGCGTCGTCCCTTCTTCCGATCACGGTCGGAACCGTTGTCGGAAGGTCGCTTTTTTTCCGACTGCTCCCCCTGTTCGGCCCTGCTCGCCGCCAGGCTCTCCTCGCAGGCCGCGTGGCGCTGCGCGATGGAGAGTAGTTCGGCGAGGGTGGCGGGCTGCTGGACGCCGAGAGTTCTTTGTAGAAAGCCATCACGAGTGCCTTGGATGAGAGCACTGGTGGCTAGGGGACGTCCAGGCGCGAGATGCGAAGCGCCTCTGTTCGGAACCTCTTGACGAAGTCCCAGAGTGCCTCGCCTTTCTTCTGGCGCACGGTCAGGAGAGAAGCCGCCGTCCGCGGCTGGGACCTTCCACCAAGGAAGTTGTCCCGAAAGGACTTCTTCAATTGGCGGAAGGAGGTGATAGAGCCCGCAGGGAGGGTTTCAAACCAAGCCCTGGCGGTCTCCTTAAGGGTTGCAGGAAAAGCCCTGCACTTGGCCGCATCTGATGCTCCGTGGAACACCATGTGCGATTCGAAGCCGTGGATGTGGTCGGCCGGGTCAGTTGTGCCGTCGTAGGGCGCGATGGTGGGTAGAGGGAGCTTGGAGGAGACCTGGGCCTCCAGGATCTCCCTGCTGAATGGGAGCGGAAGTCCAAGTCATCCTCCGCTGGAGCTTCCCCTCCGCACGCTGAACCATCGCGTCCATGCGGCGCTCGAGGTCGACCACACGCCTTAGGCGCCTGGCGAGCTCCTGCTCGGAGTTGGCGGGGCCCCCTCGTCCAGAGGCGTGGGAGTTGCCTCCCACGACTGATCGTGGCGGGACGAGGGGAGATGATAGAGCGTCGGGGCGAACGCCCGCGGCGCTCTGGTGCCCGTTCCTCCGACGGGGGCCGGTGAGACCGGCGCGGTGACTCCGCCTGCTGCTCCTGAGGCGCCGGGGGGACGCGGGAGTGGCGATGCGACGATTCCGCCTGCCGCTCGCGCGGCAGGGAAGCCGCCGGAGCCGCAACCCCCACCAACTGGGCCTGTAGGGCGAGGCAGACGCCCGTCAGCTGATGCATTTGCCCCCGAAGCTCTGCCACTTCGAGGGCCGTTGCCGGTGCGGCAGCCGTTGGTACTGGGACGTCGTGATTTGCGCCGGTAGTAGCCGGCGACGTCCCAGGAGGAGATTGGCGACGAGAGGCCCCTCGTGATTGGCGAGACCTCGTCGCCCTGCTTCCCATATTCTGGTATGAGGATCGCCCTCGAGCCATGGCAGCGTCGCTTCCCACAGACGGCGCCAATGTGGTGGCGTGATCCTGTTTGGGCCTGAGCCAAACGGGCCTCCACTGGAATAAGAGAGGAAGACGATTGCTGGTGAGGGCGAAGACCTGCAAAACCAGAATGGGATCAGGGGGCCCGGTGAAGACCGGGGAAACCCTCCGATGCCTAAGTCAGTGGAGAGCTTGTGAGGCAGGGGGTTTCGGAATGCGAGAATGTGTTCGCGTGGGGAAGAGAACGTACCGTTGCATGGTACTGTACCTGTGCCTTTATAGGCGTTGGTGCAGAGGCCAACGTGCGTAACGTTGGGCAGATCGTGCCTGAAGAGGCGCCTTGACGCACGCGCATAACGGGAGGAGTTATGACTCCGATGCCCGTTAGGCTGCCAGGCAGTTCACGCCCCTTGATGGTGGAGAACGTGGCCTGAGACGGTTACAACCGTTCTGGAAGCCAGAGAGCCTGCTCGGAACCCTTTGGAAATGCTTTCCGAGCAGGTGACCCACGTGGGGGCTCGAACATGCTGTTCGGTAACATCGAGGGTAGTTCATGGAGCGGAGTCACTGTTCTTGCTCGGAAGCTGTTCATAGTTGTTCGGTAAGGAAAGGCGGGTGATCTGCTCGGAGGTACCCGCCGCAGCGGAACCTGACAGCTCCGATCACAGGAGTCACACAATGGAGGTCTTTGAGCCATCCTGGAGAGGGCGTGCCCTTCGATGACGGTGCCACGTTGGGTGACAGGACGTGAATGGGCCGTAACGAGCCATCATGGGCCTAGGTGGCCGGATTTGGCCACCACAGTATCGATCGCATAGATAGGACGGATATAAGATATGTACATCAGATTCGGCTTCTAAATTTAAGTTGGGGTTACTTTTATGAACAATATTTGTTGTCCGATTACATACTTAAGACGTATATAAGATATGTGCATGGGATTTGATTAAGGGTCGTAAAATTTCATCTAAGAAATTTTTTTCAAGAAAAATTATATATTTTTTATCATTTGGTATTCTGTAAAACTAAAATCTGTAAAAGCTCGTCTCAAAAATCTCGGATTTTGGCATCGGCGGCAAAGGTTCAGAAACCATTTTCCCTTCCCGTGCGCGCTTCTTTCTTTGTTCCACACAGAGCCAACCTTCTTAATTAGCACTATTCATTTAGATTATTTATTTATTTATTTTTTCTCTTCATTTAAGTCATCTTTGTCAAATCTAATTAATTTTTATTAGTTGTTTTGATTTTTAATTTTTTATTAAAATATCAATAGAACACTATTCATTCAAGTTATGTTTTTATTTTATTTTTCCTACTTTAAATTATTTTTTTCAAAGTTACTTCTTTTTCATTAGTTATCTTATTTTTTACTTTTTAAAAAATATTAAAAATAAAAAATAAAGTAAATGTAAAAAATTGATGAATAATGTTAAATAGTGCACAAAAAGTACATGACTATGAGTGGATCATAAGACTTCATGCCTTTCCATGTAACTTTGTAGTAAAGCCTTGTATTTAATGCTATTGACATATCACTTTTTTCTCTATTTACACATGAAAATATTTACTTGACAACCAAATGAATAATTACGATATACATTTTCATGTAAAAGTTATTTCATGAAAAACTATTTCCTATTAAACTATTTTACATATAACCAAACGGATCCTAAGTGTTTTCCTACTTTTGCATTTTCTACGTTCTTGTGTGTTCTTAAGAATTATAATTCTAAAACAAATCTTATTGTATATAATTTTGTTTTATTATTCTGAACTTGAGATGTTTTTCCAACCCGTGCAGTTAGGTAGTAAGTATTTTCCTACTTTTGCATTTTAATTTTAAGAAAATCTTCTTTTATATAATTTTGTCTTACTATTCTAAACCTGAGATGTAGAGGGGCACTCAAACAAAAGTTTTGTAGGAACATAGTTCAGTAAATTTTAAATGAGAATAATACTTTTAGGGGGCACACTAAAATTTCAGGTCTCTTCAAGTTTCAAAACTAAAATTGCTCAACTCGTATGTAGCCTTTTGAGAAGAAGTAATCTCCTCTCTTGGGGAAAAATAACACCCCCAACCTTTTACTCTTTCATCTAAAAGCCCAGATGCTAATTCCCGTCGCTTACACAGGCTAGGCCAATGGACATATTTAGTAACGTTCTGTGCAAGCTCTACGTGGGCTCGGCCCAACTGCCGATCCATCTCTAACCCGTTCCGTGCTGGGCCGATGTTGGGCCAAATCAGTGCTTTCGGATCCTTTCAATATATCAGCAACGTATCGACGTTCTTCTTCTCACATCAACGGCCATGTCATGGTATTATTGTAGTACATATATCGTCAAACTAAAGTCCACTGAATGTTCTCATATTCCATGTATGCCTCCCTAATAAATGATCTTATTATTTGAAGACAGATAGAGTTACATGAAAACATGTATAAGACTCTACGAGTCTATAAGCCAGTAATTTAGTCTATATCTAATCATCTCCTATGGTCTTCACGAGCTCGTTTTGCACGTACACGTCTAAATTGTTCGATTACTTGTACGTGTTCGCGTGATGATTTCACACATCATCTTTAGATGTTCACCTTTATGAGCTCTTGTTTTCCGATAGTTTATAGATATAGTCTAACCATGAATTTAGCAATGACAACTTTTTTTTTTATCCCTTTTTATAATCTACTTATTCCCTTCTCTTAGGGTTATCACTCTTTATCTTTTTATACTATGGAGTATGTGTAAGAAGAGAAAAATTTAGTGTACTTGAATTTTATACTTTATATTTTATGCTTCTTCTTTTTATATTAGTCAATGGAAAAAATACACAATATACTGATCCAAAGAGAAGTAAAAAATACAAATATAAAGTACAAAATTCAAGTGTGTATTAAACTTTTTTCGTGTAAGAAAACCCATGTATCCTTGCACAGCCAATCCAAACGCTCGTCATTACCTTTGGAAGCCACTATCCACTCCGCCATCCGTTTTTTCTTCTAGAAGAAGATTTATTACACTTGTATATTACAGTTTAAGTACAATATGATTATGTAATAGTTCATGTGACACCTCTCACATGAGGAGTTAGATGTCACATAGACTTGTTGTCTAGTCACAAGTGCGCTTTTTTCTTCTTCTAGATTATAAGAGACATGGTATAATGGTACTCTTTGAGTCCTTGCAAAATTTAAGAGACATGTTCAAATTTCCCATTCACGTCATTTCTTTTTCCAAGATTACCAAATCTTGGACTTATATTACACAATATTTTGCTTAAAACTAAGTAGATAAAAAGTATTGAATTTGATAACCGGATAAGACATAGTCTTAAGATAAAAAAAAAAAACTAGATTATTTACATTTGCAATCTCAGTAGTCTACCATGACTAAACATATAGATTATTAATCCACATGAGTAGTCCCCTATCCAACGTACGTACTTATCCGATAATCAAATCGGGTTAGATTGCTGCATCAGAAGAGAAGAGAACAGCATGCAGAAAGAGACCGCCACCTACCCAAATAAAATATCGAGTGTTTCTTCCAGATTTCAGAGGCCATTTGGAAGGCTGAAATCTTCTTCACATGATGTATTAATTTTTTGACGATATCAGCGGCCTTGGAAACTTTTGGTTCCTTGAGAGCTAGAATCTTCTTCTTCACTAGTGTCCATGTTCCTTTCGGCAGATGGTCTCTATAACCGAGGTCTCTTTCCTGCCTTCCAGCACCTACTTAAACTTTGTATCTATCCGCCAGCTCCAACACCAACCTTCTGGATATGGCATTCATTTCAATGTCTGTGGGTTGGTCACTTGGTATCTTATCTTCTTAGGATATGCTTCCTCCATGTGGAATACAAATATGTGACGCCTGGCTTGCTAGAATCTTTACTATTACAGCCCCCCCCCCCCCTCCCCATGATCATTAATTTCTATCTGAAACAAAGGAATGCGTTCCTGAAGCTTCTGCAAAGTCTTTGTTATAATATTAAACAGAAAAATTCCGAGGATCCCCTGAACTCATAATTATATCTTTCTCTTGATAAAGAATAGATAAATCCACACACGGCTGGTGCCAAAATCATATGAACGCGGAGAAAAAGGGAGCTGGAGATTGGAGGATGTGCACAAGATAAGTATCTGGGCGTGGGTTTGGGGCAAGTCTATCTCAGTTGTTCAACAGGAAAGTTCCTGATTCAGCATGTTTCATCAGCAACCCATCAATCTGGAGACAGAAAACTTGCAATTTTTTTTTTGAAGGAAATCTATTTCATAATGTTGTTTCTTTCTTTTTTAGGAATTACCCTACTTATTTATACCGCTTTCCTTAAAATTGCTCATTAATTTGACCCGATGCCATTTAAATATCGGATCTCATAATTTTAGTATGCATAGAGAACTTATTAATGGAGTTACTATTCTGAGTATGGCTGTTAATTGGATATTCGATTTTCGACTCATTTCTGAATTTTTTTATTGCATGTGGAAATAATCATTTTCGCATCTGTTTTTCCATTTTCATATCCGATAACATATAATTTTATTTTTTTTACAAAATATGTACTCTTAAAATCTTATTTTTTTAATAGTGAGAAATCGTAGACTAAGTTTTTAACTTCACCTTAATTTATAAATAGAATTTAATTAATTTATCTCTCTCTTAATATTTATTATGCTTATTATTATCAAGATATCTTAGCAAATATTTGATCGTAGCAAATGTTTCCGATATCTTTTCATTTTCGATCAATTTTTAATTTTCTTATAAAAAATAGATGCGAAAAATATTATTTTTATTTTTGACTCCGATCCGTTGGCAACCTTACTTCTGAGTAAGATAGTCACCGTTACATAACAAGTCTTGGAAAAAGCTAACATCTCGTTAACTCTTTTGAACGTGGAGGTTAGATGAAATCTGAAGAAGAGAATGACTTATTGCACATCCGAAGCGGATACCCTTCTGATATATGTCTGGAGTGGGTTTTTATCCGATACACATATCCTCACATGGTGGTGGAGACCACTCTATCACTTGATGGTTGACTTCACCATCATGTAAAGATGAATATTGGTAGATATCCACCCCAAGGCAGCTTTAAATATTTTTCGCTAGAGAAAGATTTATTGTATTTTCATATTACACTTTAAGTACAATATGATTAGGTAATAATCCACGTGACATCCCTCACATGAGGAGTGAGAAAGTGACAATCTAATTGCAATATGAAAGTGGATATCACATGGACTTGTTGTCTAATCAAAGTGCAATATGAAAATGCAATAAATCTTTCTCTTCTCGCTAAAGAAACTTCGCAAGTTGACGGATCTAAGTCCAGGGATTGGTGAAGTTTCTACAGCTCCGGGTGCGATTTACTTTGTTAAGCACCACCCATTTTGGTGAAGTAGCTAGCCAGTAGTTGTAATGTAAACATCAGCTCATGGGGGCTGCTGAGGTATTTTCCCCTCAATGGGGACAAAGAGAGCATGTCCTCATCAAGGACAGCCCAACTAAAGGGTGGGGGACAAACTAGTCCGGAAGTTGTACATGAAGATGGGTATGAAGATTGAATGTATGGGAATGAGTCTTTCATTGAATGTGGATGTGGCAAACTACTACTAATTGATATCACATCATAAGAGTTTCGGATTTTCCAATCAATGAGTTTAATTTTTTTTTTAAAATTTTTTTTGAACCCAAATAGTTCAATTACCTGATGGAAGATGTAGCACATGATTTTTGCAAGTTATATATGGAGTCTTCAGGTCAGCTTTATAAACGTTACATGGTTCAATGGTTAAAAGTTGGGTGACCTGCAATTAGATTATTGAGTGACTTAGTAAGCTTCTCTTTTTGCAGATGGAAACTGTTAAATCGTGTTAATGGCTTCTTTTAAAGCCAAAAGTTAAACGACTGCACGCAGCACTATTATGAAGTTCCTAAATTGAATAGCATTTTTTCTTGTTAGGTAAGTGTAAGGGCGAGAATTTAATGAGCCACTCATTATATTAAATTGACATAACTTTTATCTTTCTATAAAGATAGATGAAACCTTGTGCCACCACACCAGTTACCCACTGTAGGATGATACAGATCAAAACTTTCCTACTATGATAAATGAATTTAATATTTGCTTTTCTCACAAAAAATTAAATCCTTTTAGATGAGAAGGCCCAAGAATAGGCACCAAACAGAACTAGATAAGATGGAAAGTGTATGCACCCCCCCCCTCCCCCAACCCCCCCAAATGTACAAATATGCCAATACAGATCATACCACTCAGATCAGGACTGGCAGGCCACCTCCCATCAATGTGCTTGGCATCTCACCAGCCCCTGTGAGAGGAATTGGTAGACAATAGACATGGTTGGGCAGTATCTCCTTCCATGTCCACTTGTCCTTCCAAGGCTTTGATTCCTCTCTTGTTCAATCTCAACTGGTGGGGGATGGATAGCTGTTTAAGGAGAATCACCTGGATGAGGAATGGTAAGGGGACATGATCAGATAGAAGAAGGTCACAGTATGAGCTTCAAAGCCCCCCAGCAGGGGATTTCCATCAGGCCCAGGAAGTGCACATGCAGCAGTTTGCCCCCCTTCATGATTATGTTCTTCTGTGGGATTAGAATTTGAAAAGGAGTAGGTCAATGGCTTTTGGCCTGCTTTTCCCAATTTTCTGCTGCATGAGAGCTGGCTCCTCTTGGAGCAATGATAGACACCCCCCCCCCCCTGGTGTCCAAGTTTTCTTTAATGATAGCCATCTTTTCACCAAGTTGAGAGTCTTGAGACATGATATTTTTCCTTCTGGACCCAACTCAGAACAAAAGGCCATCCAGCTGCATTGTCTTGGGGGCAGGGAAAGGGGTGGGGGGTGGGGCTGCTTTCACTTTCTTACACCAAAACCTTGCCAGTGGGCATCATTCAGAACTTTAGCCTTATAAACTATAAAGCCCAAACTTCACTGGGGCACGAAACATTGAAACATGAAACGAGTGAAGACTGTAAAGATCTCTCAACAAAGAATAAGGAAGAATTTTTAGTGATCAGTGACAGCAAGGGAGGAGTCTCCCTTTGCTTTGTGTGATCTGTTGACGACTTAAAGATACTGCATGCCCATCTATCAAAACCAAATTCCACCCAAGTTTACACATGTGATTCAACATGTATAGAATCAATCTTGTTAGGCTGAAAGATTTAAGACCCATAAAAGAAATATCCACCAATGGAGAAAAGGCTGCCTTCTTCAGACTGCCTCATCTTTAAGAAAGAAAGTAGTGATTCTAATTCGACCCAATCTTTTGTATGTCCAGAGAACCATAAGTGACGAAGGTGGATCGGACAACGACCTGTGCCTTATCAACAAGACACTAATCACAAGGTTCTTCGGATACACACATCTACGAAGGTGAAGTAATCCCATAAGATGTGACTTCTTCCTGTCGAGATTAGGTAGGACTTCATCAACTTTGAGAAAAGTTCACTGCTATCTTACTGTGGATAATTATTATCCATCTCAAATATATACGAATATCTATTTTAGTTCCACTCGTCTTAGAAACGACGGCAATTTCTAATCACTAGCTCATATTTCTGCTTGGCTATGGTTTTGAGCCCCTTTGGTGATGTCAAATCAACTAGAGGTTCCTACATGACACTTCCATTTGCCATGGCCAATTTCCATCGCCTCACTCTTCCCTTTCCTTGACATGCAGAAGTGCTGGTGGATGTACTGAAACATAATTAAAAGTAAAGTAGATATATATATATATATATACATATATTAAGAATTATTTTATCTCTATATTTGATCACCTTAAATCAATCATATGCAAAATTGACAAGCACGTCCTTATCTCGCACACCTAAATGTATAGTATTATTCTTAAAAGTAACTATTTTATACCATTTTCCTCAAACTATTGTTCGTTTGTTAGACATCAAGCTTTTGTTCACTTTTGTGGTCCCTTTTTAATAAAATTTTGTTGGAACTACTGAATTCCAACATGAGTCGTTCTAATATCTCGTAAAGGAGAAAGATTTACTACACTTTCCACTTAGGATGGCAGTCCATGTGGCGTCACATGGGCCGTCAAGTGGTTTTTTTTTTTTTTTGAAATCTAACTTTTTTTTAGCCTAACCCATCTATTTTGGAACCCGATTCATCTATTTTAGAGCCCAACTTTTTATTTTAAAACTGAACTTACTTTTTATTTTAGAGTCAAATTATTTTTTAGGTTCCAAAATAAAAAAATAGACTCTAAAATAGATAAATTGAACTCCAAAATAGATGAATTAGGCTAAAAAAAATTAAATTTCAAAAAAAAAAAAAAACACCTGACAGCCCATGTGACACCACATGAACTGCCATCCTTGGTGGATTACACTCACTGCAGTGCAGTAAGTCTTTCTCCTCGTAAAGACCTCTAATGGGTAACTGAGCACAGCAATCTAGATTTAAAAACCCCCAACATGTCAAATTTTAATTACTACACCAGTAACAATAAAATCAAAAGAAAATACAACACCCTAAAGGAAAAAAAAAAAAACAAGACAAATCATTCAAGGGTGTGCACGAGGCACATCGCACATGCAACCACACATGGGTTAGCTCGGTGAACCCATCGATGGCACCCACGACATCGATGAGGAGAGGGGAGGACACTGTATTGGATTATCTACGGAAGAGAAAGGACCCACCCACCCTTTAATCATAGACGTCAAGTCTGCAAAAGAATGAAAAAACCCCTCTGATCCTTTTCCTACTTATTGGAGCTACACATCAAGGTGTAGACAAAAAGGCCAAGGGACAACTTGACCCCTATAATGGAGAGATCTAGCAATAAATTTCACAAGGCATGACTGCCCACCTGTACAAACCATGATATATTGAGGTGGAGGCCCCCGTGATGGGAAGAACCAGGTGAAGAAACACCAGATTCCCACATACAAACTATGATATATTAAGAGGGTGGAAGACCCAGTTGAAGAAACAGTAGGATTCCCACAAAGCATTACCACCCCCATCTGTACAAACTATGATATATGAGAGGATGGAAGCGCCTGTGATGGAAAGAACCAGATGAGAAAACAGTAGATTTCTATAATGCATCGTTACCCATCTGTACAAACCATGATGACTGAAGCTGGAAGCTCCAATGATGGAAAGGAACAGTAGATTCCCACAAAGCATCACTACCCATCTGTACAAACATATATTATGGAGGTGGAAACCCTTATAATGGGAAGAACCAGATGAAGAAACAGTGGAATTCCATAAACCATCACTACCCAACTGGCATCATTATATGAAGGTAGAAAGCCCCTGTGATGGGAAAGAAGCACATGAAGAAACAGCAAGATTTCCACAAAGCATCACTACCCATTACCCAACTGTACAAACCATGATAATACAAGGCCGGCCACAAAAGAGGAGGGCTAGTGATAAGGAAACAGGTAAGAAACAGAGACATGGATTTTCCTATTGCCCTTTCATGACAGCCTGTGAGGAAGAAGCAAATCATATTTGTAACAGAGAGAAACCCACACCAGTAAGGAAAAAAAAACAAAAATGTACAAATAGAGAATATACAGGGTGAGAAACCCCTTTTTGTCCTTTGAAGCCCACATGTTGCTCTCGCCTACACATTTCTCACAAAACTCCACCAACCCAAAATATCAAAAGATTAAACAGAATAAATAGCACAAAATTAAACGGGTATTTAAAGAAATAATCAAACTTGTTTTGTCTCTAAAGAAAACTCAAATGGAGGTCTCTCTCTTCTCTTTTCCCCTCTATCTCCCCATCTTCTTAGTAATGACAGCCTTCTTCTTGATTTGGAGTTCCTGGTTTCCTTCTGTTTTGTCCTCTCAGAATTCTCTTCCTTGGATGCGCAACAGAAGGAGTAGACACAAAGAAGCTCCTCATATGGCGTCTGTAGCGATCTTGGTCTTGGATCTGTAGAGGAGCTTCTTCTTCTTGGAGGTGGTGTTGTCCACAGTGAGGACGATCTTGCCGGGATCCCCAATCTTGAAGCTGTTCTTCACGAAGGGCTCATCGGTGGGTGTGAACTTCCTGGTCTTCTGCACGATCACTGTGTAGCCATCTTCTGCGCTGGGGACGAACTCCGCGCCATAGCTCACGTCCCATCCCAGAACCCGGAGCTCCCACACGAACAAGCAGGACTGCTCCAATGGCAAACCCAGTAAGGCAGGATCATTGTACAGTGGAGTAGAAGAAAAGGCTAGTGGGTAGAGAGAGAGAGAGAGACCCACCTCAGAAACAGGAATCTCGATGGAGTGCTTGGAAGACGGCTTGATGGTGACCTCGGTGACCGCGTCGGAGGTGCTGAAATCCGAGTCGTTCTCCTTGCTGAGGCCTCCGTACTGGACGGGGACCTGCTCGGGGGCGATGTACCTGAGGAGCGCAAGAACGTGATTTTGAGGAAGCGATTTGGATGAGAGAAGGGGACATAAGAACACCCATGGAGATCTTTCACCGACTTGAAGAGGGTCTCGGAGGACTTGGACGGCCCGGCGAAGACGAACTTGCTCTTGGTCCTGGGGGTGAAGATGGTGCTGATCATCCGGTTGTAGGCCAGGTACCACCACGGCACGTTGATGAAAATCTGGCAAGAGAGAAGAGACAGAGACACAGACCAGCCACCCTCTGCTGTTAGGGTTTGTTCACAGATCGTTTGGGGGGAGAAGATAGATAGACGAATGACAGAAAAGATTGATCTTTTTGGCGTTTAGCAAAGAGAAAAGCAGCAATTTTGATGAACGAATAGTAACATACCAAAAGGAAACAAATATTAAACCCCAGGGAAAATAATACGATTGAAAAGATTGCTCTTTGTGGCGTTCAGCAAGGAAACGCGATAAATTTTGATGTATAAACAGTAATATACCAAGACGAAAGGAGAATCAAAGCCAAAAGAAAGAAAAAGATAGCAATTTAATGGATGTTTATCTGAAATCCGGAACCCAGCAGAGGAATCATCAAGACCCATCTCTGATTCACGAAAGTTAAACATGGTGGAAAGAAATAAGAAAACAGAACAGTGGAGAGAGAGAGAGAGAGAGAGAGAGAGAGATGATGGTGATGATGATGATGTTCACCTTCTTGGCGACAAACTCAGGGTAGCTGTCCTGCAAAAGGGCCAGGGCCTGCTTCGTGGCCTGGCGGAACTCCTTCTTCCCCAGCACCGGGGAGTTCCTCAGGTCGGTCACCTGCACCATGGAGCAGACGCCGCTGGGGGTGAAGTCCAGCAGCTGGCGGATGCCCTTCTCCAGGAACTGGATCCTCCACCGGAGGAAGTTTTTGCGCTTCTCCTCGTCGGAGAACACCTTCTGGTACAGGTCCTTGTCCTGGAACTCCCCGTACACGTTGTAGCAGACGGGGTGGCTCTCCTTGTCGTGGCCGTGCATGAACACCACCTTCTCTAGCTCCGGCAGGCCGAGGTCCTCCTCCAGGAGGCCTTCGATGCCGAACTCCTTCCTCCAGATCACCGCGTCCTTCAGCATGGCTAGCGCATCCTTCACCTTGTAGTCGCGGGCGCGCAGGAACTTGAGCAGGACGGTGTCGCTCTTCTCATCGCCCAGCAGCGGCACCCCCCACAGGGAGACCTCCTCCGGCGCGGCCTTCTCCTCCTCCTCGGCCGGGGCGGGGGCCTCGGCACTCTCTGAGGCAGGGGGTTCGTCGACCACGGCGACGGAGACCACCGTCTCCGCGATGGCCTCCACCGTCTTGGCGCCGTCCTCGTCCACCACGATGGCCTTCTCCTCCGTCACGGTGACGACAGCGACGGCAGGCTCGTCCGCAGCGGGCGGTGCGGGCTCCTCCGCCTTCGGGGCCTCCACTTCCTTGGTCTCCACCACGGGAGCGGCCTCCTCCACCTTGGAAGGTGCCTCGGCGGCGGTCTCTACGGCCTTGGGCGGCTCTGCGGCGGTCTCTTCAGCCTTAGATGGCTCGGCAGCAGCCTCTTCCGCCTTGGGCGGCTCGGCAGCGGCCTCCTCTGCCTTGGGCTCCTCATCCTTCGGGGCCTCGGCCGCAGCCTCCGCCGTTTCAGCAGCCTTCTCCTCCTCCTTGGGGGCAGCCGGCGGCGGCGGCGGCGGCCTGGTGAACTCGTTGTTGGCGAGGGAAGCCTGGACAAGCTGCTTAAGCTCGTCAAGCGCCTTCTTCTGGGGGTCCTCCAGCTCCGCCACCACGTTGCTCTCCTCCTTGAACGAGGCAGACTGCGCGATCGCCGACTCCTCCTCCTTCTCCCCCTCGGCAGCCGCCTCCGGCTTCTTGGCCTCTTCCTCAGCCTCCGGGGCGGGAGGAGGAGGGGCCGGCGCCGCCTGCTCCACCGCCGCCTTCTCCTCCTCGGCGGGGGTGACGACGACGTCCGCAGCAACAGCAGCAGCAGGGGCGGCGGCGGCCGCAGGCGCCTCGGGTGCCGGGGTCTGGGTGTCCTCGGCCATCTCAATACAGCAGCGAAGACAACAACGGAGAGAGAGAGAGAGAGAAGACTAGAGAGACAAAGTCGAGAGAGAAAGATAGTATAGAGAGAACGGTAGAGAGAGATGGGTCTTGCCGGGGGGAAACGGGGAGGAGAGGGGGTTAAGCGAAGGGTTTATATAGAGGAAGTGCGTCCCGCCGGGAGGGCGTAGTTGCTTTGCGTGTGTAGTTGCGTGCACAGTCTGGCAAAGCCGGATGGACAGCTCCGGTATCCGTTACCGGTGGGGCCCTCAGTCCAGCCAGGAAATTTCTTTTAAAATTAAAACGAGTTCCCTACGCCAATTCTACGGAGCACTTGTTAAATTGCAATAATTATGGTTTTGACGGGAAAAGTTTAAGAGGGGGTAACGGCGTCCCTCCGATGTCTAACGGACGTTAGCGAAACAGCTACGAATCGAGCTGGCCCCTGGGCAGGTGGGTTCATTAGGGCCCCCGCGGCTCACTAATCCGTGATTACCAGCTCAACTTGCTGTTTGTGATTCCTCTAAAGAATAATATCTTTTTAGATTTATTTTCTTTATGGATGGGACCTCATTCATGTAAAAAAAAGTCGTTTTAGGTTTATTATCTTTACATGCATATGTCAATCTGACATAAATTAAGGGGAGATATAGATACATCTCTTTTACATAAAGTAAATATTATTCTTAATAGATTTATATATTGTTATTTTTCCGTTAAAAGTTCGATAATTTTGATTAAATTTAGAAAAAAGTATTTATTGTAAGGCTCTGTAATAAAATTGATGTAGATTATTGTAAACCAATTCTATTAGTTGAGATACCCACTTCCATTTTTATTTTTATATAACCCACATTTCGCAAAAGACATTTCTCCAAGATGGAAGTGTCTAGTGCAAGTCTTTGAATGGTAATGGTTCCTGTTATGGTATCATTTGAGGTAATGCAAAAATGGCCTAACTTAAAAAAAAAAAAACTTATTCTACCATAATACTTTTCTATACTTGAAGAATGATAATATTTGAAATATCTGAGTATCACTATACTAATTCAAAAAGATGGTAATATTTAAAACGTACTACCCGACCTTACCCAATCTCAGTGCTTGTTCAAATTTACTTCAAACCCAGAACCAACCATTTTAAATCTGTTTGCGCTGTTGTTAACATTCCTTTTTCGAATCGTTTCCCGTCAAATAAAATGCTCCAAAACCAACTCAAAATCTAAAGCGCAAGAATAAGAGCAAGTCTAGATCTCAATAGGATTATTTTCAAAGAAATATGTGAATGTAAATATCTAACCAATCGTATCGGTCCCAAATGATTTTTACATAAGGAAATATTAAGCTCCCATCGAAAATTGCTCCAAATATAAGATCAAAGAGATTTGCAACTTTAGGTGGTGGAGATCTTTTAGGTATTGTTACAGTAATTGTAACATAGGTCGGCTCAGGTCGAGATGACTATTGAGGTGCTCCTCGCGGAAGAATGAGCCGAGATGACCAAGTCGATGAATCGTGTTTGAGGTACGTTTGGCCAACATATGACGTTGGTTCCGAGTTCTCGATCTGACTTGCAAAATTCGCCGAGAAGTCTCAGCGGAGAGACACTCTGATAATCTTGTCAGTCACTAGTCGAACAATATTGTCTAACTTGTGACATAGAACAACGTACCTGCGTCTGTGAAGTGTTTGCCTTTTATATAGTGTTAAGACACATGTATAATAATTGGACGGCCCCGCGGATCTCGCAGAAGATCTCCGCGATTGATGTCTGATTGTGGCCTTCACTAGCATGTCAGGTCATCGTGACCGCAGTTTTAATGGCCGCAGTTAACACATGTGATCCTCGACGGTTACCTCTAGTTACTACTCCGACAGATACACAAACTATGCTCCGGTAATACTGCAGACGCATTGGGTTCCAGGTCGGCGAGGCCGAGCTGAGGTTAATCACGTCTATCACCGATCTGAGGCACTCGGTCCAAATGAAATGAAGAGGTCGTCCTAACCGATTAATGAGAACACATTCTAACTTTATCGAGTCGTCAACTGACCCAAGCCACGTCGGTACGCCGCTTCTCTCTTTGACGTCGTCCAACCGATTTGCTGAGAACTACTAGATCAGGCCTTGTATTTGAGAACGGGGAATTCAGCTCGACTTTATTTTTTGATTTAGACGAAAAATTCCTATATCTTTTTTAAAATTTCACTTTTCTTCTCAGATTCGAACGCGACACTTCTCGGCACCAACCCAACTAGAAACTCCACACATAACGGCCCAAGACTCATATATCATCCCGCGAACAGATGTAACCTCGACGAAACTAAAACGCAGTTAATGACATCATTGGCATGGGCAAAACTTCGTATCCCCCCCCCCCCCCCCCCCCAACACACACACACACACAAGCATACGCTAATAAAGGAACCCAGGGACACGTCTGTACTCAACAGTTGACCGTCGATACTAAAAACTAATACTAACCCCGAAAACTATGCACCGCCTTCCCACCTCAGTTCATCCGTCATGACTACTCTTCCCCCCCTCTCAGAGAGAGAGAGAGAGAGAGAGAGAGAGAGAGAAGATGTGGTATGGAAAGTGACAGGGTGATGCTGCGAAGGGAAGAGAGGGGTGTGTCGTGTGTGTGTGTGGAACAAGTACGCACGCCGGATCCTGCGGCGCGTGTTATTGGATTCTCCAACGGCCCCTGGCCTTCCGAGCTCCGCCGAAGCTGATAAGGCCGGGGGATGCCGCCACGGCGGCCCCACACGGGCCCACAGCACATGAATGGAATGGGCCCCATCCGTCGCGAAAAGGAGTTATAAAAGGCGGCCACGTCACCAAGCTGGCGCGGCCCCTGGCCCGTGCGGCGTTTTTTTCCCGTTCGAGCCACCGCCGCCACGCGGTTTAATGCTTCGACTGCCCTCGTGGTTTAACGGACCGGAACGGGGAGGTAAAGAGTGCGGCGGCGGGGTGGATGACGGCCCGGAAGCCGCACCAACGCAAAGGCTGCGCTGTGGCGCAATGCACCTGGTTTACGTGTGCACAAACTTTGTTGATCGAAATGGAAGGTTAAGGATGCAAGTCTTCTGATAAAATACTATTTGTTACAAGCGAATGGTGATGGAACCATCTTGCCTGATTCATATAAGAATATTGGGAAAATCTTTATGTCCGTATCGGAATGCATAGTTATTTTTTTGACATGAATATTGTTATTATTTGTTTTAGATACATGTTCATAGGATTTATAGACCTAATATTAATATAGGTCACACACACATGTACTTGAGATAGATAATAATAACTCGTCTAAATACCGACAGTTAAATCTTTCTCAAGAATATTAAGACATAACAGTATAGACAAGATTGGCCGAACAATTGTATTAGGTTTAAATTCGTGTGAAAATTTAATGTGCCTTATAAGAGATATTATCTCTGTTTATGATTTTATCTATTATTTAGAAAAAAGATTTTCTTGAGAGAGAAAGAATTGATCTTATTTATAAACATATTTATTCTTATTATTTTTAATATGAGATTAAATATTTCTCTACATAATTTTCTTCAGTGAGGATAAGAGTATATAAATATTGTTGCAATAAGATATTGGGACATGACACATAATCTCTCATTCAATTTTTTACAAATAATGTTATTAAAACTACGCAAAGTTAATTCAACTTGCACCTGCCCAAAAAAAGAATTGTTCGCGTTCGTAGTTTATTTTTTTTCTTAAGAAAATGATCCTCTTAGAAAAGAAAATAATTTTTACTTATAAATATATATTATTTTTAACGTGAGACTAAACTATATTTTTAATGAGAGAATTGAATTTCACTTGGTGCCATACGATATTAGGTGTATTATATTGTATTGATTCATTTTGGTTCCGATCGGTTCAATAAATTTTAAATTTTATTGAAAAATAAAAAATATATTTATATCAAACTATGTCTAGGATCTCTACTACAATACAGCACGGCCAACTGTGATATACATCTCATTAATTTATTTTTAATAAAAACACATCTCATCTCATATCTTGTCATTTCATGCGAATCAATCACATGAACTTGTATTTGTTATTTCATTACTTATTACATATTTTTTAGTTCAGTAAGTCTCACTCCCCCGCATCAAATTTATTCAAACACTAAATTGCCGCTTTGTAGAAGACATGAGTCTCGTTATTTAATTATTCTCCCCTCAATTTATTGTTCTCATTTGCTAAGCAAACCTTGTTCTCAGTTTTCACCTATTTTGTAGATTTACATGTTTTTGAGAACTTTGATTATAATACATTGACATGCAATTGTCATTGGTACACTGTAAGGTGGAGATGTTCACGATTTGATTTGATTTGATTTATAATTTTTTTTAAGAAAAAATCAAATCAAATTTGAATCTAACTCGAATCAAATTAAGTCGAAGTTATTTTGAAACCAAATCAAATCAAATCGAAATAAATATGATTAGATTTATTTTGAAAATAAAAATCTTTAAAAATTCTTAATCTCAAATAAAATTTAAAAATAAAATATAAATATTGATAATCATATTATCTTTTATAACATATATTTTTTACGTAAATATATTAAATAAATTTGATAAATATATATAAATTAAAATTTGATTTAATCGATTTAATTTAAATTATAGAATTTAAAAATCAAATTTTCTTTTCAATTTGATTTAAAATCTAACTAACTTTTTTTCCATGTTCAAATCAAATCAAAACAAATTAAATTACTCGGATCTATTTAATTTTTTCAATTTAAATTAGTGAACACCCACGACTCTCCTCTCCCCCCTCTCACAAAAGCGCTCGAACGCGGCGGGGAAAGAGAGATCGCGTCGTTGGGCAGGCACTAGGCAGGGGGGGATCTTTTTGCCCACCTCACAGTTCACGCTTCGGATGCTGCAGAATCCCCACCTCCCTCGTGGAGTTCAAGAAGTTAAAAACAAAGCTGCTGTGGGTAACAACATAAATGAGAGAGCTGACAGAATCTAAGGAAGCTGCCACTTAATAAATTAAAGAGCGGTGGAAGAAGCGGAGGTGGGGAAGAAAGAGGAAGGAGACCGCCGTGAAGATGGAGGGAGGTGGGGGTGGAATGTTGGCTTCTTGCGTGGTCCTCGTCAGACCACTTGCTCCTCCTCCGCTCGCGACGTGGGGACCGGGGAGGCCGGTCGGCGAGGGCTGGGGCAGGGGCCCGGGGCCGGTCGGTCGTCCCCAACACGCCCAGCCCCACCGGTGCTGCGGGCGCCGCGCGCGGCCCCCGCCCGAACTGGCGCGCTCGCGAGGTGCGTTTCTCCAGTTCATTTAAACGTGGTTAGTTTAGCTTCCCATGGCAACTTGGATTATCGTGTGAGTATAACTTCACATCATACATATTATTTTTTTTGCGATGAAAAATGTAGCATAATGGTACTTCGATTTTAGATCCAGATTTAAATTTCACATCAGAACACACCCTTAAATGATTAGAAGAAAAGAAAATTCGAACTTGAGACCTCCGTAATCTTACCACAAGAAAAGATGACAATAACAACCGACAAATTTAATTATTATTCGGTCACTAATTTATGATTAATTAGTGATAAAAAATATTCTATCGTAAAAATTTGTGACCGATTTATTTCTGTCACTATAATATTTGTTTAGATATCAAATTGTTTTGGTCACTCTTCGGCCATCAATTTGTGATCGAATAGTGACTGAAAATATCGTTCGCAAAATCGTTCGCTAAAACCGTCTTTTCTTGTAGTGTCTCTATCATGAGCTAAGGCCCTTAACAGTTTGATGTTAGATTGGCCTAGCTCAATCTTGACTCTAGCGCTCATGATGGGCTCTTGCGATTAGTCTAGCTCGATCTTACACTGGCCCAACAATAGTCAACTCCTCCCATGTTAAAAATCTTGTCAAGCAACCTAGATCACTACTTGGGTCTAGAGCGAGGGCTCAATCTTGCGATAATCAGAGGAATCAATGATCAGACTGTCGAGCATTGATTCAAGAATCATCGCTACAAAATTTAGGAAGGCGATGGAGCAGAGAGATGTCCAGAGATTAATCTCATATCAATATTCTCAAACTTCTTCCTCTTTTGTCAACCTATTAAGTGAAGCTACGTGCATAAAAGTAGAAGGGACTTGTATTACAACTGAGCACAGATCTCCGATCACTCACTCTTCTCTTTCTTTCAACTCTTTTTACCTTTCATCTCAAATTGCTATTTGATTTGATTGTTAGAAAGTAAACCTCGGAAATCACTCCTCAAGATTGACTTCTTACAAGTTAAACAAACACTAATAAGCATAGCTTCGCTTCCCAATCTCCATCGACAGCCGAGCTTTCAACATCAATCTCAAAATCAACTTCATCACCACCCGCTGGGAGTCCTCTCATATGGAGGATTTATGATATTATGTACACGAACTTGAGAATTACACTTTCTCATACACTTTAGTCTTCTCAATAACCAATACATTAAGATCATATTGTGTTCATCTAATGAAAAAAAAAGTGCATGAGAAAGTGTAATTCTAAAATACACTAATTTTTTCTCTATGTATACATACAAACTTAAGACAGTAAAAAAGTGGTTTATTTAACTCTATTTGTTAATTAACATCAATTGGTGCACGATTTGTACAAATTAGAGCTCCATGCTACTTGAGAAAGGGTTCCCACTTGACTAAGTCTCACATCCATCCTAGATAGATTCAATCTTGGATTATAAAAAAGTAAATCTCTACATTTCTCACCAATTGATATGCAAAGGAGATCGATGTTGAGAGAGAGAGAGATGCCAAGAACTCGATTAAGAACTCATTGATTTCTGTCCCTCTCCTTGTGATTGTGCGGATGATTTTATATAGCAAAGGGAGTCGAGAGGGGCATTGCTACCACTTTGGTTGTTATCGACAGGGTGTGGGCCATCTCCCAGGCCATGTGGCAGGCGTCGTTGACCTAGGATGGTCATATGCTAGCCATTCTCTGGGTCGTGTATGCGTCGTTGATCACTTGAACCTATCGTGCGCCGACCATTCTCTGAGTAGGTGGTGGGTGTTGTTACCTTGAGTTGGCCGTAGTGGAGCGTGGAGACACTGCAGATCAACACATGCCATGCTCGAGTTGTGCCATGGTGCACATGTGGGGTGTGGGTTGTATAGACGGATCTAGAGTATATCCAGTGGGGTCACGTGACCCCACTGGATTGTAAAAATCTTATTAGAAAAATTAAAATCTACCATTATTAGGAACATAAATCTATAAATACATTGATCGTTAGTGACCTCACTAAATGAATTTTCTAAGTCTGTCTATGGTGAGTTGATTGGTGCTGTCCACACATGGGCCCCACCTGTAACGTAACGTGTTTCTCGGATCTTCGCGGATCGTGGATTAGTGGTAGTTCGGATCTGTGTTTATTGGTTTTGGTTTGGTGCTCATGATCGATTTGAGGTCATTGGGCCTTGGTTGTGGTTTACGTGTGTTGTGTGGAGCTTAGTGGGCCGGCAGGTAGGGTTCGTAGTGCCCGTTGGTTCACTGAGTGTGAACGCGACGGTGGTGAAGGTCGCGTTCTGAACGCGTCGGTTGTGTGGGTCGCGTTCAGGTTGCTGATGTTTGGTGTCGACGTCTGCATGCGTGCCGCGTGTCGCGCACGGGGCGAGGCTGCTGACGTCAGGAGTGGGAAGGCGACGCTTGAAGCCGTCGCGATCTGGTCGCGTCAGTTAGGTGTGTCGCGTTAGTAACCGCTGTTCAATTTTTAAAAAGGTTCGGCCGAACAGAGTTTTCCCAAACTCTGCTCGACCAGGGAAGGAGCTGTTGCGGCTCTGTTGGGCGATTTGGTGTTTCTGTGGTGTTCTTGTCGCGCTCTCGACATGGGGATGTTGCATGGAGCGGGGGAGACGCCGTGCCGTAGCCGGTTTGAGTGTTCTTCGTGGAGGTAGGGATATTTCACCATTTTGATTGCGTGGATGGCATGTGATGTGTGTTTGATAGGTTTAATGCTTTATGAACAATAGACGGCATGCTAGGTTATACATTAAAGCATGTAAATCGGGAATTAATGTGGTTTGTTTGGAGAACCAGAGATGGTTCCCGGATTGGTGTTTTCACCTGCTAAGGCGACGGTCTAGGGTGACGCGACATGGTCGCGACAGCCCGATATGTTGCATTAGAGTTTCTGTCGCGGTGTGTATGCGGGTCGCGATCTTATGACGGCCCAGGTTCCTATCGCGATTGGTTGGAGTGTCGCGATAAGGTGGCGGTAGGCCGCTCTGTCGCGACAGGTTTCTTGTCGCGCCATATCGTAGTGTCGCGATCAGAAGGCGGTCCTTGCCTTTGTCGCGACAGCAACCGAGGGTTCTGTTTTGCATGCTCTTGGTACTTTGGTTATCCGGTTATCGTTGTTTAAAGTGTATGGCTATGAGAAGAGGTGCATTGACACCCGTGAAACTCTGTGAGCTGGTTACCTACATGGTTGGTAGGTAGTTTATATAATCGGTGTGGTGTTATTGTGGTGTGAGGTGCATTGGCATCTGTAACACTTCTAAAGTATGTTATTTGAATAGTTTGTGTATGTTATCGTGGTTTAAGATGTGCATGGCACATATTTCGTTGTAGTGGTGCTTCGTGTGTGTGTGTGCATGGCATATGCACTGGTTGTCGTGGTGGCTAAGCAGTGATGGTTCAAGTGTGAACTTAGCCCAAGTCCTGTAGTGTCCTATGTGGACTAATAGAGATGGTTTAATTAATATAATGTAAGTAAGGTTAAAGGTTACCGTGTAGTTAATATTTATGGTATGTATGTGGCAAGGAGGTCATGTGATGACCAATGAAGAGCCAAGTGTGATTGACTATCGGGATCTAAGTGTATGCTTGTGTAGGACAGCTTGTGAGTCACGAGATGACCAGGTTAAGCTAGTCCTTACGTTTGTACTGTGATGTGTATTTAAGAATATATATGTATATATCGTGGTTTGTGCATTGCTGAGTTTGGTGGTCCGACGCCTATTCCGGAATGCCTCTTCAGTTGGGTGCCCCAGGTTTTGTGTGAGCCAGGCACGTGAGTGTGCTCGAGGCTTGTCCCGGTGCAGTGGTACCGTCGAGGTCTTGTCGTCTTCCTGAACACCCTCACTCTTGTGCTGAGTAGTACGTCCGGCTGAGGGAAAGACGGCAGTGGGACAGTGACTTGAGAGAGTTAGTGTTCAGTCACTTGTAGCGCGCTCGTAGTTGGGGGTACGGACACCAGTAGTCGACACTGGTCCCCAGCTAGTCTTGTTTTCCAGTGCCTCATTTTAGGGAGCTCGGACCAGAGTCTCTAAAGGTGCTAGACATGGGCCTGCAGGGTGTGTGACCTGTAGGTTGTGGTGGTTTGGTTGGTCTCCACAGTTTCTTGGTTGTACTTGTGTTGTGGAGCTGCAGTTGGACCTTTCGTCCGTGACTGCAAGACTGAGAGGTAGTTCTTGTGCTGTGTTGTCCGGGTTGGATACTGGCGTCATGAACCAGTAGACTGTCCCGTGTGGTGGCGTCGTGCTTTCCGGTTCGAGCTTTGCTATTGGTTATGGTATGTGTTAGTTGTGGTATTTCTCGTTGAGATGTGCCATGGTGTTGGCACAGTTGTTGTTGAGGTTGGTGAGCGGAGACTCACTAGTTGTGGTGTGCCCTGGTGGTGGCACAGTTGTGTTTGTGTTCTGTGGTGGTACCTCGTGGTGGTAGGTACTTATACTCTTTGTGAGTACTGATTTCTCATAGTACGTTGAGTACTAGCCTTTTCAGATGGTGAAGTGGAGGTCATGTGGTGAGACCTTCCACTTGTTGTGTTTTACCCTTTCTCGGGTAAGTTTCTGAATATGATTTAGTATGCAATGGATTGGCATCGTGGTAGCCAGTCCTGTTTCTTAAGTGTGACATTCGATACATCGTGATTTAAGGGTAATAAGGATTAGCTCTTAGTTAGCAGTCCTGTTACCTATGTGTGTAAAGGCTTGCCAGTGAAGCTAGCAGCTTAGGCAATGCTTTGCCTGTGTGGCTTACAGCTTAGGCGACCAGTTGTTGAGGTGGTGTGCCTGTGAGGCATGTGGCCTAGGCTTTATGGTTATGGATTGGATTAATGGTGTTGTTGACTCCTCGACTTTCAGAGTCTTGCAGCAACTGAGTTAGTTATGTTTAATATTGATAATTATGCTTTGTTGTGAGCATGAAATGGTTTGGAATTCGGTGTTGCCAGTGAGACCCGTTGGGGTTGAGGTATTTGTTGTTGTGTGTGGTTCCCTACTGAGCCAGTGACCTGTTGAGGCTCACTCCCTTACAGTCCTTTTCAGGGTATACCGTTGGTGTCGCTTGAGGAGGTGTTGTGATAGACTTGTACCACCAGCAGTAGAGCTAGTAGAGTTGTGTGAGCTTATGCTCCCTCGGGGTATGCCCCAGGTAGCTGTACTCTTCTTAATTTGGGCATGTAATAATGTAATGAGACAGCTGAAAATTTTATACGCAGGTATGAGCACATATCCTTTCTTGTGTCTTTTACTGTTGTGGTTTGTCATTTATATTCTCCCTGGACACGTGTACGAGCTATCCCTTGCGAGACTTCGGTCTGTTCGCGGGAGACGGATCTGGATATGGACCCTTATTGGGTATAGATATCCAGGGCCGTTACACCACCTCTTAAGTCGGCCTAGGCCGTCTCGCTCCACTAAGTTCGGGTCGTCTATCGTGTCAGTGTCGGGACAAGCACATACTACATCATTATCTATGCATATGAGATGGGACTTGTTGCTCCTTTGATGGCAAAACCCGTGCTCTATAGAAATTTCGTAGTGATTCATGGGGCTATTCTTCACAATTTCTCAAGTAGTAAGAGGATTCAGACTCATCTTGTGCAATCTCACATTTTGAATTAATAACGTGTAAAGGTGGGAGTCACGAAATTGATTTTGAGCTAAAGAAAAGGGTTGTTGTTATTAACGTCATTTGATTTCGCATTGTTTTGATTAAAATCGATATAAAATTATAGATCCAATAACTGATCAAAGTTTGTATTAAGATTACATTAAGAATGACTGCCACATATTCGGTCAAAATATTTTGGATTGGGGACATGGGGGTTTTCCATGACGTAAGACAAGTAAAACGTACCTTCAATCAAACAACTTATGTTAATGCAATTTGAGAAGAAAGAAGTTGAAGAAATAAAAGGTTCAAGAGAACTTCTTAAATAAGATGGTAAAGATAATGAAAGTTGTAATATGCAAATGTGAAATATGAGGAACTTATAAATCAAGATGAATGTTTATTGTAAGAAGGGTCTTACAGTAAAATTGGGGTTAATTGTAGGAAAATAATCTCATTATTAGTTGAGAAATATCTAAATTGTGATATTTGTCAAGAGCTCTCAATCAATAAAATTATTTTTCTATAATTCATCTTAATTTTGTTGCAAAGTTTTTCTTGCATTAATAAACATTTCTTACAAGCCAAACAGACACAGATCCAATTTTAACTACTGGTGTGTTTAATATTAAAATCCCTACAAAAACTAAGTCATTAAGTAAGTGTTGCATGGCAAAGATAAAATACATGTGAAGAATGGTAGACCAGCATTAGATTAGTGGAGTAGATAGACACCTGAACTTTCCTTCAAAGAGACCAACTCCACCTTTTATGAGAAATTAATGTAGTCATATATATATTCTACTTAACCGAAATAAGGTGTTGCCTGTTTGATAACATTTAATGAGCCTCTACTGAAGTGGTCATATATCTTATTTTTAGACTGTTTGGTGAAGTACCCAAAATAAATTATATTATTGGGAACACTTCTTAAACTTTAAATAGTGTCATGTTATTATTATTTCTTCTTACATTTTAATTCTTTTCTTTCAAAACAAAGAAAGAGCGACTTGTTCTACGCAAGAGAAAGATACACATTTAATATTTGTATTCATATAATAGTAGGATCCACCCTACCCTATGTGATTTTTAAGAAAAATTTTCAAATAAAAAGAAACCTATCTTTCCACAACGATCCTATCTAGAGGTGGTAATGGGTTGAGCCTAAACAAGCCCAGGTCTAGCTCGGTCTCGAAATGACCGACCCTGACCCAACCCGGCTTGGGGGCAATGCCTATTTTTCAAGAACCAAGCTAGGCTCGGGGCAATAAGTTATCCGTATCATTTTTCAATTTTGAAATTGATAATTTTTTTTTCGAATCGAGTCGAAATATCAAAAGATCGAATTTCATTTGCAGCCCTAATCTCAACAGATCAATTCTTTCCTTAAGAAAGATTGTGTACAGTTGTGGGATTGTACATAATGTTCCTCTTTGTTGGAAGAAAAATGCTTGATGTGTAAATGTTCTCCTTGGTTAGAAGAGAAAGCTAACTTGGGTTGGGTGGTGTGACCAGCAGATGGTATGTACTCCGTGTTCTCTTTGTTGAAGGAAAGAACTATACTGTGGTTTGTTCCAACAGATTTGTTTCTGAGCCCGTAAAAAAAGTGTGTTGTCTTTTTACTCGGAAAGAGAAGAAAATCAACTGAGGTGATAGATGTTGTATATTCTAAAGGGGGACTGTACCATAAGTTGGTGAAAATCTCAAAAGATTACTTAGAGACTGGATATATGACTTCTTTTTGAAAGGACCGAAATAGGATAAATTTTTGTGATCATGTGTGTGCTTGTCTTTTAATTACTTTCACACTGCTACTCTTTACAACACACGATTTATTTCACTAACCAAAATTTAAAGTGGTGTTTTTACCTTCAAATTCTTGTTTATCCTATTCACCCCTTCTAGGTGCCTTGCTGCAACTAGGTGAGCCAATATCAGACACTCCGTTTGTAGCGACGGCGGTGGCGGACATGTGGCAGTAGCGAAGCTCCAGGGGGAGCGGTGACGCTACACGGCGGCAGGAAACCTCTCTTCGCGACGGCAGTGGTGGCAGACACTCCGTGCGAAGGTGGTCGGGCGAAGTAGGTCAAAGGGGGAGGCAAGGAGCGACAGTCGTAGAAATGGTGCGAATGAGAATTGAGAATGACTAATGAGGCAGGGGTTGGGTTTTAGGGTTTCATTGAAAAATCGGACCAACCGTGTCGGGCCAAGTAAGGTCTAAAATTGGCCCAATTTTATCTTGGGTCAAGTCGGGGTCAAATTAAAAATAGATAAAAAAAATTCAACCCAAACCGATATTAGATCAAGTCGGACCACCGATTTTCGAACGGACCTGAGTCAATTAACACCCCCAATTCTATCCCAACTCTCCTCCTTTCAACAATCCTACCCCCTCCTTCCTCCACATGTGACTACATAGAACGCATATAGGTCCTTATTCATCAATGTTTCTAAAGTTATCCATTATTATATACAACCTTGAGAAGAATCCGAACAAATTTTCTTTAACACACACACTATTTCGTTACAACAGCGGTTTGAGCAAGTTAACACGGTGGTAGGCATCCGAACCTACCAATGACGTCCTTGAACCATCCGAGGCCCTTTGTTTGTAGCGAGATTCCCGTTGGTGCCAGCGGTGGCAGGGAGGGTTGAGAGGACATGTCCCAATGATTGGGCTGCGCATATACTATTTCCTGGCTGTGAACCCTAGGACGAGGCTTTGAACTGGTTTCTAGCTGGCCCAAGTTGGAAAGATTAAAATTTGCCAATCCCACAATTTGTTGGTACGATCTTTTTTTGATATTTCTATATTATCCATAATCTTGTGTATCAAGGGAGGTAGGAGGATCGTATGATCTTAAATAAGCACACATAAGAAAAAGGTAAGCGTGTTCTAATGTATAACGAATACTATACGGGTGGAGTAGGTGAAGAAAACTTCCTTCACACTTGCACACCTTCGATGCCAGGTTTTCTCGGGAATGACGTTTCCTTACGCCGAGTGTCTTAAAATTGAAAAAGATTGTGTGTTTGATAAGGTTGCAAATAGGATTTGATATTTTGATTCGATTGATAAAATTTATTAATTTTAAAGTTGAAAAATCATATCGATAATTTTTCAGAATCGATATTAGATATTTCGATAAATTATCGAAATCGGTATCGGAATTGAAAAATAATCGATATCGATTATTTCGAAAAATTATTCATAAATTTAAAAGATAAAGTCATAATAATCACCTTAGTTTATCGAAATTTTGGTTCCGATAATTTTATCAGAATCGAAACGGAATCAGAATTAACTATTTCGATTTTATCGGAATCGAAATTAGAACTATATTTCGATTATCGAAATCGAAATTGAAACCTGTATTTTCGGTTCCGAACCCGACCTGATTGCAGCCCTAATATTTGGTGTACATGTAATTGGTACTCATGTTGATATAACATACATAGACTCTGTCTATATATGTTTAGAACGACAGACAATTAATTTTTCTCGTTAAAATTAAATGAAACTGTGGTGGGTCTCATGTCCTGATGTGTTAGGTCTGGTCTAGATAAACATCAAATTAATACCGGCAATTTGACAGTCTCCTATTTAGTGCAAGTACCAACTCTGATATAATTATGCCTATGTTGGAGTACTGTGAGATTCTAATAAGTAATAAATGCTGCTGTGTGGATAATCCTAGCAACATTAACGTTGTTGAGGCTATAGACAAAATACAAGTTAACATACATGTAATTTTTTTGAAAAATTAGTTCCTCTTTGAATAAAAAAATAATTTTATTAAATATGATAAATAAATAAAGATTTGAAAAGTGAGATATATTGACTCAGAATTAGTTAAAATAAATTTAGACAGAAGGTGATAATTTTATCTTACTCTTTCATCCCTCTTAAAAATTAGCACTCCTGATAATTAATTCATCAAATTAACACAATAAAAGAAATAAAGATATGCTATACATAGATCACCTATTCTTAGATGATTAATTTATCCCTAAGAGTCTTTGGGATCCTTCTCTCCTCTCTTCCTTTTTCTCCATTTTAAGAGCCACTTTGATACCGGGAATAAGTAACTCATGTGTTTCTTAATGATATAAGTTAACTCAAAAGTTAACACAGTCTGTCTTTAAAATAAACTAAGTTTGAATAGACAATCAATGTTGCCCAAATCCTGAATAAGACCCTATCCCACCTACCATCTATGAAAAATTGATCATTTTCTTAACCTAATTCGGGATAGAATATTCCTGCCCCATCTTTTGGGTGAAGTATTAAATGTTGATGACCATATTACCCTGCATATATAATATATATTTTTACATAAATATATTAAATAAATTTGATAGATATATATAAATTAAAATTTATTATAATTCAATTAATCAATTTTATTGCTACTGCAAGTAGGTTCGGCCTAAACTGAACAAGGTGGGACCCAAGAGGCGATGGCGACACGTTGGTGTTGGCGAGACCGAGCTCCGACCTGCGAAACCACCGAGGGACCTCGGTGGGGAGAAATTCCGACGCTCAAGTCAGATCGGGAGGTCGGCGAAAGAGAGTTTCAGTGTTGGAAATATCGTACCCTTTTGGTGTGAGATGTCTCTCCCTTTTATAGAGACCCGACGGGCTGGATTACCGATGGTAACTTGCGGACGTGCCCACGACTTCGCCCTTGATTCTCGCGAGACGGAGTTATGGGTGGCAGGTACGGCTGGAAGGGGTCCGAATGCTTCGGGCCTTGCTATTACTGGAACTACCATTATGGGCGTGCGCGGCAATTAGCGTGTGCGTGGCCCGTGATTCTCGGGCCCTTCTACTCATAATGGCGTAGGTCTGAATGGAGTAAGTTCCACCAAGCATTTCCCAGCTAATAGCCGTGTCCTGATCGCATGCGAGACCATGTGTGTCTCTCTGGGGCCAATAGGTCGAGGGTCGGTTCGAAGTCCGTGACACCGATCAGCCGAGGATAGTTTTATGACACAGGTCGTCGGTTTACTTTTCCTGGGAAACTACTTATCATCTGGTTAGATGGACGTCGGACAAAACCATGGTCGGAGTTCCGCCGACGATCCACGATCAACTCGTGTTTATCAGAAGGTCGATAGGTGACGACCCGTATCACTGGCCCCCCCAGGTTCTCCTCGGGATGAGCATTTGGATCGAGGAGAAGCCATTTTATAACTCGTCGGCTCTTCGACTTTTCGGTTGTTCGTGGGAGCTTGAGGCGTTCACGTGTCCTGATGCTGCTTTCGGCGGAGTCCGTCAGATCTGAGCGTATCTCATTATAGCAACGCCGCCCTTGAATGACGTCCTTGTCATAATGGCGCCTGCGATTTTATTGTACCACGTACTTGCCTGCCAAAATGGTAGTGCTGGGGAGCTGAACGTCACGTAATCATCTCGACTCCCTCGCAAATGATGGCGATCCTTGATGGTTGCAGACACTATTTCCAACACTGAAACTCTCTTTCACCGATCTCCCGATCTGACTTGAGCATCGGAGTTTCTCCTCACTGAAGTCCCTCGGTGGTTTCGCAAGTCGGAGCTCGATCTCGCCAACACCAACGTGTCGCCATCGCCTCTTGGGTCCTACCTTATTCGGTTTAGGCCGAACCTACTTGCTCCAGTAGTAACAAGTTTGATTTGATTTATAGAGTTTAGAAACCGAATCAAATCCAATTTTCTTTTTCGATTTGATTTGGAACCAAATTAAAAAATTTTCGTATTCAAATTGAAGATTTGATTTTTCGGTTTGAACCACATAATGAACTCTCCTAATGGATACTAACCACTCTCCTAATGCGACAAAAAAACTATAAAATAGATGTATAGATTGGGACGAATAGTTATTTTCTACCTCAAAACTTGATATTGATATGACACTTGTAAATCTCATCTGTATTTATCGGATGGATAATAGAATAAAACAGAAAACTCATGTCATAAACAAATCTTGGTAAGATTCCAACTACATGAAACAAATAACATCACCTTCCTAAGAAAGGAGACGTGACCCTGCACTAAGTTCCCCCCCGTGACCCATTCCAATGGTGCAAGGAGAAGCACTCGTCAGGGTTGCCACCATGCCTCGGAAGGATGCGAGGGACCCTCCTCTCCCTCTTCCCCCCCTCCCATGTCTATCCATTCTCTCCATGTTGTGCTTCTCCGCACATCTCGCAGCATCGCCTTCTCTATTCCCCTTTTCATTAAAGAAAGGGAGGAAGAAGACGACGACGCCTTGGGAACTCGCGAAGCAGATAACCCGGGACACACGGAGTGGTCGTTGGCAGCGCAGAGACTTCTGTCTCTGGCGCCCGCCTGCTCTCCCCTCGTGCCGAGCTGGCGGCGGCGTAAAGGGTGGGGTTATGGTGCGGGTGCCAGCCAGCGCTGGCGATCGGATCCGCCGCAAAGGTACGCGGGCCAGCGCCCCCTCCTCGCTTTGGCCCCGCGCGTGGCTTCCCTGCCGCAAGACGGAGTGGCTGGCGGTGTTCAGGGAGGGGGCTGGGACGTCTGTGCCGGGTTGGGGGTCTCTGGAACAATCCTTCAAACAGGTGGCGGGCATCTGCGGGTGGGGCCACTCGCCCAAGCCCCTCTGTCAGTGTCAATGCCTCTTTGTTCCTTATGAAATCAGGGCAAACCTTGATTGGAGGATGTCATGTCCCCTGCAACGCTGTCCTCCTTATTCATCTTCGCCTTTAGTTTTATGCTTTTATATGTCCTCAAACTTGGAGGGCTGGCAACGAGACGAGCTGTTCGAGTTAACCTCGACTCGATTAATAAAATCGAAAGTCCCAACTGACCTTCCAGGTTGAGGCCTCGTTCGGTAACATAATATATATTGTGGTGGTGTAATCTTGTTTGGGCCGGAGTCAAACGGGTCTCCACTAGAGAGAAAGGGAAGACGATCGCCGGTGAGGACGAAGACCTGCAAGACCAGAAGAGGATCAGGGGGGCCCGGTGAAGACCGGGGAAACCCTCCGATGCCTAAGTCAGTGGAGAACTTGCAAGGCAGGGGGTTTCAGAATATGAGAGTGTGTTTTGCGTGAGCCAGAGAACGTGCCTTGCATGGTACTGTACCTGTGCTTTTATAGGCGTCGGTGTCAAGGCCAACGTGCGTAACGTTGGTAGATCGTGCCTGAAAAGGCGCCTTGATGGACGCGCATAACGGGAGGAGTTATGCGCTTAGGCGTCTGTTGGACTGCCGGGCAGTTCGTGCCTCTTGATGGTGGAGTACGTGGCCTGGGACGGTTACAACCGCACCGTAAGCCAGATAGCCTGCTCGGAACCCTTTGGACACACCTTCCGAGCAGGTGACCCACATGGAGGTCGAACATACTGTTCGGTGATGTTGAGGGTCGTTCCGCGCAGCAGGGTTACTGTTCCTGTTCGGAACCTCTCCGCAGTTGTTCGGTAGCGGAGGTACAGATGACCTGCTCGAGGTCATACCGCCACGAGGCTTGACAGCGTCCGATCAAGGTGGCGGTATCTTGAAGATCTTCACACAGTCTTGGGAGGGACGTAACCTGTCGGAATGGGGCCACGTCAGCTGACAAGACACGCGAGGGCCGTAGTGGGCCATCATGGGCCTAGGTGGCCAGATTTGGCCACCACACTTGCCCCCCACGCCCTCGAGTGGCTCGGTGAAACGAGTGCTTCGAGGGCGTCACTTCTGCATTTAATGCGATGGCTCGTTGCGGGGTGCCGCCGCTTGGAGCCTTGGCAGGCGGTTAACCCATCATGATGGGTGCAAAGCCGCGCCATGCCTGAAGCGCCGTCGCCGTGCTTGGACGGTCGCCAACGCTGTACCCGAAGGGGCATTTTCAAAAACGGGAAGGAGCGGCGTTTTAGGGCCCGCCTCGAATTTCGTTCCCTCCTCTTTCCTTATAAGGAGGGGAAGAGACGAGGGCGGGAGTCACGCCTCCCAGAAACCTTCCAGCCTTGAGACTTTCGTGCTTCCTTGCCTTCTCCTGTTTCCATCTTCTCCTTCGTCTCCTTGCGCCGTCGCCGCCTCCTATGATCCCTCCAGTGATGGCGAGCAGAGGGAAGGCCGTTGCCGGAGCGAGCAGGGTGACCGCCGCGGCGTCCGGCGGACCACGGTGCCGTCACTTCAGCGGGGTCCGCGAGCGCTTCAGGATTGGGGACGAATACGAAATCATCGATGCCAAGGAGAGTGACTCAATCCTGGTGAACAAACCAGGCTGTCTGCTGCTCTCTGTGGATCACCTGGAGGCAGGTTTTCGGCTACCGCTGCCGGAGGTGGCGAAGGCGCTCCTGAACATTTGGGGCGTTTCGCCGATACAGCTGACGCCCAACACCTGGAGGTACATCTGTATCTTCGGTGTTATCTGCAAGCTCAAAGAGATCCGGGGCTCGGCGGACGTTTTCCGAGCTCATTTCAAGCTGTCTGCTTCGCGGGCGTCGGGAGCAGACATCTACTACTCCAAGCACCGAACAGACCGGATGCACATTGGCCTGTCCAACAAGTACTCCAACAACAAGGGTTGGATGGACATGCTGCTATTTGTGCGCCACCGGAGTGGTGCCGAGTGGGGATTTCCCACTGTCATTCGCCCGGCGCGGAAAGACAGCTTTCCGAAGCTGATCCAAGATGAGGCGAGGGCATCGGACAAACTTCTCCGAGCAGGTGTTCGGAACGGAGAAGGATATGTGACCGAGTTCATGCTCGTTAAGTACGGGCTGAGCAAACCATGGAGTAAGTATACCACCTCTTGGTTGTTTACTCTTAGGTTTGGTGACCTCATACTAACTTTTTTTTTTCCTCTTCTTGTTTTCTTTGTGCGCAGCGGCCGCAGAGCTGGAGGCCGGAAGGGATCAGGAGGCGAATGAGGATTTTGCCGAAAAGATCCCTGTCTTGGCGCACATGGTGTTCGAAGACGATGATGCTGCCGCCGTTGCCCGGGTTCCCTCTGCAGTGAGGGTTGGTGCCGCGGTGACAACGGCGCTTGTTGCTCCATCACCTGCTGAGGGGCGCCCCAGCAAGGCACAGGCTCCTGAAAAGGGGCCTGGGAGGATCCGGCTGAAGAAGAAGGCCACCAAAGAGATGGTTCTGGCTGGAGCTCGGGCCTCTTCAGCGGGGGGTGACGGAGCGAGCCGGCCTTCTGCTTCCGCAAAGAAGAGGCCGGTCCTATTTGAAGAGAGTGCGGAGGAGGAAGAAGAACTCCGTGCCCGGAAAAGGAAGAAGACAATCCACGCTACCCCTCCACGTGACGAGGAGGGGACTGAAGAGGAAGAAGAAGCGTAGCTGCTGTTGCGTAGAAGAAATAGGGCCGTGCAATCGGCTGATGAAGGAGTGCCACGGGTGGCTTCCGCGACTCGCCCCGAGGTCGCGCAGAAGATGGCGACCGAGCTGGGGCTCATTTTTGTAAGTGAGGGATCCGAGAGCCCTGCTGGGGGAGAGGCCGGGGGCTCTACCTGCGCGAGAGATAGGGAGCCCTCCGGTGCTTCCAACGTTGGAGGTGCCGAGCACGGTGCTCCCAGCAACACCGCGGAGGTATCCTCTAGGAGGAGTGGAGAGGTTGCTGCGTCTCCTGTTCGGCGGGAGGAGGACGCTGGTGCAACGGCAATTTCTGCCCCTGTTGGAGTGGCAGCCAGCAGCGCAATAGCTCCGATGCCAGAGGCAGCTCCGTCCGAAGGACAGGGGTGGTTCCTACTATAGAGGCCGCTGAACAAGTGGCCGCGACGACGGGGACGTCTGAAGAGGTTGCTGCTACCCCCGGGGGCATCCTGCCCCCCATGCCCCCCACCGAGGTGGTTGCTATTGTAAGTGCAACCTCCAAGGTAGTCGGAGATACTGGGGCGGAGGCTGCGGGTGCTGGGGACGGTGTTCGGGCTGAAGAGTCCGAAGATGACCGGAGACCCCTTAGCGAGGCGCTGCAGAAGAAGCTTCCTGCAGACCCTTCGGTGGCAGCTCTGGAGGCGACCCTTCGTCGCATGGAGACCGCGCCAAGGGATCTACCCGCGAGTCCCACTGCTTCTCACCTTGACTAGCTGGCGAGGTGCCTGGACCTTCCCTCCGAGCAGACCCCGGAGAGGTCAGCAGAAGGTTACCTCCCAGAGGTCTTGGGGGGAGAAGGCTTGAGCGATGCTGATGTCGAAGGGCTCGCGGATGGAATGTCCAAGTCACTGGGCATTCTGAAGATTCTGGCTGTTCGGGGCCAGAGACAGAAATACCTCCAAGAGGCGCAGACAGCTTTCTGCGAGGACCTCGCTGCGAGGCATAAGGCTCGCGAAGCAGCGCTAGAGGAGGAGGTCAGGGACCTCAAAGCTGCCCTCCAAGCTTCGAAGCTGGACGCTACCTTGGCGCGGGCCGAAAAAGACGCCCTGGCCAAGGTAGTAGTAGATGCTGGGGCCCGCGCGGTTGCTAAGTACAGGGCCGGGCCAGAATATAAGGAGGACTTGGAGCAGTATGGAGCCCGCTGTTACAGGGTGGGTCTCAATGCTGGGAAGGACCTCGGAGAACGGCTTTCCTGGGTTGACCGCGCCCGAGAAGCCTTCGAGGCTGCTGTTCGGGAGTGCCGGCGTCGCACTCAAGACGCTCGTCTGGATGGTGTGCGTTTCGCACAATTCCAGTCTGGGCGGATGCCCCCTTCGGATGAAGACGCCGGTCCTTCGCAGTAGGCCCCTTGATCTTTATGCTCCTTGTTCTTCTTGTGCTCTCCTTATTGTAACCGCGGCCGAAAAGAGCTTACTTGTAACAAAAGAAACTTTTTGTGAATGAAGTATTCTGTTCATGGGATTGCTATGTAGCTTCACTTTCTCTATCTTCTTCCCTTTACGATTGTTCCTGCTCGGATCGGAATCCGCAAAGCTTCATAAGCATTGCATGTAAAACGCAGATCGTTGGGAACCGAAAAGGAGATTCCGATCAGGTGTGTTTGCTAAATGCTTGTGTAGCGACAGGAGTTGGGAGAAGAGAGGTAGGATGCTGGAAAGAGAAGACTTTTTATAAATGATAAGCCTTAAGGTTAGAAACATGCCAAGTCCTGGGTATGGCTTCGCCACTAGGAGTAGTTAGCTTATATGAGCCTTTTCCGAGGACTTGGGTGACCTGATAAGGTCCTTCCCATTTGATGGCAAGTTTGCCGACTGCTCTTCGGGGGTCCGAAGCCGAACAGCGGCGAAGAACCAAATCTCCCACATTGAACCGCCTTTCCCGAACTCGCGCATTATAGTACTGTGCGAGTCGTTGCTGATAGGAAACGAGGCGAATGCTGGCGTCGCTTTGTCGTTCGCCCAGCATGTCCAAGTTTTCTCGAAGAGCACGATTATTGGCGGCTTCGTCAAAGTGGGTTGTTCGGATAGTTGGAAGGGCTACTTCCAGAGGTACAACTGCTTCCGAGCCGTAGGCCAAGTGGAAAGGTGTTTCCCCTGTGGCTACCCGAGTAGTTGTTCGGTGACACCAAAGGACATTTGGGAGCTCATCGATCCACGATCCACCTGCAGCCTCCACTCTCGTGCGGATCCCGTGCAGCAGAGTTCGGTTGGCGTTTTCGACCAAACCGTTAGCCTGGGGATGTGCCACAGAGGTGAAGTGGTTGTAGATCCCGAGCTCGGCGCACTTCTGCTTGAAGAAGGCGCTGTCGAACTGTTTCCCGTTGTCGGAAGTAATCACCCTTGGGACGCCAAACCTGCAGAGAAGGTTCTTCCATACGAACTTCCATGCGGCTTGTTCGGTGATTGTGGCAACAGGTTCGGCCTCGATCCACTTGGTGAAGTAGTCGATGGCCACGAATAGGAACTTCTTGCGCCCTTGGGCCTCTGGAAAGGGACCCAAGATATCAATGCCCCACCTGGCAAAAGGGCGCGGCTCGAACAGGCTGTGAAGTTGTTCTGCCGGCCGCTTGATAAGCTCTCCGAACTTTTGGCATTCTGGACATTTCCTGACAAAGGACATGCAATCCTTCTGAAGAGAAGGCCACCAAAACCCTGCTCGGATGATGCTGCGCGCTAGCGTTCTGCCCCCCAGGTGGCTTCCGCACAGCCCCTCGTGAACTTCTTCTGTGGCCGCGAGGGCCTCCTCAGGGTTGAGGCAACACAGAAGAGGTCTAGCAAGGGACCGTCGGTACAGTTTGCCTTCTACGAGGGTGAAGTGTTGAGCGCGCGTTCTGACTTTACGAGCCTCGTCCTGTTCGGGCGGAAGCTCTCCTCGGAGGAGGTATGCCAAGAGAGGGTCTACCCAACTCGGGGTTGGTGGGCCCGTTTCTATGGCTGCTACATCAACCTCCGTGCTCGGCAAAGCGAGCTCTTCAATGAACACAGAGCGAGAAGGGGTGATGTCACCTGAAGATGCCAATTTGGCCAGTGCATCAGCTCGCGCGTTCTGCTCCCGTGGAACATGTATAACTTCGAAGTATACGAGGCCCTCTGTCTGGCTCTTGACCTGTTGGAGGTATTGAGCCATGCGAGGTTCCCTTGCTCCAAACTGTCCGCTCACCTGGCTGGCAACCAGCTGGGAGTCACTAAAGACTCTAAGCCGAACGGCCCCGAGGTGCCTAGCCATGCGGATACCGGACAGCAAAGCTTCGTATTCGGCGACGTTGTTGGAGGCTGGAAAGCGGAAACGGAGGGCGTATTGGAACTCTAACCCCTCTGGGGAGGTGAGGACCAAACCTGCCCGCTTCCGGTGACACAAGAGGATCCGTTAACATAAAGCTCCCATGGGGGCTCGTCTGCCAACGGTGGGTCCTGCTCGGCCGGAAGGGTACATTCTGCAACGAAGTCTGCTAACTCCTGTGCTTTAATCGCCGTCCTTGGTCGGAAGCTGATGTCGAACTCACCGAGCTCTATCGCCCACTTAACCAACTTGCCGGAAGCCTCGGGCCGCTGAAGGATGGATTTCAGCGGCTGATCGGTTAGAACTGTAACGGAATGGGCCTGAAAATAGGGCCTGAGCTTCCGTGCAGCCGTGACGAGAGCAAGGGCGAGTTTTTCTGCTCTGGGGTACCTCCTTTCAGCTTCTTGGAGGACCCTGCTGATGTAGTATACAGGGTGCTGCGCCGCTCCAATTTCTCTGATTAAGACTGCACTGATGGAGTGTTCGGTGACCGAAAGGTACACGAACATGGGTTCTCCGAGCACAGGCTTTGAGAGAACAGGAGGGGCTGCCAAATATGCCTTCAGTTCGGTGAAGGCAGCCTCACACTCATCAGTTCACCGTACTTGCCCCCTTGCTTCGAGGAGCTTTTAGGGCCTCGGAGCAACTTGAAGAAGTTAAAACTTCTTTCCGCTGCTCGAGACATGAACCGGTTCAGTGCCGCAAGACGCCCCGTCAAGCGTTGGACGTCGCGCACTGTCTTTGGACTGCTCATTTCAAGCACGGCTTGGATTTTTTCCGGGTTGGCCTCTATTCCCCTGTTTGATATGAGGAACCCGAGGAACTTACCCGACCGAACACCAAACGCGCACTTGGCAGGGTTGAGCTTCATATTATACCTTCGCAGAGTTGCGAAAGTTTCCTAGAGGTCTGAAATGTGGTCACTGCTCGGGAGAGTCTTGACCAGCATGTCATCAACGTAAACCTCCATGTTACGCCCGATCTGCTGCTCGAACATCTTATTGACCAGCCGCTGGTAAGTCGCGCCCGCATTCTTAAGACCAAAAGGCATTCTGGTGAAACAGTATAAGCCTAGGTCTGTAACGAACGTCGTGGCGTCTTGATCCGGGGGATGCATGCTGATCTGGTGGTAACCAGAGTAGGCATCCAAAAAGCTGAGAAGCTCATGCCCGGAAGTAGCGTCCACCAGCTGATCAATGCGCGGCAGAGGGAAGTTATCCTTGGGCGTTGCCTTATTGATATCTTTGTAATCCACGCACACACGCCATTTGCCGTTGGCCTTGCGTACGAGGACCACGTTGGAGATCCATCTCGGATATTGGGCTTCTCGGAGAAGCCCAACGGTTCGGCTTTTGACCACGTGATCCTGGATCACGGTCTGCCGCTCTCGGTTCACAGGTCGTCTCCTTTGCTGAACTGTTGGGATCCGGGGATCCAACCGGAGGCGATGCACCATGACCTCTGGGGGGATGCCTGGAAGCTCGTCATCAGACCAGGCGAACACGTCCAAATTGGCCAGCAGAAAGGCTATGTAGCGCTGCTGCTCGGCCTCTGTCAACAAGGCGCCAATATACAAGACGTGTTCGGGGTCTTCGGCCACCTGGATGGGGATCAAATCTTCCACAGGAGTCCCTCGGCTGGTGGAGGGTTGATCGGAGGTTGAAGGAGCGGTATCAGCGAGAGGTTGCTTGTCCTTTAAGGAGAGGACATAGCAACGACGAGATTCGCGCTGACACCCGAGCACTTCGCCCACTCCGCTCGGAGTAGAAAACTTCATCTTCTGATGGAGTGACGAAGGTACCGCTTTGATGCGTCCGATCAGACCTCGGCCAAGGATAGCATTGTATCCAAGCATGTTGTTGATGACCAGAAAGTCAACAATTTGGTCACAGCCTTAGGGGCCGTTCCCAAGGTGATCGGAAGGCGAACCCTTCCCATGGGCTGGACCGAAACTCCCGAAAAGCCGAACAGTGGCGAGTTTACAGGGGTAAGTTGATCGGTTCGCAGGCCCATGAGGACAAAACAGTCGTAAGCCAAGACATCGGGGGCGCTTCCATTATCTACCAGAATTCTGCGCACATTACAGTGGTTGATGGTGGCAGAAATAACAAACGCATCAGTGTGTGGGGTCGTAACCCCTACAAGATCTTCATCCGAGAAGGTTATAGCCTCCTCAAACTGTGCGCGTGCAGGACTGGCAGGATATGGAGCCGGCCGAGGTGCCGAAGGCCTATCTACGACATGCACTCGCCTTGCGTAGTCGCGTCAGCTCCGAGTGCTTTCTCCACCCGCGCCGAAGCCTCCTGCGATCACATTGATCTCCTGCCCATTGGGCTCGTTGTTGATCGGCTGCTCGGGAGTGCGGTCTCGACGTCGGGGGCGCTCTTCGTTCCGGCGCACGAACCGTCCAAGATAGCCGCGCTTGATAAGGTCTTCAATTTCGTCCTTGAGCTGGCGGCACTCGGAGGTGTCGTGGCCGTGGTCGCGATGAAAGCGACAGTACTTATTTTGATCGCGCTTCCGGGGGTCGGAGCGCATTCTCTGGGGCCACCGAACAAACGCTTCATTCCTGATCTCTGCCAGGATCTGTTCGGGTGCCACGGTGAGGGGGGTGTAGTTGGTGAAGGGACGCGGACGGCGCAGAGAATCGCCATTACGTCGTCCCTTCTTCCGATCTCGGTCGGAACCGTTGTCGGAAGGTCGCTTCTTGTCCGACTGCTCCCCCTGCTCGGCCCTGCTCGCTGCCAGGCTTTCCTCGCAAGCTGCGTGGCACTGTGCGATGGAGAGTAGTTCGGCGAGGGTGGAAGGCTGCTGGACGCCGAGGGTCCTCTGCAAGAAGCCGTCGCGAGTGCCCTGGATGAGGGCACTGGTTGCCAGAGGGACGTCCAGGCGCGAGATGCGAAGCGCCTCTGTTCGGAACCTCTTGACGAAGTCCCAGAGTGCCTCGCTTTTCCTCTGGCGCACAGCCAGAAGAGAGGCCGCCGTTCGCGGCTGCGACCTTCCGCCAAGGAAGTTATCCCTGAAGGACTTCTTCAGTTGGCGGAAGGAGGTGATGGAGCCCGCAGGGAGGGTTTCAAACCAGGCCCTGGCGGTCTCCTTGAGCGTTGCAGGGAAGGCCCTGCATTTAGCCGCGTCTGATGCTCCGTGGAACACCATGTGCGACTCGAAGCCGTGGATGTGGTTGTCCGGGTCAGTTGTGCCGTCGTAGGGCGCGATGGTGGGTAGAGGGAGCTTGGAGGAGACCTGGGCCTCCAGGATCTCCCTGCAGAATGGGGAGCGGGAGTCCAAGTCATCCTCCGCTGGAGCCTTCCCCTCCGCACGCTGAACCATCGCGTCCATGCGGCGTTCAAGGTCGACCACACGCCTTAAGCGCCTGGCGAGCTCCTGCTCGGAGTTGGCGGGGCCCCCTCGTCCGGAGTTGTGGGAGTTGCCACCCATGACCGATCGTGGCGGACGGGGGGAGGCGACAGAGCGACGGGGCGAACGCCCGCGACGCTCCGGTGCCCGCTCTTCCGACGGAGCCCGGAGGGACCGGCGCGGCGAATCTGCCTGCTGTTCTTGAGGCGCCAGGGGGATGCGAGAGCGGCGATGCGACGATACCCCCTATCGCTCGCGCGGCAGGGAAACTTCCGGAGCCGCTGCTCCCGCCAACTGGGCCTGCAGAGCTAGGCAGACGCCCGTTAACTGCTGCATCTGCCCCCGAAGCTCTGCTACTTCAAGGGCAGTTGCAGGTGCGGCAGCCGGTGGTGCTGGGACGTCGTGATTAGCGCCGGCGGGGGTGATGGCGACGTCACCAGGGGGGATTGGCGGCGAGAGCCCCCTCGCGACTGGCGGGACCTCGTCGCCCTGTTTCCTACGTTCTGGTATGAGGATCGTCCTCGAGCCATGGCAGCGTCGTTCCCACAGACGACGCCAAATGTGGTGGTGTAATCCTGTTTGGGCCGGAGCCAAACGGGCCTCCACTAGAGAGAAGGGGAAGACGATCGCCGGTGAGGACGAAGACCTACAAGACCAGAAGAGGATCAGGGGGGCCCGGTGAAGACCGGGGAAACCCTCCGATGCCTAAGTCAGTGGAGAACTTGCAAGGCAAAGGGTTTCGGAATATGAGAGTGTGTTTTGCGTGAGCCAGAGAACGTGCCTTGCATGGTACTGTACCTGTGCTTTTATAGGCGTCGGTGCCAAGGCCAACGTGCGTAACGTTGGTAGATCGTGCCTGAAAAGGCGCCTTGATGGACGCGCATAACGGGAGGAGTTATGCGCTTAGGCGTCCGTTGGACTGCCAGACAATTCGTGCCTCTTGATGGTGGAGTACGTGGCCTGGGACGGTTACAACCGCACCGTAAGCCAGAGAGCCTGCTCGGAACCCTTTGGACACACCTTCCGAGCAGGTGACCCACATGGAGGTCGAACATGCTGTTCGGTGATGTTGAGGGTCGTTCCGCGCAGCAGGGTTACTGTTCCTGTTCGGAACCTCTCCGCAGTTGTTCGGTAGCGGAGGTACAGATGACCTGCTCGAGGTCATACCGCCACGAGGCTTGACAGCGTCCGATCAAGGTGGCGGTATCTTGAAGATCTTCACACAGTCTTGGGAGGGACGTAACCCGTCGGAATGGGGCCACGTCAGCTGACAAGACACGCGAGGGCCGTAGTGGGCCATCATGGGCCTAGGTGGCCTGATTTGGCCACCACATATATATATATATATATATATTATATATATATATACATATATATATATATTGTAAGACCTCGGCGATTCGACCTAGTTAGACTTTGTCTCTCGAGTTGGCTCAAATTCGACGATCAAGTCGGACTGGGCCAGGCCTAGCTTGAGGAAGGCGAGGATGACACCACGTACAACTCCGAGGTGCACGTCGTTCAAACCAAATTAATGAAATCTCTGTTTCGACCTCAAGTGTGGCAATGGAGTACTCCCAAGGCTTTTAGAAATGTGCTTCATGCGACAGCTGGTAGAACTGTTCAAGGAAGGAAATGTTCGACAATCACGCTCCCGTTAAGATCATAGTCAGCATGATCTGACTTACCGTTTATGGTCGGAGTCGGTCTAGCTGGTCTGCCGGTTATTATCCTAACTCGCGGCAATCAAGGGCGTATCCTCAGTCGGATTTCCGAGTTCGCTCAACGGAAGCCTCTCCCAGACAACCCCTATAAAAGGAGATGGACATTCTTCGTCCTAAGGTACGCAATATCTGAAATACTAAACTCCTGACTCATAACTCCCGAGATGACTTAATTGTCAAAGTATTTATCCACCGAGAAAGCTCGATGGTGTTGCAGGTCGAGACCTCGACATCTTCGACATCGTCGTCGCGTCATCTTCTCTATTGGGTCTTCTCGGATTGAGCCGACTCCATTGCTCGAGTAGTAACAATATATATATATATATATATATATATATTACCTCAGTACAGATCGTTAGATTCTAATTCAATGATCTATCTATATTGATCGAGTAACATTTAACATCTAGTAGCTCCGAACACCGAGCAACAACTATTTTGAACAACTTAAATGTCCGAAAATTGAGTATAGATGTACTGTAATGCTTTGCCATTAGATTAAAATCCAACGATCCGTGCTATACTATTTTTTTTTTTTTACTAACGAGGAAACCCCCAGAAACCCCTCCTGTGTGGCGTTGTGGGCTCAGAGATTGGTGTTCGTGAACTCCAAGGTCAGGACTTCGCAGCTCCTACTTTCTGTGAATCCGTATTGCCTTTACCCCATTTGACCGAAAAATCCCGGATCTACACACCTCGAGGATTGCATGTAAATTAGGTAAGCCCCCCCCCCCCCCCCCCCCCCAGGAATCGAACTCGGGATATCCTGCTTTTAATATTTTTACAATAAATATTAAATAAACAACGTTAATATTTGAATTCTAAAAAAAATCAATTTTTGTTTAAAAACAAAAAATTAGTTTTTGGGCCAAATTGACTCGAATTGGATCAGTACAACATGGTACATTGTAATTTAACATGCCATGAAAGGCCGATCCGATCCAACTTGTCGATTTGCCAATCCTTTGATAAAATGGGGGGTTTTGAAGATCTTATATTGAGTTTTCTCAAGTTTTTTAAAATGAGTCTCATACAAGTTAGTTATACTGTAATATCGCATCGTATTGCATTTCTTATGGTACAGTACATACCACACTAACAACCCATACCCTCTCCCTCTCTCAATCTCTTATTCCCTCACCCTCCCATGCTTCCTCCCTCTATTTGCATCTCTCACTTCCCCCTCCTCCCTCTCTTTCTCTCTCTCCTATGCACCTAGGACTGTAAACGGAACGGATATAAAGTGATTACGGGTTTCTCAATTTCGATCTGAATAATTAATCGAATAATTTGTATCCATTTCGATACGGATAATTTTAATCGAATATTTTTGAATTCGAAGTGAATATGAATATTATCTGTTTCGAAAATATAAGTTTAATAAAAAGGATTAAGTGATCTAAAAATTATAAAAATATGTAAAATTTTGAAAAAGTACCAATGTCAAAAATAGTCTTTAAACAAAAGATTAACATTAGATATATCATATATGGATCATTAGATTTAAGATCCAATAGTAAAAAAATAACTTCATTTTGAAGCGAATATTAAACGGAGCAGATCACCCGTTTCTATATGCGTTCTATTTATCATCCAAATAATATTTAAAATTTACTTTGCTGAATATTTATTAAACAGATAATATCTAATTAACCTGATACAAATTCAAATCAGATCAAATATTAATCAAATCCATTTACAGCCGTACCCAGAGCCTCCCCTCCCGCCACTGCTTCTCCCTCTAGCGCATCCTCCCCCTCCCACGAGGTCCTCCGATGCAGAGCAACTCCTCCATCAACTCTTACCTCCTCATCTCTCCTCCTCCCATCGCGACATAGATCAGCAATGCAAGGACAAGTAGGTGGATGTGCCGACCGTGTCTGATACTGCAAAATTCCAAGCACGGTACCCATGTTGTACAGCAAACTTTGATGACATATCCGAATAGAGTAGATGCGTAGAGCTAAGATCTGGTTTGGTTAACAGTTCTTATCACGAGGAGGTTATTCTGATGGTTAGAGCTAAATGCCAGCTTATTAGTCTTTCTAAACCACTTTTTTTACTATCAGACCTAATAACCGTCACTTAACAATCGTCATCAAACAAGCGTCTGATCATGAATCGAGTTTATATAGCTGAGTCTTGACTCTTGAGCATACTAGTGCTTTTATAAGCTATTGCATTCGTCCGAACCGAGCTTAGAATTTGATGCAGCTAAGCACGAACTTGCTATATATTAAGTGCTAGCTGACACTCACTAGTAAGCCTAATTTTGAATTTATATCCCAAGTTTTCTCATCGTGAATGTGCATGTCTAAATGTGTGGCAATCTAATTTCATATGAATATGATAAGTCACATCAAATTTTATTGAACATGCATATTTACGTGTCTTAATTATCTTTCCTTGGACATTATTAATTTGTCATATCAATGATCTATTTTCATAAAACAAAACATTCTTCTATGTTCTATGTCATGTTATTTTCATGCAGGCTAATTGCACTAAAAATATATATATACTTGCCACATCATCTTTTATGATAGCAGTCAACCAAAAAAAACTTGACTCAGCTTGAAGAGTAGCCTTAACTTGAAGTCGTGGTTTGGTGCATCGGATCTAATTGATTTGGTATATCTGATTTGTATTATCTTTGAGATCTGTGGTGGCCAAATCTGGCCACCTAGGCCCATAATGGCCCACTACAACCCTCTCATGTCCTGTCAACGGACGTGGCTCCATTTCAAGGTGCCACGCCCTAATCAGGGCAGTTCATAGGGCTCCAAGGCATAACCCCCATGATCGGACTTCGCCAAGCTCCGCAGCAGCATACTTCCGAACAGGTCATCGGTCCTTTTGTACCGAACAACTACAGATGCTACCGAATAGCACGTTCGATCCCCATGTGAGTCGCCTGCTCGGTAATCATGTCCAGAGGTTGCCGAACAGCTCTTCGTGTCCTCACGACGGTTATAACCGCCCCAGGCCACACGTCCCATCATCAAGAGGTGCGTTAACTGTCTGGTATCCCAACAGACATATGGACGTATAACTCCTCCTGTTATGCGCGCCCGACAAGACGCCTTTCCAGGCACGATCTGTCAACGTTATGCACGTTCGCCGCAGCACCTATGCCTATAAGAGTACAGGTACAGGACCATGCATGTGTACGCTCTCTCTCACGCGAACACATCCTTACACTCCAAAACCCCCTGCCTTGCAAGTCTCATACTGACTTAGGTATCGGATGGGTTTTTCCGGTCTTCACCGGGTCCCCTGATCTTTTCTGGTGATTGCACGATCCTTCGTCTGCTACCGGCGACCGTCATCTCCCTTACACAAGTGTCAGGCCTGATCCGCTCCGGCCCAATAAAGAAAAAGGCCTCCACAAGATCTTACGATGTCAAACACAATTAGTCGTTGAAATATTTTTATCTTTCTTTTTAATTTCTTATTATTATGATTTAAATACGAATCAAATCGATACATTTCAATTCATACTGATATATATTTAAGAAGTCTCATCACCAATCGCCATCCCCACCATACTTGAAGCTTTCCAAAATGTTACCTGGTTTCGTGCGGAGCAAATCACTTCGGGATCCCCCTCCTGTTGGATTAATAGTTGTTTTATTCGATCGGCATTAATTTGGGCCGTCTAAACTAAACTTATGACAACCAATGCAATACGGAGATCCCTGTTGGGGAATATGCGTTAAAATAACACGAATACGTTTCTAGTGGTCAGAGGAGTGTCCTTGGGATCTTAAGTTTAGTTGCACCAACGTCTCTGAACAGTTCAGACGTCTAATAAAACACTACATTCCCGGGCGCATGATTCCAAACAGGTTGGCTGCGTCCCCGGCGGCCGGCGTTGTTCTCCCACTGACCCTTTCAGATGAGTTCTTTATGAGTAGTTTATTGTCTACGCCATGCTTGAATAGTTAACCCTCGTTGAGATTACAAGGGCCTTGCGTTGTTAATTTAATCCTCTCTTTCACCCTCCGGGTTGATATAATATAATTTTTGCTTTTGTTGGCCTGCCAGCCCACCGTAAGTTATGTCCGAACCACCTCTCCTTATTCTATAGTTTATGCTCTAAGCTTATGAACTATGTCCAGATTCTTCGGACCAAGTTCGAAAAGTCGATCAGTGCATCGGAGAAGAGCTAGCTTATATGTGCCGATGAGCATTTTTCCCGCTTTAATAGGTTAAATAGTGATGTGGTCGGCCCGACCTGTAAGAGCTCTGAACAGTCGACTTTAGGATGTCTTAGAATGACGTATGGACGACAGGCATAGAGGAGAACATGGGTCTGGCTCATTGGACGTACTGTAGCAAATCGGACCGTGGCGACCGGTGTGGTTGACCCAGACGACCCGCGGCGGGTCGCATCCGGGCCGGTCCGATACGAAGAGATATTTCAGAATTGACCTTGAGACAATGAAATTAGTACATAAAATTTACCAGAGCTCGAGGAGCAATTAGGAGAGAGAGAGAGATGAGATGGATTATGCCCCCAATGACATGTGTCCCTTACCCTTTTAGTTGTGACTAAGTATTAACCTTCTTTTGAAGATTACAAAGAGGTGGAGAGAAGTACATATAACATCTGATATGGAATTAAGTTCCCTCGTAACCTTCTCCCCTCCTTCTTCTTGTCTTCTTTTCAAATGGTTCGGTTTATACCGAACCCACAAATGTTATCGGACACGCATCGGAGGGCCTAGTAAATGGAAATTTTTTAAAGATAAGGTCCTTATTCGTGATAAATTCTTATGACCTATCCTATAGTATTTATTGGTTTAGCTATTATAAGCTATCATATCAAGACTATTAAACAAATAAAGTAAAAAATTTTAAATTTCTTAACTGAAATTTTCCTGATACTGATAACCACCGCCGACGATGGCTCCTGAGTAGGGCCCACAAGTAATGCCGACGACAAAGCCCTCGGCTAAAGATTCTTTCGTCCTCATATAAGGTAATCTTAGTCTACCTTCTCAAAACTACATGCCTAATAAGGGAAGGCGCTGAGATCCCGGGCCGCGACATCTCCCCCATCCCTAATTGGCAATCGCCAGCGGCAATCCAGGAGGAGACATCGGGTGATTGCGCCCTTGCTTTAGGACGCTGAGTGCGTGGCTAACTAAGGCAGGGGAGAAAGGCCTACCTTGCACAGCCCCCCTATAAAAGCAAGGGAGACGCTTTAGACCTAGGTATGCTACTCGTGGCATAAGAATTCTCTTACCTCTTTTTCCTTTTGCCTGACTTGAGCGTCGGAGTGTTTCCCCACCAAGGTAGCTCGGTGGTCCTTGCAGGTCCGAGCTGAAGCCGCCCAGGTTAACGATGACCCGCCATCGCCTTGGGGCCCACTTGGGTTGACCCCGGCCAACTCTCTCATTGCTCGTGCAGCAACATTAGGCGCCGTCTGTGGAAAACTTGCTTCGAGCAAAAAGCCACTTCTCATGGCACCAAAGGCGAAGGCAGTCGTTCGTTCATCCAGCGATGAAATGCTCCCCACCACCGTGATAGATGAAATGGCCGGTGACAATTCAAGAGCAGGAGAACAGGACTCAACTACATCATCACGCCTAGAGCGCGTCGAGCAGATCTTGGCGAACGTCCAGCAGGTGCTGCTCAGGATGGAGCAAGAGCAGCAGGAGCCATCGGAGCATCGGTAGCCAGCGGGCCAGGCGATGGACGTTCGACAGGGGAATACTGACCCCAAGCAAGCTCTACCCGCTGTGTCGGCCAGCCACGCCGACGATCAGCGACCCGCTTCTGTCCTTTTTGCGCAGGGACCCATGCAGGTCGACGCCCCACCACCAGCCGACCCAGCAATTCAAGCGGAGCTGTCCGCGAGACCCGATGTCGTCGCCGATCATTTCTCGACAGAATCCAACCCTGCGGTAGACCCTTGATGGAGAGATGATCTGCAGGAAATGAACAGGAAAATCGAAGCGCTACAGCGAACAACGCGCCCCCCTTCGGTGGCCACACTCTTGGCCACCTCCTCCTTTGTCGAGGAAATCACGTCGGCAAGTGTACCAGACAAATTGCAACTACCAAAATTCAGGCGCTATAACGGAACGACGAACCCCGTCCATCACCTAGATCATTTCCAAGGGCAAATAGAAATGGTAAATATCAATGACGCCCTGAAATGTCGCACATTTATGTCCACTTTGGATGATGCAACTTTGCAGTGGTTCAAGTCGCTCCCCCCCGGTCCGTAGTTGACTTCGCCGACCTGGCGCAACGATTCCTGGACCACTTCTACAACACAGTACATCATTCACTGTGCACCGACGACCTTTGACTCGTCTCGCAAAAGGAGGGGGAGATGTTCCGGGACTTCGCGAAAAGATTCCAGCTAGAAATCATGAAGGTGGTGGATCTGGACCTGAGGACCGCGGTCAATATTTTAACGAGGGTGTGTTCAAACGCCCCGTTCGTAGCCTCCATCGCCAAAAAGCCCCCGGTGAGCCTATCCGACCTGCTTTCTAGAATGCAGAAGTACGTGAGGCTAGAGTCGAGGCTTGGAGCAACGGGACGCCTCAGTCGGCCATCCGAGCATGGGGCTGCAAGCTCAGAACATATTTCAAAGAAACCAAAAAGAGAGGAGGTACGCGGCGAGAAGCGCCGAGATACAAACCGACGAGAAGGGGACCGACGCGCAGAGGCAGATTGTCGCCCCGACGAATACCGATGCGTCAGGGACCTTCCATGCTTCGGGGAGATTGCCCTCCAAGATCCTCCAAATCATCAAGAAGCTTCCAGAATTCAGACGACCAGAGCCACTGACGAGGCCGCCAACAGGCCGAGGAGTCGACCTGTATTGCGAGTACCATAAGGGGTATGGACACCTCACCGACCAATGCAGGAGCTTGAAGATGGAGATCGCCGAGATGCTCAAGAGGGGGCTTATCGGCAAAGACGTCGTCGACGGACGTGCGAAGGAGCGTACTCCCGAAGATGATCGAGAGGCGCACAAAGGCAAAGGGGCTGTCTTGGTCCTATCCGGAGGCCCGGCGGGTGGTGGTGATAACGGAAGAAAGAGGAAGGCCTACGCTGCAGCTGCTGGTGGTACAACGAGCAAGCCCTGCCTCAAAGAAGGAGGCGTCATCACTTTCTCCGATGCGGACATGGTCGGAATCAGCTTTCCCCATGACGACGCGTTGGTAATACATGCCGACGTCGATGGATATGATGTACACCGTATCCTTATTGATAATGGAGCAGTCCCGGACGTCTTATTTTATGACTTCTTTGTCAAAATGGCTAATCTGAGCACTGACCTCAAGTCGGTCACAACCCCCCCCCCCCCCCCCACCCCCCTTTTCGGTTTTAACGGGACACCCGTCAACGCCGAAGGGTCAATAAAACTAAAAGTCACCCTGGGTACCCGACCTCGGCATGTAACCATTGAGGCTGACTTCCTTGTGGTAAAGGTAAAGTCGGCATACAACACTATTTTTGGTCGGTGCCTTTTGGGAAAGTTGGGAGGCGTCCATCGACCTATCACAAAAAATTGAAATTCCCGACCTGGTAGGAATAGGCGAGGTCATGGGAAACCAGACCGAGGCCAGACGATGTTATGTCAATTCAATAAAAGCAAAAGCAGTAGCAGATTCTGAGTACTTACTTTCTTCTGATGAAAATGTTGCAAGGCACGAGCCAGCTGAACAAACCAAGCTCATAAACGTCGCCAGCGGGAACCTGGTGGTCGGCTGCGAACTTGGAAAGCTAAATGAAGAAATCATCGACTTCCTCAAGAAGAACACGGACGTCTTCGCTTGGACGGACGACGACCTTACCGGCATCGACCCTAATATCATCCAACACCACTTAAACGTAAACGCCGAGGCGAAGCCAATCCGTCAGAAGAAAAGGCCGCTGTCGGGAGACCGACAAAAAGCTGTTGACGACAACCTCGCAAAGTATCTACGCACAGGGACCGTAAGAAGCACATACTACCCCGAGTGGGTCGCCAACGTCGTCCTAGTACGCAAGGCCAACGGGAAGTGGAGGATGTGCGTGGACTTCACCGACCTGAACAAAGCTTGTCCCAAGGACAGCTACCCCCTGCCTCGAATCGACCAACTCATCGACTCCACGGCGGGACACGAGCTCCTTAGCTTCCTCGACGCATACTCAGGGTATCATCAAATCAGGATGGCGCCCGACGACGAAGAGAAGACCTCGTTCATCACGGAGAAAGGTTTATACTGCTTCACTCGCATGCCATTTGGGTTAAAAAATGCAGGTGCAATATACCAGCGACTCGCCAACACAATGTTCGAGGAACAGATCGGGAAGACAATGGAGATCTATATCGATGATATGCTAGTAAAAATCCGACGCGCCGAGGACCACGTCGAAGACCTAACCGAGACGTTCAAGGTGCTTAGGCAGTTCGGGATGAAGCTCAACCCTGAAAAGTGCATCTTCGGCGTACGCGCGGGAAAATTCCTAGGCTACCTCGTCTCCAACAGAGGAATCGACGTCAACCCCGACAAGATACAATCCATCTTAGACATGACGCCGCCTAGGACGATTAAAGAGGTACAATGTTAATGGTTGGGTCACTGCTTTGAGTAGGTTCATGTCTAGGTCGGCGGAGCGGTGCAGACCCTTCTTCGAGGTACTGCGCAAAGGACGCTTCGAATGGACCGAAGAATGCCAGCAGGCTTTCGACGACCTGAAGACACACCTGGCGCATGTGCCGACATTGAGTAAGCCTATTGCCAGGGAAGAACTGTTATTATACCTGTCGACAACAACCCACTCTATTAGCTCGGTGCTCGTACGAGAGGAAAATCGCAACCACCTTCCAGTGTACTACACCAGCAAAGCATTGAGCGAAGCCGAGCAGCGTTATACCGACCTCGAAAGGGTCACGTACGCTCTCGTGATGGCAGCAAGAAGGCTGCGTCCATATTTTCAAGCGCACAAAGTTGTCGTCCTTACCAACGTCCCAATTAAGCAGGTCCTCACCCGACCCGAGGTCTTGGGAAGGTTGGCGAAGTGGGCTATAGAGCTCGGCGAGTTCGACATCGACTACAAACCTCGGGTCGCGATAAAGGCACAGGCTCTGGCGGACTTCATCTCCGAAGGAACGGCGAGGGGGCCCGAGGAAGAAGAAGAAGGAAAAGATAACAGTCGCTGGAAAGTGTTCGTCGACGGAGCATCAAATGCCCAAGGGAGCGGCGCAGGAGTGGTCCTCCACTCCCCAGACGGGCTGACCCTAAGGTATGCTGTTCGTTTCGGTTTCGAAGCTTCTAATAACGTGGCCGAATATGAGGCTGTAATCTCATGACTAAAAAGGGCGAAGTCCCTCGGAGCGGAAAGAGTCTCTGTTTTCAGCGATTCTCAGCTGGTTGTAAGCCAAGTGGTGAACGAGTTCGAGGCAAAAGAGGCAAAGCTAGCCTCATATCTGACCGAGGTCAACCGATTACTCGCTGAATTCGATTCGACCGAGCTAATAAAAATCTCGCGAGTAGAAAACTCGCAGGCTGACGCGCTGTCCAAGTTCGCTTCGTCATCAGAAGGATGATCTTCTGTGCTAATTGAAGAACTCGTCGAGCCGTCCACGTCGGCTAAAGAGGTTATGTGCGCCAGCACCCCGATGACTTGGATGACTCCTTTGATAGAATTCATCAAAAGCGGCCTCCTCTCCGACGACAAATTGGAAGCTGACAAGACGAGGAGGCGAGTAGCTAGATTCTTCCTCGTCGGGGAAGATCTATACAAGAGAGGGTTTAGCTACCCACACCTCCGATGCGTCTCCGCAGGTATGGCCGAGGAGATCATACGTGAAGTGCACGAAGGAACTTGTGGAAGTCATGCGGGGGCGCGTTCCCTCGTCAGAAGGATCACACGGCAAGGCTTTTGGTGGCCCACCATGTTGAAAGACGCCGAGAGGTATGTTCAAAAGTGTCACCAATGCCAACTCTTCAGTAAGTTTCACCGACGACCTCCAGCGGAACTCACCCAGCTCGTCTCACCTTGGCCTTTCGCTCAATGGGGTATGGACATCCTCGGCCCATTCCCGCCAGCCACCGTCCAAAGGAAATTCGTTATAGTGGCTGTAGATTATTTCACCAAATGGGTGGAAGCCGAATCGCTGGAGAAAATTACCGACGCCAACGCCTGGGGTTTTGCTTGGAAGAATGTTATATGCAGGTTCGGCGTCCCCTGGACAATCGTCACCGACAATGGCAGGCAGTTCGATAATGCCACTTCCGCAGGAACTGCTCAGCCTTGGGGATAGATCACCGATTCTCCTCGGTAGTGCACCCACAATCCAACGGGCTCTCCGAGGTGACGAACTGAACAATTCTGGACGAACTGAAGCGAAGATTGGAAGACCACAAGGGTCGGTGGGCTGAAGAGCTCCTCCACGTCTTGTGGGCATACCGTACAACACCACGGGAAGCAACCCAAGAATCTCCGTACGCCCTCGCTTTCGGAGTGGAAGCCGTGACACCGGTGGAGATGCTCGCCCCTTCGGGAAGAGTCGTCGGCTTTCATCACGACGTAAACGAAGCTTCACTCCGCTTTGAGCTTGTCCTGATCGAAGAAAAGCGAGGAAAGGCGTCGGCGAGAATGGAAGCATATCGTAGAAGAGTGAAAAGAAGCTTCGACAGGAACATCAAGGAAAAAAGATTCAACGTCGGCAGTTTGGTCCTAAGAAAACTATCGGTATCAGACCCCGGGTCCGCAGTCGGGAAACTATCGGCCGCTTGGGAAGGACCTTACCGCGTAACGGAAAACCTCGGCCAAGGCGCCTATAGGCTCGAGAACCTCGAAGGATCTGCCCTTCCAAGGACGTGGAACGCAGAGCACTTGCGGAAATATTATGCCTAACCAAGGTGGCAGGCAATCGTGTCATTCCGTCAAACGAGGTCGCTTCGGCACTCTTCTAAGTATACGAGGTCGCTTCGGCACTCTTCTAAGTATACGAGGTCGCTTCGGCACTCTTCTAACTATACGAGGTCGCTTCGACACTCTTCTGAGCATACGAGGTCGCTTCGGCACTCTTCTAAGTATACGAGGTCGCTTTGGCACTCTTCTAAGTATACGAGGTCGCTTCGGCATTCTTCTGAGCATACGAGGTCGCTTCGGCACTCTTCTAAGTAAACGAGGTCGCTTCGACACTCTTCTAAGTATACGAGTCGCTTCGGCACTCTTCTAAGTATACGAGGTCGCTTCGGCACTCTTCTAAGTATACGAGGTCGTTTCGGCACTCTTCTGAGTATACGAGGTCGCTTTGGCACTCTTCTGAGTATACGAGGTCGCCACACCATTCTCTCACATTACAAAGTTGTTCCAAACCATTAAAAAGTAAACACCACAAACGCAGAGTTCAATAAAAGGAATAGGGTACAAAGACTCAAGCTTCCTCGTCCACTACCTTCTCGGCCACCTCAACATAAATCTCGTCAGCCGCCTTGGACATAGCCTCGTCAACGACGATAGCGGCGGCCTCCTTCATGTCTTGTTTTTCCTCGCAGAGGCCCGAGAGATCGAGGTCGAGAAACTGCTCTACAACATGAGCAAGACAGTCGTTGTAACCCTCCTGGAATAGACCTGTTATCTCCTCGGCGAGCTCCTCGAAGGAACAATACTCCTGTATCGCTGCTTCTCGCTCATCCGACACGAGCTGGGCCGTCTTCTCGTGGTACACCTTGAAGGACTCAACCTCGGTGGCGAGGGCGGACTTCACCACCTGGAGCGCTTCCTTCTCAGCATCAAGGGCCTTATTCGCAGAAGCAAGGAGCGCCCTGAGCTCACCCTCGGTCTTTTTCGCCTCCTCGGAGTCCTTCTGACGAAGGGACTTCTCCGATGCAACCGCCGCCTCTGCCTCGGCGACACGCTTGCTCAAGGCTTCCCTCTTCACGTCGGCCCGGTGCACAAAGGCGTCGAAAGTCGCCATTTGCGTCAAGATCGTGGCATAAAACTCGCTGACCAGCCTCCGCGAGGACTTTCCCAGAGCCTCCGCTTTCAACTCTGTGGCGACTGACCTTTGACCCCAATTGACTGGGTCAAGGACTATCTTAGGACCTGCAGGGCCCCGCGGGAGGGCCGAGGAAGACAGTGTCGAAGTGTGGGGATGCTTCGTCGGCCTCTCTTCAACAGCCAGTTGCGAAGCAGTGGCCTCCGAGCTACCCTCCGTCTCCTTCCTCGCGGCGACGATAGGGGCCTCAGAAACTTCCAAGGGGCGCTTCTCGGGGTGTTTCTGATCCTTCCGAGCGCGTACAATGTCGGCCAAAGAAGGGCCAGGCCTTGCTCGGCGTGTCGGGGAAGTCATCTCGGCCATCACTATATAAACAACAAACCCAAAAACTGTCAGAAAACACCAAAGAATTCATAAGAAAAAGCAAAAACAATATGACGACGACCTTCCGAGCCTTCGGCAATTAGCTTGAGCAACTCGTCAGACGGTTCAACCAGGTCAGGTTTCTCCGCTTCCTGAAGGTATGAGTAATCCATGAGCTCGGCTTTGCTAAGCTTGGGGGGTCGGAAAAGGCCTTACGACGAACGTTGACCTTGAACCATTCGGTCGGAAAAGGCCAACCAGAGGTTGAATACAAAAAGATGAATTCCCTCTTCCACCCAAGCATGGATGAGGGGAGATTCTTGAGAAGCTGACGCCCCGACCGAGCCGTGAAATAAAGCCAATCACCAAAGGGTTTCACGGAGAAACAATAAAAGAAGAGGCGGAGCGTCATAGACACACCCGCAGACACGCAAAGAGCGAGGAATCCGATAATCGACCTCCACGAGTTGGGCGTCAACTGTGAAGGAGCGGCCCCAAGCTCAAAAAGTAAAGCTATGATAAAGGGGTGGAAAGGAAAACGCAAACCGCCGCGGACCGCCTCGGCGTAAATGCATACCCCACCCTCTTGGACGTAGTGGGCTCGGAAGCGTTTGTTAGCGAAACACTACATCGGCGGAAAGTGTGGGGCACAAGCGCTTCCTAATCGACTTGAAAGACTCAGAGTTCGTCTTGCACCAAGCGTCTTTGACGTTGTCGGCCAGACGACGGTCCCCAGAGGTATGAGCAGAAGGAGTGCGCGGAACATACCCCCCAGGCTGGACTCTCAAAGTAAAATCCTCCTCTACTGGGCCATAGATAAAGGTACCGGTCCTAGGGTCATAGTTGGAGGGGGCCTCGCTATCTGTCCTAGAGGAGGATTCCTCATCAAAGGGCTGAGATTGCGTTAGGCTCATTGCTTACCTCGGAGGAGAGCAAGCAAAGGTCGGGCCGACAACACGCTTTAGGGCGGGAAGGAAAGAAGCGCGATGTCGGAAGTACGCTCAGCAGTCGCCAAGAAGCACCCTCTGAAGAAGAAGCAGGTAAACCCCTCTCTCGCGGCAATCCACATATTTATAAGAACAACGACCACAGCGCAATCGAATGATCATAAGTGGACCTGCGATATCGGATGGAGGAAAGACCGCCACGCGTCAGAAACCCGGCGATTAAGGACGGTTCACCAGGATCGGTAACGCTTGCCGCCTTTCGGGCTGCCATCATTAGCAGAGAAATCTAAGTGATCACGCGCCGATCGGCCTCTCAAATCGTTCATTAATGTACATGACTCTCCATGCCGCTGTCAGAACCGTCGCCGCCGAATGACGAGACCATTCTCGGTATATGCATACAGAGGTTCTCGGTAAGAAAGGCGACGAAAGGATCAGTCCCGCTAGGCTCCTCCTCGGATCTCGTATATCCGAGAAGAAGCCGGGGGGCCAATGATACTGATAACCACCGCCGACGATGGCTCCTGAGTAGGGCCCACAAGTAATGCCGACGACAAAGCCCTCGGCTAAAGATTATTTCGTCCTCATATAAGGTTATCTTAGTCTACCTTCTCAAAACTACATGCCTAATAAGGGAAGGCGCTGAGATCCCGGGCCGCGACAGCTCCCCCCATCCCTAGCTGGCAATCGCCAGCGGCAATCCAGGAGGAGACATCCGGTGATCGCGCCCCTTGCTTTAGGACGCCGAGTGCGTGGCTAACTAAGGCAGGGGAGAAAGGCCTACCTTGCACAGCCCCCCTATAAAAGCAAGGGAGACGCTTCAGACCTAGGTATGCTACTCGTGGCATAAGAATTCTCTTACCTCTTTTTCCTTTTGCCTGACTTGAGCGTCAGAGTGTTTCCCCACCGAGGCAGCTCGGTGGTCCTTGCAGGTCCGAGCTGAAGCCGCCCAAGTTAACGACGACCCGCCATCGCCTCGGGGCCCACTTGGGTTGACCCCGGTCAACTCTCTCATTGCTCGTGAGCAACATTTCCTATCTAGCTAGCTGTTAAAGAGGGTTTCGCGTGCATCAAATAACTCTATTGTTCTGTTCGGCCTGCCAGACTATATATGCTACGTGATTAGTACTTGAATTATAAAGATGACACTCCCTTCCTTGCTCAAATTACTCAAACTAGCTTGATGTAGGTGCCCAATTGTAACGTATATGGGATGCGATCACATATATCCCATATCAAATTCCACAGAAAAAATAAGAGTTAATATCTGAGGGTCTCCTCTCCTCACCATCCGAGTTTTGAAGATGAGGAAAAGATTCATAACAAATGATGTCTGAGTCCACCCTTTGTTGAATTCATATGGACGTTGCAATGCATCTTCCTTATAGGAGTGTATGAACGGACGTTACTACGGAGAGGGCTACATGTGGAAAGGGCTACCTAAGTTTCTTCTTCTCTCTTATCTCCAAAGTGAAAGCCGCCATAGACCTTGGTCTTGTAAGGGGGAAAGTATTGTTAACATATATGGGGTGTGAGCTCATATGTCCCATACCGGATTCCACAGACGAAAATAAAATTAATATATGAGAGTCTCCTCTCCTCATCACACGGGTTTTGGGGATGAGGAAAAGATCCATAACATCAATGTATATTTGATTTTTGAAGACAAAGAAAGATTAAAGAATGCACACATCATAGCTTGTACGAAGTCTTGAGCCTAACAACAAAGCAAATATGAAACCAATCAGTCGACCATCTGGCTCTCCTATTATACTCTACTTGAGATTATGGAAAAGAAAAGAGAAAATATAAAATTTTCTATCTAAAACTAAAAAGAAAATACCTTGTGCATGTTGGACTATCATTAACTAATGCGTGTACAAACACAATATATATGCCGGACGTTGCTCACTAGCAGTGAAAACACATGCATGCACAAATTATCTTTCAAACTAAAACTATCTGATTCTTGTATCAGAGGGGGCCTCATATGGAAAGTTTAGCACTCCGCCACTAAACCACCAACTTCCCCCCCAAAACCATCAAATAAGGTTTGCACCAACAAAGTCGTCACTTGCCATTAAAATGATCAACTTGGCTCTAGCATATACTTATGTCACTCGTCATGGGCTTCGGGTAGGTTGAAGAGGATGCCCTTGGGCTAAGGTCACTATGTGTGTCTCTCAACTACATGTGTGTGTGTCCCTCTCTCTCTTTGTTCCCCCATATACTTGTTGTCGCGATCTAATTGTGGGTGCTATAATATAGTGGGGTCGTACCATCATACTATACTACTATATATATATTTATATAAATTAAATAGGTTGTGTTAGGTCCACTGGCAATTTGAGGTTATCTCTGGTGTCGAACTATTATAGTTAGGGCTGTCAACGGGGCGGAGTCGGAATTGAAAATGACACTTTCTACATTTATTTTCTATAAGAAAATTAGAAACGAGTCGGAGACGGAAAGTAGTCGGAAATATTTTATACGATCAAATAATAGATATATGTAGCATTAAGAGTATTAGTTAAAGAGATGTCTTTATTAATAATATGTCTAATAAATGTACAAGAGAGATAAGTTAATTAGATTCTATTTACAAATTAAGAAGAAGTTAAAAATTTAGACTAAAATGTTTTAATATTAAGAAATAAGATTTTAAGAGTATATATTTTGTAAATAAAATAAAAATTATATCTTAACGAAACGGAAACGAAAAAATAGAAAATAATCGAAAACAGAAAAATAGATAAAAAAGATCAGAAACGGGTCGAAAAATCGAAAAAAGGATATCCATTGAGAGCCCTAATTACAGTAGAATGAAAGTGTGATATTTTTAGAGCTCTACACATAAGTAACAAATATCACAGGTTAAAAAGCAAACTTTAACGACCGATGTCAGTAGAGTCTGCTATCACACACACACACTCTCTCTTTTTATATATAAGAGGGAGCTTTCTTGGACCGTGTATGAATTAAGAGTTTGAGCAATGGGAGTATGAGACATCACATATATGTATTATTCTATCACTTTGTTATATTTTCCAAGTCTCATCTCACTAGAAGCCTCCGTAGTTAAAAACTTCCAATGGGGAACTCTATATTTAAAAAAAAAAAATTTAGGTTTATCCGAACTTCCAAACAGTACACTTTCTTGCTAACCTGAACTTTGTAAGCTCAAATGCTAACCTAATTAGGAACTAGATAATCCTGAATTCGTGGATTAAAAATATTACGTGGTGGGTTACAAACTCAAGTCCTGTGACTTACATGAGATTGTTGGATTTGGGAGAGTTGTAGGCCCAATACGACACACGGGCCGTACAGTCTCTTATAGTTCCGGCCCGTTGGAAGCTGCAATGGAACCCAACAAAGTACCACTCCAGCCCAATAAACCCATGTACTGCTCTTAGATTGATGTAATGCATACGAACTTTATGTGCATCCACCTCAGTTCAGACAAAATACTTTTCTCTTGCTTCCCCTCCAAAAAAAAAAAAAGGAAAAAAGGTTATGTTGCCCTAAAACATCCACCTCCAAAATCTCTTTTGGTTTTTTTTTTAAACTCTTCCCCTCCCAACTTTCTCACCTTGACAAGGAAACAAAATTTGTAATATATATATATATAGAGTAGTGATGTGGCCGCTGGATGGGCATCCAGCGGCGCCCAAAATTAAAAAAAAAAAAAAACAGGCGTTGCGCACGCTTGTGACGTGCGCAACGCCGGGCGCCGCTGGATGCCCATCCAGCGGCGCCCGATGGGTGCGGCGGGGCCGCACCGCCGCACCCCATCACTACTATATATATATATATATATATATATATCTAATATTTATGGTTGGGTATAGGGGTGTTCACGGTTCGGTTCGGTTCGATTTTCTCTATTTTTGAGAGAAACCGAATCGAACCGAATTTACTGTTTGAACCGAACCGAACCGGTTCGGTTCGGTTCAAACCGAAATATTACATTTCTGACATTCCAGCGCGTGGGCGCCCTCCACTGCGCTACCTTTTTTTTGTTTAATTCTATTATTTATATAATTATATATATGTATTCGGTTCATTTCTATTTCCCAGCCAAAAATCGAACCGAACCACCCAGCTCATGAAACCGAACCGAACTGGTCAGTTCAGTTCGATTTTTCGGTTTGGACCAAATAGTGAACAGCCCTAGTTGGGTAGGCCTTTATTTGCATGGACATACTTCATGACAAGGATAAGAAAACCCTGACTTAATTCAAATCAGACCCTTATCAGCTTGGTTTGGGCAATTCTATCCACAATTGCACAAGTGATCCTACCTCCTCCCACCAAAAAAACATATCACAACAGTTGGAATATATTGACCCCCCCCCCCCTTCCAATTTCACACGAGTATCATGTTAAAGGTTAATGATATTATATACTTCTACTGATGTATCGGTGTATTATGAGTTTGTTAATGTCAAATATTTAGTTTTTGATGATGTGGAAAGGTGTCTCTAGATGTATTATCTCTAATTAGAGTTTTGCCTTCTTTTTGGAAAAAGAACTCTCATGAGAAAAGAGAAATAAGTCATGCTTATAAATATATTTTTATTACATCTAATATCAAATTAAATTATATCCCTACACAGTCTTCTAATAGGATAAAGAGATGTGCAGATCTTGTAATCTCTTGTTCAGTTTTTACAGTCGATACAAATGATAATATTTAAAATTTCAGCATTCTTCGTAAGAAATAGGTTTTATCAGGAATTTATCTTACTTATAACATATACTTATTTTTCACTACTAAACTATCCTCCTACAGTTTTATTTGATGTATGTTAATGATCTCAATACCCTTCCAATATCTTCTCACATATATAGTTGTGGAGCTCCCTCTCACTCTAACATATCATAAAGGAATGGCCGATTGGGCCTCACAATTCTAAGAGGGTAAGAGGGTGGATACGTGGCTTTAAACATGAAAATACTTAGTGCAAATTAAATGTATGTATTAAGAAAGTCACACCCAACAGAGTTGTGACACAGGTTTGGGGTTTAAAAAATAATGGAAGAGGAGATATTAAAAGTCCCCCAAGTTAGGTGTTACAACTCTAATAGATGTGTACAAACCTTTCAATGTGACTAACTTTGTACATTATTTCTTCTCTTCGGGGAGGCTGTTGACTCAATTAAACTACACTTTCATCTCTCTAGTTCTTAAAATTGAAAATGCAGTGTCTTGACTTGTACCGACTTATATCTCTTTGTAATTTTTTGTATAAGACCATCTCAAAAATCATGGCAAATAGATCAAGATTTGTCATGCCGGATGACTCCATCGTGTAAAGTTTGTCTTGGCACGGTACAAATCAAACTGTGCTCCACAAACACAGTTCAATTCAATCGATAGAGTTAACTATATATATATATATAATATATATATATATATATATATATACAAGACAAGATAAACCTTGAAATAAACTACAAAAGGTCCTCCCCAAACTTATTAGTCTTAATCAGGTTGCATTTATTAAGGGACGGAGCATACATCATAATATCTTGCTTGCAAATGACATTGTTAATGTCATGCCCCGCCAATTTAACAGCGGAATAAATCGGAGAGGCATGAACAACGCGTATGGTAACGTAAATTGTGCCTACAATCGTAAATATCAGAGCAACTCAAAGAATAATACTTGAAATAAACTCTTCTTTATATTGATAAATCACCTAAACTATTACAACCATCAAATTTAGAGCCAAAAACATAGGGCTCAATAACGCCATTACATTGGAAAAGAAATCTAAAGTAAATATCTAACTAAACTCTTAGATACTAAGGTCATTCCATCGCTATGACTCCATTGTACTATAGCAACTTCATTAACTTACTCCAGGTCGCTCATCACTCTGGTCCATTCCCATTGGTGTGTGTAGGGTCGTCATCCATCTTACTTGAAACACATATAACAATAGCGTAGGGTGAGCGATAACGCTCAGTAGGACTTAATATCTCATGTAAACAAGCATGCTTAAAGTAATTAATATCTTTAGGAGATATGATACGAGAATAAGTTGTCATGTATGATGTAGCAAGATATCATGAAATATTATCATATTCACGAGAGGATATCATCACAAGAATTTGGCCATATCATGAGATAGCAAGTAAACTAGTCATGATAGCAAGTATGGGTCGGTATTCTTTCAACCCTGAGTTCAAGTAACAAACAATTGATTGATTGATTGTCATAGATTAAATCTTGCGTGTCATGCGTTAAGTGTATACCATCACCCAGATCATTAGACCCTCGCGAGTTATAGCCTTTCATGTGCTCCTCCCAAGGACCAAATCGGGCCCTTATAATGTTGCCTAGCATAGTCATATTTGTTATCTTAGACAATCAATTGATGGCCAAGTAGAGTACCAAGAACATAAGAGAGTAGTAGACGAAATAGATGAGAGTGTAAAGAGAATGTGAACAGACCAGAGTAATGAGATAGTAGAAGAGATAGGTACAATATCGTAAAAACACGAGAAACAACGATAGTCACAGTTGCACGGCACACCCTAATGGGCCGACAGTCTGGTAGAAATCACCACCGCCCACTAGCTGTGCTGTGTACACCGGCTAGACGGTCCAGTGTGATCGCAGAGTCAGAGGGAAACACACTAAGGCCATGGATCGTATTGATCCCTAAGGTGTAATGGGTTTTAGGGTACAACCAGCTCGTTGACTAAGGACGTGCGCCAAAGCCAAGAAGATTTACAGAGGTCTTACAAGGAGTCTCTGGCCCAGTCGAGAGTATTCCCGATGGAGAGGTGGTCCAAGTCAAGAGAAAGTGTATAGAAACGAGTCTGTCGTCCCTCGAGTGCTCGAAGGCCGAGGGAAAACGATAATGATGTACAAAACTTGAGAATAAAATGAAGACATGTATATTTAAATAAGAAAAGTTAGTCATTTATTTCACTAAATTACCAGATACAATATTAAATAATTCAATAGGGTATAAGGGCCAATATGATCGTTAAGTGTGTGCTTGTGTAAGAAATCAAGAGATCATAGTTGATTGTGCATATGGGTTTTACATTGATTGATTGCATGTATCATTAATCATTAATTGCTAATGCTGTCAAAGTTATTCATAATAGTAGTTAATTAGGGTTGGTCAAGGTCGAAATGGTATAAATATAGGGTTTTATTGTAAAAATTGCACTCTGTTGAAGTCGTGACGGGATTGACTGTTGCCTTCAAGACGCGATGTTAGGCCCGATCGCGTTCTGCTAAACTGGCCGACGGAATGAACCGGGGGCAGGTTGCGATGCGTCGATCCACCACGTTCATAACGCGTCAGACCCCGGTGTCGCGACCCCTCAGAGATTGCGGCGTATCGTGCCGTCGCGACCTCAGGAGATGGCCCGAGCACTAAAAAGTGATTTTACCCTTTTTCCAGAGCGGATCCTGTTTGATATATGATACTTGTAAATTCAATATAAAATCGTACATGATCCAAAAGTCACGAAACCAGTTTTAAATGAAAATAGACACGTAGATCTATCAACATGTATGGTTAATTTGAAAATAGACAAGGTTTAGGCATGCTTTGATAATGTTACATTTCTGTGACCTAAACTTGCACAGTTAGGGTTCATCGAATTAATTAACGATGGATACATCATGACAAATTTCAAAACTAGGGGCGTTCAAAAGCTAACATGATGTAGTATTTATGAGAATTTTCTCATGGTATGAAGTCAAGTATGAACGAGGTTCACAAACAAACATGAAGGGTCCCGTGCATGGATTTGACAGGGATTCAAAGAATTAATTCTCCCTCATGGGAGATCGAAATAGAGCTAAACTTGGGGCGTTTGAAATCTAATATGATGTAGTATTAATGAGAATTTTCTCATGGCACGAGAACAATTACATGCGGGGGTATAGAGCAAACATGAGAGTTCAAGTTCATGGTAACAGCAGGGTTTCAAGCAATTAATTCGCCCAAATAGATGAGCGAAATACAATGAAACGAGAAGGATTTTGAAGAGGTTCATGAACTCTATCTAGGGTAATTTTTACATGAATTTAGCTTGAGAGATTGCCTATCTTTTTGCACTGTAAAGATCCTAGGGTTTGGGTTGACGAAATTTCTAAGTTCTTCTTGCTCTAAACCTCCATCTTCCTTGCTCTCCTCGTTTTCTGCCTCCTCCTTCATTCTCCAGAGTTTCAGGAACGAAAATGGGGTTTGGTGGACACTAATTAGACGTCTATTAGGTTGCTTAAGAGTCCTAATGACTTAAAACTCTTCCCTTCCCTTCAAACTTCAAAATTTTTACAATTTATCTCCCTATTCTCTTGCATTTATCCACCTAATAAGATAGGGAGAGGTCCAATTTCGTGGGTAATGGGTTAGGATAGGCTTAAGACTCTTTTTAAGATATTTACATCCTATTTTAATATTTATCTTACCCTTATTTAATTAATTTATTAATTAACTCTGAATTTCTTATTTATCTCCCCCTTTACTATCATTATTCCACTTATTTGGTTTGGCGAGAACTTAAATTTCGGGGCTAATGGATTTGGGTATGTCTAGGATTCTTTTTAAGATAAATAGGGGTCATATTGGTGTTTTAATGATCCCTTTTTAATTAAGAGATATTATAATTACGAATTTCCCTATTTATTATAGGTCTTCCATTTTTATCCCTATTTCGTCTTATGTAAATTTCCTTTTTAGATTAAGATAGAGTCCTATTGAGTTGGGCTAGGGTTAGGACTCTTTTTAAGATAATTTAAGAGTTAAAATAGTCATTATCTTACCCCTTTTATTTATTAATATTTTTAGGTGCGAATTTAGGCTTAATTAACTCCCATTTGGGCTATTCACATTTGGGCCCATCAATCCATGTTTGGACCACTTATACAACCCATACTTAATTTGGCTTAATGAGTTTTTAATTACTTCGAATTATTCACCATTTATTCTAATTTAAATCCATTTATCATATTTATTCAATTGATTTCTTATTTTAATTCAATTTAATATTACTTATCCCAATATTGATAACCTTCATCCATCCTTTGGCATCTTGCTTTTGGCCAAGTAACTTATGTATAACTTAATTGTACAACCAATATACTTAATTTACTTAATGGGTTAATTATCCTTTCGTTAGTGAATTTATTCATGGGCCAAGATTGTTCATTGGTCCAACTATCATAATGGGCTATCAATCCATATTATTTAAAGTCTATCCATATGTTTATTTTAATTTTTAATTCACTTTAGCTCATATAATAATGGGTTCTCTGTTTTATTCATTATTTACGATAATAAGTCGCATAAATTCTCAAACTAGATCCAAATGACTTCTTTATGCCTAAACTTCTCGACGGATTATTAGAGAACATTATTTAAAGTATGACTATTATTTTTACGTCATTTTTATATGGGTTTATACGCATGTGATAATGATGCGTACTTTTTTAACTAGTTGAATTTATTAATAGATAAAATTTTAATTTATCCTATATTTAAAATTACAGAATTTTTCGGGGTACTACAGTTAAGGACCTTCACTCTCGGGGAGACATATATGTTTGAAGGCTGATCTTAAAGCATTTGATTCGGTTAGACAGAAATTCCTATATCTAGGGGTGTTCACTATTCAGTTCAATCGAAAAACTAAACCGAACCGAGCAATTCAGTTTGGTTTGGTTCGATTTGAACATCGACTATGCTAGAGACTCGCTTGGCACAATATATATGCAATGACAGGAGAAACCTTGAAATAAACTACAAAAGGTCTTCCCCAAGCTTATTAGTCTTAATCAGGCTGCATTTATTAAGGGACGGAGCATGTATCATAATATCTTGCTTGCAAATGACATTGTTAAGGATCTTCACTCTCGGGGAGACATATATGTTTGAAGGCTGATCTTAGAGCATTTAATTTGGTTAGACGAGAATTCCTATATCTAGGGGTGTTCACTATTCGGTTTAAACCGAAAAATCAAACCGAACCGATCAATTCGATTCGGTTTGGTTCGGTTTGAACATGGAAAAAATTTAGTTTGGTTCCAAATCAAACCGAAAAGAAAATTCGGTTTGGTTCGGTTTCTAAACTCCATAAACTAAACCAAACCGATTAAACCGAATTACAATAATAAGTTTTAATTTGTATATATCTATCAAGTTTATTCAATATATTTACGTAAAAATACATATTATGGAGGGTAATATGGTCATCAATATTTAATACTTCTTTTCAAATCTTATTTGATAGTGATTTATTAGATAAACAAGCGATTAAAATCTTATTTAAGACTAAGAGAATCTAAAGGCTAATTTATTTTCAAGTTAAACCGAACCAAACCGAATTTAAGGGACTTCGATTTGGTTTGGTTCAGGTTGGGTCCAAATTTAGTTTGGTTTGGTTTCTTAAAAATCTTCCATAAACCAAACCAAACCAAACCATAAACATCCCTACCTATATCACATGTTAACACTTAACAGGCTTGGCATTTCCACCACAGTGGATCTCTTGGCTATAGGTCTGCCTTGAAATCCCCAAATTCTATGTCTTGTTAGATGGATCTCTTGTTCGTTTTTTATCAACTCTACTGATATTAGGCGTCGTTTGGTATTGATTTTTTAAATCTAAAAATCGAAAAAAATCAATTTCATGAACAGGCGCGACCCATCTCAAGCTTTCTCCTCGTCATCGCGGGTTTTGTGAGTGCGGGCAACAGGGTACTTCATCACCTGCGCCCGCAAAACTGCCTAGGCACAAACCTTTTTTTTCTTTCTGAATGTCCCATGCCGTGAATCGACAAAAGTGGAGTTTCATTTGCTTTTCATTGATGGAGAGAGAAGATGTGCTTCTCTCTGTCTCTCTCCATGCCGCAAAATCGACAGTGACACGAAAATCTAGTCTGGCAAGTGTGTTTGAAATCACTTGGGATCTGTTAGAGATTTTTATCTCAAAATCTCCCTCCAACTTGTTACCAAACGACGATTTTATTCACCTTTTAACCGTCTCTCCCAAGCATTGAGAATATTAAAAAGAGGTTGAATTCTTGGAAAAAATAGGTTCCTTTCAAGGGCTGGTTCGCTGGAGTTACTCAAGTCTGTCCTATGGCCTTACTCTCTTTATTGGTCTACATCATTCCTTATTCCTGCTGGGGTGATTGAAGAAATTGAGCATATATTACATAAATTTCTGTGGGAAGGTACTTCTGACCAAGGTCTTCACATGGTTAAATGGGATACCATTTGTAAACCTAAGAGAGAGAGGGTGGTCTTGGGTTAAGGCAGTTGGAGGAGTGGAACAAGGCATCATCAATGAAACTGCTATGGGATCTCTTGCAGAAGAGTGATCAGATCAATGAAACTGGTAGGCTGAGAGTTAAACAATGATATTGGTATCAAGGAACATGTAATAGAACATATCTTCTTTCAATGCTCTTATCCCCAAAATATTTGGAGGCAAAATACTATCTCGATTGATTTGAATTATCGACGAACTCATGCTCTGTATACATTGCATGGCGAGGTCTCGTCGCTGCAACAAAACTTTCCTTCTGATGAGATAATCTTGAAACAGGGTAATTAAGTTGGCCTTTTGGATAGCCATTTGGTGGATTTGGCGCGAGTGTTATTCCTGTCTATTTGATAAGAGAAAGGCTTTGTGCACTTTCACTCCTCATATGAGAAGTGCCACATGGGCCTTATGCCTAGTCACAATGTGCAAGTGCAATAAACCTTTCTCATTTGATAATGGATGCAACTCAGGTGTACAACTTCTTCTCCACATCCTAAATGATATGAGATCATGCATGGAGATGATCAAACCTAATGCTACTTTATCAAGAAGGAAGAGAAGCATTCTGAGGAGATTTAACATTAGATTGATGTTAGATTGATTGATTTTGTTAGGGTTGCTCCGAGAGGGTCGGCCTGAGCCGAGGTGACAGTGGAAGTCTGCGGATAGCCGAAAAAGAGTGTTGCATGTCGAGGACGAGAGCTGTAGGTCCATCAAGGGAGCTCGGTGAGAGGACTCTCCGATGCTCAAGTTAATAGGTGATCGAGAGGCCGTGGAGAGGGAAGTAGTGTAGGTAGACTACGTACCTATTTGTTGGTCGATTGTGTTCCCCATAAATAGAGGTTTGGTTGCCTTTTGATCCGACGAATATGTTAAGGTTGCTCCGAGGGGGTCTTCCTGAGCCGAGGTGACAGTGGAAGTCTGCGGATAGCCTAAAAAGAGTTCTACGTGTCGAGGATGAGAGTTGTAGGTCCATCAAGGGAGCTCAATGAGAGGACTCTCTGATGCTCAAGTTAGTAGGTGATCGAGAGGTGGAGAGGGAAGTAGTGTAGGTAGACTACGTACCTATTTGTTGGTAGATTGTGTTCCCATAAATAGAGGTTTGGTTGCCTTCTGATCTGACGAATAAGGGTCTTGGACTAGTGTGTATCGCCTCGGGCCAGGGTAGGTAGCACCGCACTACCGTACCGAATATCCCGAGTAGTCACGTCTGGCATGCGCGGCCACCATAGTGGGTACACCTTGCCTCCATACCTGGCATCCCACGCCTCCGTACCAGGCATGTCACTCATCAAGCGCACCACGTTGTCGCACTGGTCGACGCCTACCACAGTGTCTGACGCAAGTCAACAAATGGGTGGGTGCGTGAGGTGTATAGATTGGAACTAACCCTTGATGCTCGGGATCGGCCCGAGCCGTGGCGACCCTCTCATCGAATTGAGCTGACCGTCTCATCTTGGCCTCAGAGTCCGAAGGGGGTGCCGTGTCGTCGCTTGGGGGCAACAACATCACCTTGGTTCTCTCCCCGAGGTGATCTTATTATCTTTATTGGTCTCAAACATCGGCTATAACCGACGTATCTGATCAAAGTGCGAGAGTTACCCGCGTCAAAATCTATGTTACATATCTAGCACATAGGAGCTCATTTAGTTAGTCTTTTGTCTCTTCTAGTTAAATTGTAATTCTTTTTCCAATTAATTCACATCATCATTTTCTACCAAAAAAAAAATCTATAAATATTCCCCCCCCCCCCCCCCCCCCCCCCCCCCCAATTGAGGCCGGTTTGAACATCGTCTGCCGTCGACGACTTAAAAAGGATCCCGCCAGCGTCGCCCGCGCCGAGTACCTTCGAACAATTCCACCCGCGTCGCCATTGGCCATCCACCAAGCAAAAACTGCTCCACCTCCACCAACACCCTGCCGGCGCAGAACGGCAGCAGTGTGGCATCAGCTTTCTGGTGCCGCCTCGCCCTTCCTGGCCGCCTGCTCGCGGCGGGTGGAGGACAGGGAAGGTGGGGGGACGCTCGCACAGAAGAGAAGCGTGATGGCGGCGGCACGGCGCGCCACAGGGGAGGCCGGAACGCCACTGCTGCTGCTGGCGGAGGTGAAAGACAGGTTCCGCCCCCTCGCACGCCCCCCGCACTCAGGTGTTTTCCCCCTCCTGCTTCCGTTGCCTCTGATCATGATATCTTCCATGATTCCTTTGTGGCCCTCTCGTTTTCTTTCTATCGTGTTCTTGCTTTGTTAAAGAATTTTGTGTGTGAAGACTGTCGGTTGCTCGATTGGTGTCCCTTGCACTCCCTTATCCGTCTTCTCCTTCAATCTGGAGATGACGGTGATCCGGAAGCTGGTAGATCCGTTTTTCCTACTCGCTTGGATATCCCGCGCCTTGTTGTGTGCTTGCTTTCAGATTGGCAAACATCCGCATGGTTTTGCCGTTGTTGTTGGCTGTTCGGATATGCAGATCAACTGAGGCAGACGTGATTTCCGGCAGTTCATGTTTATCTGATTGGCACGGCAGTTTACCCTCGTGTATCCGATCGACGTGCTGTGTTGATCTTGCTTGTGAACCTCCCATTGTTTATAGTGAGGGATTTGTTGTTCGCTGCCTGGAGTAGTCGTCCTCTGTTCTCCTTGTGTTGCGTTTTGTTCTGTGTGCACATGTAGTGGACGTTTAAGCACCTGTCAGTTGACTCAGTTCTGCAATCGTCTTTGGACCTCTGTTGTGGTCGTATGGATGTATGGTGCTACTCTATTCAAATTGAGCAAGTCTTGCAACACATCAACAGATGAGTGTGTGCAAACACAGCTTGTGATGGAAAAGTCTTGTTGCAAACCAAAAGTTTGCAACAAGACTTGCAAACCCAATAGGGGTTTGCCACCTAACCCCTTAGGGTTAGGTGATCATGACATGAGGTATTAATATAATATCCCATGTCATGATGTGGCAAACCCCCATTAGGTTTGCAACACTTGGTTTGCAACAAGTTGTTCTCCTTTGTGATTGGGTGGCCATCACATTGATGTGATAGGCCACCCAATCCCTTTTGTGTGTGCTTGCACACTAGTGTGTTGCAAGACTTTCTCATTCAAATTTTTGGTACCTCTGAAGCGCTGACACCCGAATTGGACCTACTGCAATCTTGATCGTGAAGTAGCTCTGTCAATCCGGCACAGAGAGCTAGCTAGTACTCTCTGGTTGTGTGTGATCCAAGTAAGAGAGGATCTGGTACTTCAAGGGTGACAACCTGATTAGAAACTCCAAGTTGATGATGCAGTTGATAGGACTCCAAGTTGATGATGCAGTAGATTGCTATCACAAGTCATCATTGTTTACATCTAAAAGATGCATTAATAGTTCATGGGATTACTTCTTCCCACTTTTTCTCAACTCCAGTTCAATTTACTTCACCCAAATGCAGTTCAAACTGGAGTGGGAATTTTCTACCGTGGTATGGGCAATGAATCAGTGAATTTATTGGGGGAGAAGAAACAAATTTAGTAAGTACTCTGTTGCTGAAAGCCTGACGTTGCTGAAACCCTGAAACCCTGCTTGCAGTCTTCCTGGGGAGATGAAATCAAGCTGTCGTGCAGAATGCTGATGATGGAAGGGCTTTAAATGGTAAAACATGAACCACTCTAAATGTCAAGGTGATTAATGCAAACAAATGCTTAGGAGAACAGAAGAACGATCAAGGAACAATTTTGATCTTAAATTGCAACACGTCATTTTCTCTGTGACTAAAACCTTGTGTGTGTTGTCGTGCATTTGCTTTTGGATTGATAACGGGAGGGGGGGGGATCTCAAATTCCAAAAGTTTAGATTTGGCTCAAAAAGTGAGTCTAATAAGTTCATATAGGCTCAAAAGAGGTTAAACACCGAAAGTTCAAAAGACAAAGTGCAACAAAGTGCTGTCAAGTGATGGATAGAGACCTACATGGAGTGATCCTCAAACTCAAGAAAATCTAGGGATAACTTGAGCGATTGGAACACCGTCGAGAGACTTGCCTTGGAAGGGGGAAGATAGAGAATCTCTTTTTTGGCTGTGATTTAGCTGGGTCCACCTGGTTTAGCTCCCCGATGGGATACCATTCAGATTTCTTAGATCTGTCCTTTGAAGATAGAGTGGTGAAATGGTCCAAAATGCAGCTATCACTTGACAGTTATGATCTGGAATTATTGGGTTTGGGCCTCTCAATTGTCTGGGAACTCTGGAAAGCCCGATCTTCTCTGGTGTTTGAGGGGATCAAACCTAAACCACAGCTTATTGCTCTCAAGGCTTCTCATGTTCTTTTTGGTCACAGAACTAGACGACCCCCCCACCAAATCTCGTCTCTTGATCCTCCCTCCACTTGGTATCCCCCAAGTGCTGGGGATCTGAAGATTAATGTTGATGGTGCCCTTAATGATGAGTCAGCTGCCATTGGGCTTGTGCTCAGGAATGAATTTGGCCACCCATTAAGAAGCTCAGCTCAGGTTCTCCTTCCCAACTCACCTGTGGTGATTGAAGCTGTAGGCATTCTCAAAGCTATTCAATGGGCTCAAGATCTGCAGGGACATGTTCTCATTGAGAGCGACGCCTTGGTTGTTGTTAATGCCATCAATGGCTTGACTAACCCCCCTTGGCAAGTTCTTCCCCTGGTTGAGGACTGCCAGCTTCTTATTAAAAATTCAAACATTGTGATTTCCTTTGCTCCTAGATCATGTAATGTTTTGGCTCATGCAGTGGCAAAAATGGGTCTGTCTTTACCCATCTCCACTGATTGGGATTTAGCTTCCTTCCCCCCTTCTTTGCTTGCTGTATTATCTGCAGACTTTCCTTCTTAATGATATTCATAGCCTTGCTCTGTTATTGCCCAAAAAAAAAAAAAAGGAAGGGGGAAGAGTCTACTTATAGGGTCCCTCGCATGGCACTAAGATAACCTAGTCCTATAATGTGCCTATATTTTAGCTGACGGACTCTCAACAAGATTGCTCCTAAAGCTCAAAAATAAGAAGAGATCAAAATAGGAATGAAGAGTTCTGTGCGAGGCAAATAAGCTCTTAGAGGCTCTCTCTCATAGACTTCAGTCCTACGAGCACCCCCCTCAAGATATCGCCGTTCTTGTCTATCTTGGGCGGAGCCAATAACGGAGTATGCAGCAATAATTTTCCAAGGACCTCCCTCCGATGAAAGATAACACTGTAAGTCTCCGGTGCAGAGCGATCTCACATTCTTTAGCCACCTCCCGCTCTCTCTGATCTATTGCTCTAAGCACCATCTTGATTTAAGTATCGGAAGATTTTTTCTGAGAGTCACCTACCCAGACCCCTATTCTTCTATCTCTTATTACAGGTCCACTCTGAGATCTCAGACAAGTCCGTATCGTCAGATTCTCATGCTCCTCATTTGACGGTTTGCTAACAAGATGCAAATCGAGTCTCTTCAAGAACGGATTCATGACAATGGTTTAGTTGTTGGGCATCTAAAACGTGCATGATATGCACATCCTGAGTGCCTCTTAAACTGTCATGATTCTTCCTTACGGTTTCCAGTAGTTCATGCTGATCTAATCTGTTTGGGAATCTCCTAAATGTGTTTGATCAAACGTGGTCGATCGTCTTGCTTAGATAACTACCCAAGAGTATTAGGAGGGGCATTTCCTTGGCTGCCTGGAGTTCCTTCCTAAGTGCCATGTTCCCTTTTTAGTCGATGCTTTCTGCATGGCACCTCATGTGCACGTTTTTAGTTTCAGGCACCTTTGCAATTTTCTTTGGACCTCTATAGCAGGGTTGGGTATATCGGACGACATGACCGACCCAAATTTCTCTTAGTACAGTATCGGATGTACCATACCTTAGTGGTATGCTCAGCTTTCACCAAACGACACTAGAAAAAATAATAAATCAATAAATAAGTAACTATTCATGGATTCTGTGCCGATCTTGCTGGAAGACCGAACTTTTCTTGGCACGATACGATCTGCCTGTGAACCTTGCTCTATAGGCATTGTTGGATCTGTCCCCCTGTTTTCAAATCTTTGATTCTTGCTTTCTAAAGTTCTGACGCCTAATGTGTAGGGGTGTTTATTAATCGGTTCAACTCGAAAAAGCGAACCAAACCAACCAGTTCGGGTTAAATAATTTCACAGTTCAGTTCGATTTTTCACAGAAAAATCGAATGAATCGAAATATATATTAAATATATATAAATAATAAATAACATCATGAAAGAAAGTCTAGCCCAGTGGGTTAGCGCATTTCCTTCTCTTGGGCGGTTCTGGGTTTGAAACTCAGGACCGCCCATCCGCCCTTTAACGTGTGTGTGTTTTTTTTTTCGGTTCAAACTGAACCGGTTCGGTTCAATTCGGTTTGAATAAAAATTCGGTTTGATTTCGGTTCACCCAAAAATGAGGTGAACCGAATCGAACCGGACCTTGTTCACCCCTACTAATGTGTGCCTCCAAGCCGTTGGCTTAAAAAGTTAGCTGTATGTAGCAGATCCACCTTTAAGATGCTGGTTTGGCGATGCCAACACCCGGGTGCAGATCCATATTGAAGTACCCAGGTCAATCCAGTACAGAGCTTTATTTCAGATTGCTAAGTAGCCAGAAAATTGGTAGTTCACCTGTGTGCTTCAACAAAGTCAGCGTCAGGAACTTCAAGTTGCTAATGTGTTACAAATAGATGGAACCTGCAAATATTGATATCACATGGCCTTCTTTAGATAGCTTCTTTCACGTGCATACCTAACGCCTCTGACTTTGCCATCATTCTTGAAACCTAAAGATGCCTCAATATCCATCGGATTACTTTCAGAAAACAGTTCTAATGCACTTGGAGTTACTGAATAGCATTGGGATTGAGTTGTCACTATGTTTGTGAATAGGGGAGAGAGAATCTCTGTACTGTGAACAGCCTTGTAAAGTCCTGCATCGTTTTGCTTATGGGTCATGGCAGGGATGAAACCTGGATGCAAATTGATGTCGATAAAATTTTATTTACGAAGTGCTAAAGAGATACCGTTGAAAATACAGGAGCACATGGTGAGCTGAGTCTTTCTATTCCATTAATATTTGTTTTCTTTTAGGGATGCCACCAATTTTGCAGCGCCAAGAACTTGACGCTTCCACATGTGATCTGTGTTCCTAAATTCTCCGGACAATTCTGCCCCATGATCCATCTCACCTTTTCAATAAATACTCATGTATATCAATTTCTTTTCTTATTCCATTGAGAAAGTATATAAAATCAGCAACTAAAGGAATATTTTTCACTTGGGAAAGAGAGCATGGAGAAAAGGACATATACAAAGCAAGTATCTGTCTATGTAATCAGAGGTGAGAGGCAATTGAGATGATCAAGGGGTCGGCTTAGTCTCAAAAGCCCAAGCGATGGTCTAAACAGCTGATATATTATAAAGTAATATATATATATATATAATTAAAAATTATGAATATATCTATAAATATCACCTAACTTTGTATATGAAACTAGTATATTTCATAAAATTAATCATTTATATATGTCAAATTATTGTATGACTTACTAAATCTATTCATTTTTATATGTAAAGTAATTAAAATTTAAGAAATCAAATTACAAGTAAATAAATAAACCAAGTGGGCCTCTTTATGGGCCAGTATATGAGCTGAACAAGGGCAAAAAAAATGGAATTGGTGGTTTGAAATCACTCAGGCGAAATTGGTTTTGGGGGAAAGGTGATCGGAGGTCATCTCGCCTCGCCACATAACCTAGGCGATAGTCTCCGTCGTCTTTGATAATATAGTTATCTGTTGAGATGTTATAATACTTTTCCATCAAATATATTGGTTGCCACCTAGCTTTGGGACAAATTGAAGATATGGCTGGCCTAAAACTTTGAGAAATGCCATAGAAGACTAAGACCTTTGACACTGGGGAGGCAAGTTTCTGCAAACAAATGCCGTCTGATTTAGCAAATTCTTTAAGAACCAAAAGATTGTAGAAAGGAGGAATGAGTCTGTAAGGTAGGTTTTCCTTCGAGACGTTTTGAGATGGTTAACCATCATGGGGTTGTTTCAGTAACTTGGGGAGAGTTCGCAAAAGCAATACCTTGGGTTGGGGTGAAGGTTGGTTGGGGGGGAGTTGTGAATGATTGAACTGGTCAGTCATTGACAGGGTGGGGTATTGGGTAAATCTACTTTTTTAGTTTGACGGGGTGGGTAGAGGTAACCGGGTTACCCACCCTATTTCGTGGGTAACCCTGCCCCACCTCAAGAGGTGGGGCAGACTTACCCACCGTGGGTAAATTTTTTTTTTTGAAATTTTTTATAAAAATAATTATTAAATTTTAAATATTATTTTATTACAAATTTTTGAAGATTATCTTACTTTTTTATTACACAAAAAAGATAAATTGAGTCAAAGTTTTAGTTGACTAAAAAAAGTAAAAAATGGGTAAGTCTACCCATGGTTGGTAGTGGTTAGTGGGGTAAGATGGCAAAGTGGGGTAGGTTACTTTTTGGGTTAAGGGACCCATGTTAGTTTAACAATGTGTCAAATCGAAGGTTTTGTGTGGGGGTGGGGTTAGAAGGGTTGAACGGGTCAGTCATAGGGTGAGGGTTGTTTTGTGTGGGGTGGGGTTTGAAGGGTTGAACGGGTCAGTCATGGCTAACATTGAACTCGTTACTAAGGAAATGACTATGGGGAATGAAATGATGGGGTACGAGAAAAGCTTTGTCAGTGGCCTACTGAAGAAAAAGAAGAGGGATGCCACTAGGTGGAGCTATAACCATCCAAGTCCTCAAATATGTTTAGACTTATGGAAGAAGAGAAAGACTTAGTGCACTTTTGTATTGTACTTTAAGTACAATATGACTAGACAATAGTCCATGTGACATCCAACAATTGGGTTGCCACTTTATCACTTTCCATGTGAGTGGTGTCACATAGATTCTTGCCTAATCATATTGCACTTAAAGTGCAATACAAAAGTGCAATAAGTTTTTCTCATGGAAGAAACTCTTGGAACTGGCTAACATTACGGGAAGTTTACACGCTTCGGGCCTTGGATCTTGAAATGATGTGTCTGGTTGATTTTGCAGTGATCATTGGGCCACACGTTGTGCAGGCTAGAGGATCCGTGATGTTGCCTTTCATTCATCCATCTAAGAAAGCATCAGTTTGTCGACACAGATTGGACATCGAAGGTAATTAGGTGTATTCTCAGGAAGGAATGTCATGATACTTTTCTAAGCCGGTTTTGCATCTTCTTGGCACATGAAATTGTGCCATCATCCATAATGATGATTGAGGAGGTGATTTTCAGTCTACTAAATCCACAGGTCTAATATAATTTATTCTATTTTTTTTATCTATTTATACGTCCTTCACATGTTGTCCCTGAACACTTTATGAGCACATAAGCACGGACTTTGCCTGTTGTCTCAAGACCTCTGAGTTTCTCTCACTAAACACTCATCGATCATATGTTCATGGCTACGATAATTGCCCTCATCGAGAGTGCGTAACTCCTCATAACAGACACTTGGCGGGTCACTCCCCACGATCTGGACAGTTTCCATGTCACGATTTTATTAACGTCTCTCTGTTGGAGTTTTAACTGTTGTATTTAATAAACCGTCACAGTCTGTTGGCAGATGAACTACTTAAGCACTGGCTATATAATGGGATCTGAACCCCCAACACGAGGTACGCGTTACTGAAAACCCTCAAGATCTTTCTATGAAATAGGTACTAACTTAGATATCGATGGGTTTTCCCCCAGTTCTCCAAATCGGAGTTCTTTGACGTCCTCTTTCATTATTGTAAGTCTTTCACATCCGCTGGCCAAACTTCTTCCTATTTCTCAAATTATAGATAAAAATTGTCGCTCTCGACCACTATATTTTTGATGCAATATGTGGGAATCGACAATGGCTACTGTTCGCGGACATAAATCTCACCGGAACATCGGTAGTCGCCGTGCTCGCTCTCGACCACTTTCTGACCACTTCAATGATGAAAACTGATCTCTTTACATTAGGAGATGGGGGTGCCATGCTGGTTCATGCAGACTGGATGGAACCTTCAGGCTGCCAGGTAATTGTGATCGGCTGACGAATTGAAGCTTCTAGTTTGGGATGTGTTCATTTTTTTGTGGCTGGGAAAAGTTGTCCATAAAACAGCAGTCTCTGAGTCGAGGAATTATCAATGTGTTTGTCCATACTGCTGCTCATGACCTTGCGTGGTCGGTGACAGGCTTCACACCTCCATTGAGGTTCCTACCAGGCTATGAAGCTACCATCTTCCCATTAGGAGAACGAAGAACGCTGGTCCACCATCCTGCCACACTGCATTTGGTGCCTGTGGTCTGGACTGCAGAAGCTTCAAGAGATGAACCAGCAGAAGCTTCTGACACGGTTATCCTCTTCGGAGCAGAGTACTTGTTGACGGCTTTAAACTGCGCTCTTGTAAGGATCGCAGATGCTCAATCAATAACGTGAGTCTGTTCTAGTGAACCCCACTTCCTTTCCAAATTCGGTTATCTGTTTCCAGAGTTTGATAATTCATGTTAAAAACAAGATTTCAACTTGTTTATAGCGCATTAGGTTATGTAGTCACTAGCAGTGACGGTCGTAGAATTTTATTTTAATGAGATTTTAATAATATATTCATATAAATCTAGTGGAATCATTCGTGATGAAACATTATCCTCATAATATATGTTTTTTAATTTAGTAGAATCCTGAGACCTAACTAAATATATGGTGGATCCATCACTGATCTCCTCACCGGTGGATCCACAGAGATGCCAATGAAGTGCAGTAGTGAGACTTGTGTTGTTACTGCAATGATGATATATCGACTGTGAGCTTTGGGCAATATCAGCTCTTTCCGGGTCATTCTATCACATCAAGGAATATGGTGTCCGAAGAGCATGTAGACCGACGAAATTTCCACCGACGGTTTCATTTGGACATGTCACCTACCACCTTTTTCATTTCAGTGTTCTCCCTTCCATGCTTTTGTCCAGTTCCTTTGCAAGCTTCCAGTGGCGAACGCATGTCGCTAGCGACCAAAACTATTTTTCCCATCTTTTTTTATACTTTGGAAGGGAAGCAGACAAAATTGGCTGAAACCGCTTTTGTTTGATCTCTTCAAAAATATGATGTCGCACTCTTTTTCAACTGATGTGTACTAACTTTGATCGTGATCTCTGCCCTATCGAAAGAAAGGCATGACCCGGAGAACACATCACTCTTGCAATTTTCTCTTGAGATGTTTACTTCTTTCATTACCTGATGCCGTGTTGATCTCTCTACCCACTTAGTCATGGACGAAACGCATGCAAATCTAAATGACCCTGAGAGCAGTCCTAAGTCTCGGTCATATGATCATATCTCCTTTGTTATCTTATCTCTTGTGAGACCATTTAATTAAAAAACATATGCAGATGTGAAAGTATCATCTATAGGGGAGGGGGGGGGGTGTCAGGCTTTGGCTGAAGAGCCTCTGCTTTGGATGAGGCACCTTGCAGAACCATGGAAAGCAAGCCACCGGTTTAGGAGCAATGGATGGCATCAATCATGCAGCCCATTAATTCGACCCCATATGACTATGAGTAGACATTTCCTTGGCTTCCCTCCTTTTTTGCTGCAGAAGATAGATAAAATTGGACTTGAAAAAAGATGGAGAAGTGAGCACTAGGATTAACAGAGAACAAAGAGTCTGAAGAAGCTTTCTTATGTGCATTTGATTCTGGGAGGGGGTTTCATTTGGAAAGCTCGTCATCACACTAACAATTAGTATAAAATGAGAACATAAACTTCTCAAAATTCTCGATGGAGAGATGTATTGGATAGATCTCTAGAGAAATATATATAAAAAAACATTCTGGATCTTTTCTTTATGAATCTGTGTTAGAACTCCATATTCTCAAGATAATTTTAACCAGAAGAAAAACGGAGCATTGGCATCCTGTCAAGGGTCATAAGAAAAATGATGGAATCCCTGGTAAGCTTTTGCGCACACACCCGGAGAGGATTATAAAATAGGATGGATACTACTTTTTGATGGCATCCAAGTCGTTCCAAACCAAAAGTTAGAAAATTATATCGTGGTCCAGCTTTACACCACCACCACTTTATTCCCAATGATGCAAGAGAGACATTCTGCTAAGACCCCATATGGGATCATACTAGTTGGTGCAGTATATGCATGATCCTTGACAAAATGATGAGCTCCAACATAGAAATCAGAAAAGATTGCTGGCCCCCGGACACCTACCTTCCAACCCATCTTACAAAGTTCTGTTTGCTTGTTTGATTCCCCGACATCAGCCTTTAACCTCTCTGATTCTGGCTGACATGTGAGCTTTTCACCCCTCCCAAAAAGATTTGCTCATGCACACAAGAACACTGGAAGAATCACTCCCAACGTTCTTGCGGCATAACAAGACTCTGCTTTTACTACAGAATATCCTGCAGAAATCCTTCTGCCCATCTCTATTATAGGGGTATAAACACTTGGGGAGAGTAATTATATGTTACACTGCGATCACAGAAATCAGTGAAGAGGAGGTGGTGAGGGAGAGATTGGGGTAGCAAATTCCCTCACCTTTGTACTCAGATAAGCATGTCCGACTTGGCCGGCAACCTCCTGTAGAAGTTGAAGGAGACCGACGGCATCCTGGTCCTGAACCTGGGGTGGCGCAGCAGGTACAGCCCTACCAGCAGCGCCACCACCTGGAACGGCGTCACGTACAGGAACACCGCCACCAGCAGCGACAGGATGATGAAGATGGCGGTGGCCCGGGGGTCCCGCCAACTGAGCAGGGACTGTGCCCTCTCCCCCTGCGTCGCCAGGTCGCCCACCACCGACTGCACCCTTCCTGCCACGCTCCTCATCCGGTCGTACCTCATCCGCACGACGTCCGGCGGCCGCGTCGTCGGGAACGTGTCGAACTCCTCGTCCAGCTCCTCGGGGTTCGACAGCTCGGCATGGGACAGCTTGACGTCCATGTGCGGAGGCTGCCGGGGCCGGAACCGGTAGTTCCACATCCCGATCATGAAGAGGTACAGGAAGATGGTGGGCAGTATCAGCTCCGGGTAGCACACCAATATGAAGAACAGCACGTGGACGAGCACGGTGGTCACCGGGTTCTTCCAGTTGCAGATGTCGTCGAGCCACCTCATGACGGCCAGCACGGTGGAGAGTAGCGAGGTGATGCGGTAGAAGTTGGCCTTGCTCCTCCTGAGGCTCCACATGTGGGAATCCACATCCAGCATGTACTCCACTGCTTCCCTCCGCAGCGGCGGCTCGGCGCGGGCCAGACGCGCGGCCACCATCTGCATCGCCTGGTGGCGGAGGTAGTCGAGTTGGGTGACGGGGATCGGCTGCAGGTAGTGCATCTTCGGCAGCAGTGGCCGGCCGTACAGAGCCACCATGTTCACCCAGGCCGTGCAGGTGAACCGCACCGCCAGGTGGAGTTCCCCCGTCTTCTTCAGCCCCGAGGGTTGCAGCACCAGCAGGGGGTATAAGTGGGTGTAGACGCGGTTGGCTTCCAACGTCGACAGCCGGATGCGGACCTTCCCGATCCTCTGGTCCCTGACGTCGTCCTTTCCCCCGTCGACATGGCAGTTGTCGAACACCCCCACGGTGATGACGGTGCAGGGGTCGTAGACCTCCCAGGTGTACTGCTCGTTCCACCGGGGGGAGACGGTGTCCAGCAGCGTCCTGGTGCGCACCCACTTGGGCCCGTACTTGGCGACGCAGTAGGCATCGGTGGTGCGGCCGATCCTGGCCTTCATGGCAGCGAGATTGCGGGCGCCCAGGATGCCGAGCTCCAGCACGCCGATGCAGGGCTTCCACAGGTGCTTCAAATTGGGGCGGAAGTCGCTGCTGTAGTGGGTGGACTCGTCGAGCACGTGGTACCCGGTGTCCAGGCAGAGCCGGAGGTGGATCTTGCTAGCAAACTTCACCTCCTTCTTCTCCCCCTCCCCCTCCGCCGCCGGGGCGCTGGGCTTCTCCAAGTTGAACCACCGGGAGTCGACGAGCTTCGTGTGGTCCACCCGCCTCGGGGCAAACCCCACCGGCAGGATGAGCCTCCCCATCGTTTCGTCCTTGTTGGGCCCCACTCTGTCTTCCACGGTGACGACGAGTGGTTCCTCGTACGGCTCCGCGGCCACAAACAAGAACTCCTCGTTCCAGCCGGCGCTTATGGACCTGGCCGGCGACGGCCGCGTCCGCCGCACCTGGTTGCCGAGCTGTATCTTCACGTAGGGCTCCGGGAGGCGGCTCTTGTCGGAGGGGATGAGGTCCTGGGCCTCGATGATGTGCACCCTGAGGTAGCAGAGGCGGGGGGAGAAGTAGACCTTGGAGCGGGTGTGGGCGAGGCTGTCCGGGCTGGCGGCATGGGCGTCGGAGTGCCAGGCCTCGGGGAAGGCCTCGTCGGCCTGGGTACCCAACCACACGGCCAGCATTATCTCCCCCTTGGCCAGCTTCGCCCCCTTCTTGTCCTCGAGGCGGTACCACTGCGGCGCCAGGGGGCTGTCGGGGGGAACCCGGAGGGGCACCTCCGCGACGTCGAACACCACCCGACCGACGTAGTCGTCCTTGACCAGGTCCTTGTCCTTCACCACCACCTCCAGCAGGTGGCTCTGGACCCGCTCCTTGGAGAAGGCGAAGACCTGCCCCCAGAAGGGGTTCTGGTTCTTCTCGTGGTGCTTGGTGACACCCTTGTAGTTGCCCAGCTTCACCTCCACATAGGGGTCGAGGCTGCCGGTGATGTCCATGGCGGGCAAGTCCCGGGCCTTCACCACGCTCACGTACATGTAATACATCTGCTCCACCAGGTCGAAGGTGCTGGAGATCTTGTCCCCACGGTAGCCCAGCCGCGCCGCCACCGGCGGCCGCGTCTCCACCAGGGCGAACTCCGACTGCGGCGGCCGTAGAACTTGCATCATGTGCATCGCCGGCGGCGGCTCCGCGCGGGCGTAGTCGGCCCTCTTCTCGTCCCCCACTATCACCGTCGTCGGCTGCTCACCCAACTGGCTCATCGCCGACATCTTCAACTGGCTGAACTCGAAGCCCAGCCCCCCGCCGCTGGCTGGGACCGAGTAGAAGTACTGGGTCTCCTTGGTAGGCTTCTTCTTCTCCTCCGCTTCTGGCTTCTTGTCCTTCTTACTCGGCTTTTCGCCATCGCCGTTGCCACCCACCGCATCCGCAGCCACCCCCTTCTTGTCGCTGGCTGGGGCAGCAGGGGTTGGGGCGGGTGCGGGTGGTGGGGCGGCAGCAGCAGGAGGCGGCGGATTCGGGGCGGCGGCGGGCGGGGGCGGAATGGCGGATGGAGGAGGGTCGGGGAGGGCGTAGAGGCGGAGGGCGATTTCGCCACGGATGTGAGAGAAGAGGCCGCGCTTGTCAAGGGGGCAGCGACGCACGGCGGCGTCGGAGGGGACGGGGGCGACGGAGGATCCAGAGATGCGGACGCGGCCGAGGAAGTGGCGGTGGTGCCCGCCGCCGCGGTCGTGGTAGACAGCGACGTCGACGACGCGGTCGGGGAGGAAGGCTGGGTCGGGGACGTCGAAGACGAGGGTCTCGTTCCAGGCAGGGTTGAGGTCCCTGGCCTTCGTCTGGGTGCGATGGCGCTGTCCCTCGAACTCCACCTCCACGAATGGGCTTGCCGACCCTTGCCCGTCTTTGGGCATCAGGTCGAAGGCGTCTAGCACCTCCACCGCCAGCTTCATTGCCGCCGCCGCCGCCGCCGCCGCCGCTGTTCCCCCCGTCTTCCTCCCTCCACCGCAGAAGTCTAAAGGATCAGCGGCAGACGATGCCAGAAAGAAGCAGAAACAGAGAACATTACTTACATCACATTGGAGGAAGAGAAGGCTAGAGAGAGAGAGAGAGAGAGAGAGAGAGAGAGAGAGAGATGTCTGGCTGCTTACTTTGGAGAGAGTGAAGAAAGAATAGAAGATGGAACGGGGTTTGGACGGCGTTGGGTGGAAGAAGGGTGGCCCCGTCTGGGAAGGTGTGGAGGTGGAGGGCTGACGTACTATTCTATTCATGTGGGAATCCCTTTATCAAATGTGTAGGTATTTCTTGTTTGGTATCCCATTAATTTTTAACGAAGCACGGGGACATAAGTACGAGAATCGTCGGCCCATTACAAATAATATAGTTTTACATAAATTCTACTGGACTCCGTTGGGTTATCTTTCTTCTTTCTTCTCCACTGTCGCTTTGCCGAGAAGGTCTGTGAATATCCAAGCGTGTCATCTTCTGCACACAGAGAAAAGGTAAAGAGTACTACCAGCGAAAACCGGTTTGAACTTTGAAGTTAGCTAACTTATCCTCTCTCCTTTTCTAACACCGGTAAATTAGGTTAAATATTAAAAAAAATTTATTGTATTTGTACACTTATCGTCTTTGTGAAGAGCTCTGATATTAATTATGTGAGGGGGACCCGACCCAAAAGAAATCACATAATTGAATCTGGATGATTCCTTCTCTTTCCTATAAGAACTACTTTCTCACATCACACAAGTCTTCTTTTTTCCACTTTACGGTACCGAAAGGCAGGATCACAATGGGGCCTTGAGTTTAGAACTTTCATGGAGTAACCTCTGGATCCCCGATAAGTATATTATGTAACTGATGAGAGTTGGGAGCTGGACTCAAGAAAAGGTTCCATTGGAATAACTCTTTTACTCCTGATGAGCATGTGCACGCAGGAGAGCATCGAGAAGAAACCTTGGTGTTTCCTAGAAGGAGAACAGTGAGTGGGTCTTTTTTACTCAGGGAGACCAAACCCCGGACTCACAAATTTCCTCGTGTGTTCCACTCTTTTTTCTCTTGTGAGAATCCCAATTTGACAGAGGAAGAAAGGCTGCTTTTTACACAATAGACGAACCAACGACGGAGTGGGCTGTGGGTGCTCTTGCTGGGGGTGGGAAGGAGCGGGGTCTCCATCACATGTCTTCTTTATAGAAGCTCTGAAGTGCGGGTGGAACAGATAAAAAGGAGGTATTTTTAGTCAGCCTAGCCACCCACTTTGCTCGCTTTTGTCCACAAGCAAAAAAAAAAAAAAAACATACATATCAAGGCGAAGACATGGGAGGTTGGCCTTTCTGTATCATGAGTGGAGAGAAAGGCGAGACGGATCCGGCCCTCTGTGCCGTAGCTCAGTACGTTCACCAATGGGACTAGTGGTTAAGTTTGCCTAATGTTAGAGGACATGCTACTGTTCATTGGGCCAGCCGTACTAAAAAGATTACAAGGATCCAAAGGCTAGGCAAAGGAAGGGAGTTCAGTTAACTGAGAAGTTTGGCACCGGCATTTCACCTTTCGGACTCTTTCGGCTTCGCTAAGAACTATGCGATCTAACTCTTTCACATAATGTTCGTAGTACACAGCTCTAAGATAGTTTAGGAGGCCTGAGCTCAGGTGTAATCGTTTTAGGGTGGAATTTTCTGCAAGACAGAAAAAAAGATCCAGAGTTTTGAAAAAAGTTTTTAGAAAAAAATTCTCTGATATTTAAGTCGGATTAGATTAGAGTAAATGAAATGAAGACCAAATCTCTGACTTTAGAAAGACTTACTTGAGTAAAGAGGGTTCTTGAGTATTTACAGGAGAAAAGTTTAGTGTACTTTTATTTTGCACTTAAAGTGTAATATGATTAGGCACTCATCCCATGTGGCACTCAATCATTAAGTTGTCACTTTATCACCCTCCATGTAAGTGATGCCATATGGGATGAGTGTCTAGTCATATTGTACTTAAGTACAATAAAAAAATACACTAAATCTTTCTCTATTTACAGACGTCTATCTCTTGCGAGACCAATATCATATTGAGCCGTTATGATTATAATTGTATAGAGTTATGATGGACGTTATTATAATGTGTCTATTATAGGAAGTTATTCCTCTAATAATGGAAGAATCATTAGGAGTTGTCCATGTCGTCTGGTGTAACTATCTTTGTATTTATGAGGATCTATAACCATGAATCAGATAGGAAAAAGAGACTATCTCCTTCTTTGCTTTTCTGTGTTCTCGAGATAGAAATGACCGGGATAAAAAGTTGGATAATTTTTTTCAGGATGATCAACGAGGAAAAGTTTGAAGCATCATCTCACCCTCGTGCGTTTTGGGTTCGTATCTCGGGAGTGTTACCATGTCGGCTATCCTTTAGAAATTTAATCTTGTTATAAGGAAGGCTTTGTATGTAAGTTAATAAGTCACTCATCACACTTTATTAATGGGTTCATATGAACTTTCACTAAATGGTCATGGCTAATGTGGGTCATTATCTGTATAATAGATTAAGGGTAGAAATCACCCTTCTCCAAGTTCAATTCAACTTTATAAGAGAGAGAGATTTAAAAACAGGAAAAAGAAAGTGATGTGTCAGATTAAATACATGTCAAGCGCCTTTTATTTGTGTTGATTGACCGTCTTTTAAAGATTATCGAGATTATAAAAGAAAATAAAAATTTATAAGAGATTAAAATCTTTTTTTATTATTCCCCTTCCTCTCCCGCTGAAGGTAATATTGGGTCGGGCCTTGAGAATTTATTAGTGTATTATTAGAAATCCTCGATCATCTGATTCAAATCTTTTGATTCTATGGTTACATGAAGATGCTTTATTGCCTTGTGACCATGGGCAGACGTGTAAGTACGATTGATCACGAACAAGTTCCTTACAGTTTGCTCAAATTAACATCGTGTAGTCAAGGCATTGTGTTCACTTGAAAAGCTCGATCTGTAGAACCACGAACCTAATATTAGTTAATATCATACAACGTACTCTCCCATCTCTCAACCATGCCTCCTTTCTTGTCATCCTGATCTTTTTTTTCTTCTTTCTCTTCCTTCACGGTGCAGAGATTAGCTCTTGTGGGGAGAATTTCTTATTCGGTAATAGGCTGAACATGTCTCCACTGAGAGAGAGGAAGGAAAGGAACTGTCACCAGTACGGACGGATGTTTGTAAAAATCTAAAAATATCAAGGGGCTCAGTTGAAGAACCAGGGAAATCATCCGATGCCTAAATCAGCTTCGACTGTAAGAAGGGCTGGAATGAAAGGTTCCTGATGTGTGGATTCGCACGTGAGTGAGTGTGTGAGAGGGATGTCTCGTCGTACCTTTGTATGGAGGTTACATATTTTTTATATAGATGAGGGACACGAAGGGTCTGGACACAACCTTCTTCAATGATGACTGAAGAGACGCGTCGGTTGAATTCCCGAGACAGGGGTTGTCTGTTTGAGACGTCCGTTGGGATTTCACGCCATTAATATTCCCAGTCGTGGGGTGGCGTGTCAAGCCGTCAAGTTAACTGTTGTCGGTAGACGAAGGGCCGCCCAAAGCCGCTGGCCATGGGAGTGCTATGCAAGGGCCAACAGGTCTGCTCGGTGCTCGGCGAGGCTGCCCGGTGCTTGGCACGGTTGTGCGGTGCTCGAAGCTTGATGCAGCTATCCGGTGCTCGGTGGCTTGATGCTATAGCTGCAGACGGTTCGAACAGGGCATCCCGTGGTTTGTTCGGTAGACCATATCCTGCTCGAACGGGTTTTGAAGGTATCTGTAGATCACTTTTGAGACCCTTAGGCGTTTGATGGCTGAAATGTGTTCGGAAGTCAGTGGCTGAACCAGAGGACACATGACCGAACAGCCCAAACCTGGCTACCTTGATGGGTTATGATGGACCAGTGGACCTATGGACGTAAAAGGTTGAAAATAGCCTCCATAGCTCTCAATCTCTAGAAGCCACACGTCTGAACTAAGGAGAAATGTTAGGTGCACTAGACAAATCATTTGTCTAGTTGTACCAACAAATTATGGCCAATTTGTTGACATAACTAGACAAATAATTTATCCGATTACTCAGCTTAAGCATTTCTCTTGCACTCGAAATTCAAGCAGCTGAAGGCACGGAAGAAATGCATACATTGAACAAAGGTTTATGTCATCTCTGAAACTTGTTCATAAGATAATAAATAAATTAACCACAAATCATAGGATTTTAATATTTTTGATATGTGATCATAAAGCATAGTAACGCATTAGTTTTATACCATTGTTACACGTCGATATAAACTGAAAAGGGTGCCTCTGCTAATGGGTAAACATGATTGGAATGGCTGGGGAAAATGGAGGATGCAGGCCACAAAAATGGGCTCAAGAGCGTGCCCACACACGTGTGACGGCCACCCAGCATGTTGAAATGAAAGCAACAACAGGATGGCACGTACTAGAGGAGACTGAAGAACCCTAAACGTGGGTCATCATTGATGAGCTCCCAGCTGCCAATCTGAAGACACATTGTAATCAGAATTTTCAACAAGTGCCTTCCACATCATTTTAGATATGAGAAAGATTTAGTACATTTTTATTACACTTAAGTGTAATATGACTAGGCAACAAGTTCATATGACATCCATTAATTGGGTTGTCACTTTATCACTCCTTATGTGATGAGTACCACATGAATTATTGTTTAATTATATTACACTTAAAGTGTAATATAAAAGTGCACTAAATCTTTCTCTTTCAAATATATATCATGCACGGTGGTGTTGGGTGGTTTTGGGAACTTCGGAATGGTGGGGAATTTCTTATATATGACCCAGGATGTCCCTGCGAATTTGTAGCCGACATAATCTTATACTTTAGATGAGTTTCTCCCAAATGATTTTGTTATGGTATGTGTAATCGAGGTCGGCTCAAGTCGAGATGACTGTCGAGGTGATCATCTTGATCGAGATATGAGTCGAGACAACTAAATTGAGAAATCATTTCGAGATTCGCTTAGTCGACGTGAAATTAGAATACCCGACCTGACCTATAAAATTCACCGAGAGGTTTCGACCGAGAGACACTCACCAAGAGGCGATCTTGACAGATGATGTCTACATGTGCCGTATGTCAAATACATTAAGAAGACATCGATCGTCGAAAAAGTTTGACACAGTGTGATGATCAGATTGATAATTTCATGTGGATGTAAAAATTCATTATCTGAACTTTTCTAGTCTTTAAATCTACTTTCCCCTAAACTATCTCATTCAGCAAATCTATCTTCCCAAGCGTAATTACTTTTGTCATATATCTATCAAATCGCAAACATTTTATCACAACTTAGTTTATAGCGCGTGGGATGTGTCTGCACGTCCACCGACAAATGAAATATGTGGGAAATCACCATAAAAATGTAAATATTTGAAGTGCTATCAAACAATGCAAATCCGTGAATCATTTCATTAAAATTGTAAATAGAAGGGAGTGCTGCTGTCAGGCGTTTTCGCCCTCAGTTGTTGTTGCCATCTATTTGTTGTTCTCTCGCTTTCTAGACGGTAGGTAACATCTTGACGGGTCTTGATGGTCTTGTTTCTCCAAAACCATCCTTTTCTTATGATTTCGTGTCCAACTCATAGAAAGCATTCTATTCCTTATTCACTTTAATAAAACGTTCCTAGTTCCTACCAAACCAGACGAAATCACAGTTTCTTACTATTCGTTTCCTGTGATCTACTGTTATGCTTCGTCATGTTTCAAGAACTTGCATTTTTTTTAATCGTTGACATGTTTCTTTCTCTTACCTTTTAGATCTTCGCTTTCGGGGGATGGCTAGCCCTGACAGTAATAAGAATATTTATTGCAGTTTTGCTGAGTGCAATTATTGTATTAGTTAATTTAATTTATTATATTTTTATTAAATATTATTATTAATTATACTTATCAAATAATATGACAGTTTATATGATATCATGTAAAATGTCACGTGAACTAACGTGTCACATCATCGACGCAAACAGTGAGTGACATTAATTGGCGATAATCGACAGTGACATGGCAATTGACGATGTGGTGTTTTGCAGTAGGTTATAATGGACTCGTGAATTAAAAAATTGAACTTATAAAATATAAATTTTAAACTTGAACATTATATCTTTTAGATTTAAAATATGAATCAGATTTTTAATAATAACTTGCACTTATATATTAATTTTGAACTCAAAAATATTATCTTTTGGGTTTAAAAATTACTCATTTCACTTTTAATAGTAATGAACTTAGGCTCGTGAATATTAACTTTAGACTTAAAAATATTACTTTTAAAATTATCAACTAGGTTTTTTTGTAGAGGGGTTCTAGAGTGTGAAAAATAAGTATGTGCATAAAACAAAGACACTTGAGCCTCTCCCCCAAGAAAGTCTTTTTCAGGAGAAAAGAAAAAAGCCTTAGGGCAATACTTTATGCTGGTGGTGGGGGGAGGGGGGCACACGGTAATTTTCACACCTTTTAAATGTGAGATTAAATCTCTCCTCTACACACCCTCCTTTTTAGTGAGGATAAATGTGTGTAGTAGGGCACGACCGGCCTCATCACGTGACATTGGGTTGGGATCGCTCTCTCAACTCACTTGGGCAGGACACACGGCCTTTTGTCTCTTTCCCACAGATGTCAACATTGAAGAGATGTGAAATTTTCATATGCTCGCACACCCTGAGAAGTATTTTCCCCTCTCTTGATAGAGAGCCTGTAACGACCCCGATGCCCGGATCCTCGGCTCCCACCAAGAATCTAAACATCGGAACCGCCGCCCACGGGTTCGGAGACTTGGAAGGGCTAACGGATCGGTCTAACAAGATATGTAACAGAAATAAATAACAACAATCATACTAAAGTGCACCACAAGTGAACAAAAAGTGTCCAACACTAAGTAACATTCTAGTACAGTCCCAAAGTAAATAAAGTACCAGTGCAGAAATAAACGGGAAGGAACACGTCCCTTAGGGGCATACCCCGAGGGTGAAATACAAGAGCTGAGGGAACACTGCCACTAGAGATGCCGACTACTGTGGGCCCATCTCCTTAGTCCGCCGCGGAGGGAGCTGCTGTGAAGTTTCACCTACAAAACAGGGAGTGAGCTTCACGAAGAAGCCTAGTAGAGACTACCAATCTCCCACTGGTTCTAACAGTAGAATAGAACTAAGTGTAATAAATAATTAAAGCAGTAAAGTCTATATCTATCAAACAGAGTCAAGTGCAGTAGCGTGAAAGAACTACACGGTCGTCGGTCTAGGCTACATAGCGGAACCAGAAAACCCATGTAAACCAAGGCACCACAAGAACCCAGCTGTAATATAGACAGTAAACACCGTCTGGACAAACACACTAGCTACAACACACTACACTAGTCAGCCAGTCAGGAGCGCCACGCGCCTTACCTTCAACCAATGGTCCATGTCTAGCACCTCCCGTCGGAGTGAGACGTGGAACAAGAACAACCACAACTGCCGTAGTCTAGCCGGACTACGGTCTCACGCCTGGCCCCTCTAAATGGTTCCGAAACCACGTAGAGTGAGGCAGTGAGAAAATGGACTAGCTGATATGCATCGTACAAGCAACCAACTACTGGCATCCTAGACTCGGCTAGTAGAGCTCTACAAACGACTCGTGTCGCTGCCCCACCGTTTTCCCCTCCGCTCCGAGTACGTAACTCGAGCACGCCCGCCGTCCAGAGAACTCCCCTCTAACGGACGCCGGGGATGGGGGTCCTAGGTAACGGTAACAACCTGTCTCGCAGACAAGCCCTCAAGTGCCTAGCAACGGGCGAAGAGAGACTAGTAGTAGCACTGCACTAGGAACAACACATGTGCCAAGAAAATCAGAGTCGCAGCGGAAACGGAACACAAAAAGGTTGACAGACAGCTCTCGGTCAGAGAGGCGACGTGTCGTCCCGTTGCGACCAGAACGCGACGGATCTGTCTGTCGCGACAAGAGTCGGAAGGCAACCCTTGAGCCCGTCGCGACGGCTAAGGGCGCCGCAACAAACCCGGGCCTTCTGGACGCGACACGTACCCCGTCGCGATCTCATTGAGACGGAGGTGGCGGTCGTGATCCAGCAAGAGCCCGAAACCCAGAAGGCTGCCACGTACCCCATCGTGTTGGCTAGACGCGGTAGGTTTCATGGTATCGCGATGCCACAATACGTCGTGACCTGGTCGCGATTGGGAAGCCTGTCGCGACCACAGTCGAGTGCTCAGACAGAGCAACTCCAACAACCTAAAAACCCACCACATGATACAAGAGGGAAAAAGAAGCATGCCACACGATGGAGAAACTTCAATTAACAACAAACCACCCTCAAGAAAGCCCCAAGCATGCAAGGAAGTAAGGCTACACTCTTATGAACCTCACACAAGCACATGCACCCCTTAACACCAACCCCCATCCAAACATGAAAGTCATGCAAACCACACTATGCACACATCACACATGGATCATCTAAGCCAAGGAAACTCCTAGCATGAAGTTTAGGCTTGGAAAAGGGGTTGGGACCTAGCATGGAGAACTATGTGGAGGTTTGGGTCCCTACCTCCAATTGAAGAACCACCCTATTAGGGCCTTCACCTTCTCGTAGGTATGCACCTCTCCACCTCTGAGCTCCAACGCTCCACGAACCTCCAACGAGCCGAGCAAGGCCTCCTCTTCCTTGAGCCGATGGAGAGTACCCATGCACACCCATAAGAAGAACCACTCGGTGAGAAGGAGGGAAAGAGAAAAGGGAAGACACATATACACACCACCACACTTACCAATTCACAATCCACAAGAGAACAACCCCCTCCAAGGTCTTCCCCAAACTCCCCTCGGAGTAGCAGAGCCTCAGATCGCTGGAGAAGAAGGTCAAGACAGGCAACAGGGCGAAATGGGGCTGTGCTCTCGAGCTTGGGCACTATAACTCACACATTGAGAACGCGACGGCCCTGGTCATCGCGTTACGAAGCCTAACGCGACACCCCGCTACGTCGCTATCTCAAGTCGCCTACAGCCCTGACAGTCAAACCCGACACGTGGTGCGCATGCACAACTGACACCTGATCGCGACAGACCGATACGTCGCGATCATGCATGCAAGCCAACACGTGTAAGCGCCGTCCAGACAACAAAATGACAAAACTGTCGTTTGCTGTCAGAGCCAAGTCCCGACATGGGCGGCCGGTGCGTTCTATTCCAGAACGCGATGGCTACCTACGTCGCCTTCAGAAGGCGATGGCCCTGCGCCATGTCGCGATCTTAACTGAGAGCAGCTTACCCAAAGGGTAATAGAGATGTTATAGAGGCTCAAGTGTCCTTTTTTAAGTACGTACTTATATTCTCACATCTTTGATGTGGGACTAAACCCCCCTCCACCTAGCCCCCTTTCAGTGAGAATAAGGGTGTACAGTAGAGGACGACTTGACTCATCACCCGACGTTTGGATCACTCACTCGACTCGCTCGGCGTTCGGATCACTCGCTCAAGTCACTCGAGCAAGGCACACAACCTTTTGTCTGTTTCTTATAAACGGAACTATTGAAGGCGGCATGAAAATTTAGTGTCCTCCTTCCAAGAAGTATTGTCTCCTTGTCTGAAATTTTGTCTTTTTTCTGGGCAAAGATCCCTCTTGTGAGGAGGCACATATTTTACTTATGGACACACACTTATCTTCACTTATCTTCGATTTGGATCTAAATCTCTCCTCTACAGTCTCTTTTTAATGAGGATAAGAGTGTGCAATAAAAGAAGACCGACCTCCTCACTAAACGTTTGGATTGCTTGCACGAGTGCACCTAATGTTCAGATCGCTCACTCGAGTTGCTCAGGTAGGACACACGCTTTTTATCCGTTTCTCATAGACTCGTCTCAAGAAATATTGCCCACTTATATAGAGTTTTGTCTTTTTCCTTTAAAAAAATGTCCTCTTAGGGGGAGAGATTCAAATGTCTTTATTTTAAGTATTCGTTTATTCTCATTCTTTCTGATATAGTATAAATATCCTCTTTATAACTTTTAATAATAATTTTAAATTAAAAATAATGAGCAACTAACTGTTACAAGCCGATGTTGCATGCCTAGGCGTGCGGTAAATCTAGGCTGGAAATGATAGAACTCGTTGCAAGGGGAGGATTATGATTATAAATACACATTCTACAATGTTGTTTTCTAGCATCCGAAGGGATACTCCCTCTGGTATCAAACGTTCGATTATGTCCAGCGGAACTTTAGCAATAATATTTGTTCCTACGGATTAACGTTGCATCAAAGATGGTAGTCTTTCCTGTTATGGATGAATCAATGACTTTTTCTTTTTTGGTTTAGAAAACTAGTCTATTATATTATTTTCAAATTTTCTTATAAACTTAATTTTCTTGATATTTAAATTTGCGACCTCCTCATAAAATACATGGAAAACTAATCATTGGGCCACCTCTTATTGTACGTGAATCAATGGATCTGATAGAATTACGTTGTAAACTTGGTCTAATTCCATGGGAACGATTCCACCCCAAGCTAGGATTTCTCATTGGGTAGTGGAGGTTAAGGTATGCTGCATCGTCGATTCGTTTTGAATCGATTCGTTTTGAATCGATTTTAAAAGAATCGGACCGATTCGTATGAGAATTGGATAAATCGAAAATCTCATGATACGTTCTGATTCGTCTGAATATTCGATTCGATTCGCAAAACTATGATGAAGGTACCAATTTAATGTAGTTAGAAGAAGGTGGAGAGAATTGGTGTTGGGGGGGGGGGGGGGGTATAAATAGAGCCAATTAGGTGGGTCATTGGCTCATGTAATGCTGTATAGTTGGTCTTGTGGCATCAAAAAGTTTGTCAACTAGGTCAAGGGAGTGAAAGGGTGAAATAAAACAGACCAATTGAACAATAGACATTACTCCAAGTCAGTGGTGTAAAATTTTATTACTTACTAGGTTTTGCCCAAAGAATGTGGACCATGAGATGAGACAAGAAATCAATAGTGGCATTTTTCCCCGACAGGAAGGACTGCCATCACATGGCACAGATAGAATGGAATTAAGGCCGAATATTCCCCAGGTAAAGTGTATGCTGATTAGAGGATTAATTTGTTCAAACTAGAGCAGGTGATACTACAGATTAGAAAATGTACAAGAATAAGTCAGAAGCGAGTAATATTAATTCCACTGTCACTTGCATGACCTTGAAAAAGAAATATATTGATTGGCTGGCAGTGTCCAACCGACTCTCTCTTTTATGTACAACCCACATCAGCTGGAGCCAATGAACGGGCGCCGCTTTGGTTGGTCTGTAAGCTCAGTTTAATAAGTCATGATAATTGTCAATTATTAATTTAAAAAGTGATTTGATAAGATAAATAATTGATGACGTTGGTCTGAGAATTCACAAAAGCCGAGGTAATTTGACTTCAGACGTCTGAAGTTGAGTGCTCGAACGATGATAGAAGATAGGAAACGAAGTGTCTCGTCGATTTAACTTACAAAAAATCAATCTCAAGATAGGGTTTTTATGGTCGACCATAGTTGAGTCAGAAGCTGATCCGAACAGGGAAGCAAATAGAAGAGAGAGAGAGAGAAAGTCAAGAATTAGTATTGAAGAGATGTGATTTAAGTGTGTCTTTCAAGAGGTATTATTTTCGTGTTTCGAGTTTTGTCATTTGAAAGGGCCATCTTGAGAGAAGATGTAAGATTCTTGCTGATAAACATACATTTATTCTCACTATCTTTCAATATGGGACTAAAAAATATCTCTACACAGCTCCCCAGTGAGGATAACAATGTGCGGGTCTCATAAAGATGAAACACTCTGGTAAGGCGCATGGCCTCTCGTTCGTTCTCACAGACGGCGTCAATGAAGAAACGTGATTTAAGTGTGCCTCTCAAGAAATATTGTCCCCGTGCTTGAAGTTTTGTCCTTTAAAAGAGCCTTCTTAAGAGAAAATGTGAGACTCTTGCTGATAAACACACACTTTGTTCTCACTATCTTTCAATGTGAGACTAAAAGATACCTCTACAAATATCGAGATGTTTTACATGTGATGTAATTTTATTTTTATAAGTTGTGAGGAGAGAAAAGAGTTCTAAAATCACCCATATAGAATTAACCTCCAGACATAGTTGCCACTCTAAGATTTGTGGGAGAAATCATTGAGTTTGTAATTGGCCGTGTAATTATCTCCTTGACAATCAAGAAACCATCAATCTTCATCGTAATCACAATTCAAATTTTCAGTGCGGATGGAGTCGATTCTTAAAGATCAAACTTATATCCAACCTATCTTCTAAGTTGTCTCGTTGTATTGAGCTTAAGCAGTTACTGGACTAGAGTCAAACTAAGATAGACTGATCACCGGGGGGCCATCAATAACTTATCAAGATTTTATCACCAATAAATAATGTTAAATCCAAATAACTCTATCTCACCGTCTAGGTTTGATAAAATTATTAGCTTTACTAATTTTATCTATCAATAAAAATCTCATAAATAAAAATATTTTATTCGTGAATAACTTATCAGATTATAAAAAACCCTAAATGTTTTTTTTGTTTTTGTTTTGGGAAACTACAGCGCAAGTGACGGAAGAAATTTGTATTCCGTCTGGGTCCTTCCAGTATTTTCGTGTTCTTTCCCGTAACCGTGTAGGAACTAGATAGATCAAGCTATTTTGTCATTTTGTTGAGATATATCCTCTTATATATCACAGATCGGGTACTAATTATAGCAATTCCTATTAAAAAACATATCATATGACATATTTTGTGTTAGATCGGTTAGTTTAGTCTTTTGAACTGTATAGATATATCTTGAATTCGAGAAGTAAGACACATTCTCAAATCTTGATTATTTATAAATCTTAAAAAAATTGTTTATAAATTTGACAGATTTAAATATTAAATTCTTCTCACTTGATATACTGATTGAGCGTCCAACCAATTAAATCACTCTTGATTTACACATCATATCGTATATGTGATGCTGTAAAACTAAGACATAATTTCATAATAATTCTAGAAGAAGCTACAAATTAAGCATAGACCAATCAAAATCCGAATCATTTCTAACACAAAACATCCTCTTCTCAGCTTTCCAAGTTGCCATTGTTCGAGTAATTCGGAGAAGGAAAAGATGTGAACAAAGTGGGCAGATGAGAGCAATCTTTGCAAGACTCGACGTCGGTGATCTATGAAAGGGACATTTCGCTCCCATGTTCAACAAACTGATCTCTTTCCCTGAAAGGATAAAATATTTCCTTCTCGATATCAGACTCGAGGGTTTGGTCATTGATCTCTCATACAGGCCGTAGCAATTGCCCTAGACAACTCTTAAAAGCAAGAGTAACAACTGCTCTAGATGTGGGTGGTACTCCAAATGAAGGTTTGGCCGACCACCAAATTTTCCAGGCTCGACACGGAGCCAAATGAAATTTCTGATGTGAAGGCTCCATCAGAGATGGCTCCTGCGAAAGGGCCCCTGTCGCAGCCTACTATGTGAAATGGCAACCACTCTCTCTGCCTCTGATGTTCTTCATGGCTGTATAGGTGGAAAAAGACAATCATGGTGGAAGACAGCCACCTACTATTAGGACTCACAGGGATAACATGAACAAAATGGGGGAATGCACCTTGTCGGTGGGACATATAGTAACTTAGGGCAAAAAGGCTGGAGCAACAGAAGAAAAACATGTTCATTGCAGGCATCTCCAAGGACCCTGCATTGGGTAACGAAAAAAAAAACATAGTGAAATAACGATAGATAAGAATGTGGAAATGAACAAAATGTTTCTTGGTGGGGAGGGGAGCCTGTATCAATTAGTATGTGTATCCATCTGCAGAGGGTTACTGCATGTTTTGAAGTCTGCAATAACCCCAAAAAGAAAAGGAAAAAACTTAGCTAACACAAGTTTGTTATTCTTTATCTCAAATATAATACTACCCCGCGACAACAAAATGCAAAGGCTTTTAACTACAGCCGGAAGAACATGCACAATCCTTCGATAGGCCGTTCTCCAATAAGCTAAAGGAACCTTGAACAGCAGAACAAGAGAACAGCATGAGCGTTGATGATTTGATACCGAAAGTTGTGATCTAGATTTTATAAGCCGGACAAATCTGCACTGAAACCATGCCCTTGCCACTCACCGACTTCCTAGTCACACTTGATGTTCCTGTATATCCTCCTAACGAACAAAGAAGAACCAAGGTAGCCCACAGCACCTGAACCATAGACAACGGAAGAAGAAACAACTCATTGTCAGCATAGAATGGAAAAGGAAATGATCTCCGGACTCAGTAACAAAACAAGAAAATTAAAATGCTTACCACAGAGTATTCCCAAACCAAGACAAAACATTAAAGTGTAGCCGAAGTAAAAACTGATCTGGAAGAAGCCTGACATCTTGGTCTTCACGTGGTAATAGTATATGGAGTAGAGGTATACATAGACAGCTGTGGAAGCAGCAGAGAAGAAGGAAGTCCATTGCCAATGGTAGTTCTCAGCATTCAACAAGAAATAAGTACCCACAATCGTCACACATATGGTGACAATGATGAGAATGAGGAAAACCAAAAGCATGAATCCGTAAACATAATACACCTGTGAAGATAAAACAGGAGAGATTATTTGAGACAGCAGAAAGAGATCGTACAAAGGCTAAAACAGGTAGAATACAAGCAGTTCGGAAGTTCTTTGATTTAGGCAGGTTCTCTCCCCCCTCATAAAGAGATGGATTTCTTGGAAGGTGATAATAAGGAAATGGATATTCTGGATCAATTATTCTGTAGGTGTTACATGTGTTTTATACTTATACATGTTGCCTTGAACAATTAATGGAAATATGATCGGGTCATCAACAGCTGTGGTTTCTAAACATTTATAAAGCATTTCGAAAGATCTCCTAGTCTACAGCTTATGAGCAGCTAATTGCAGTCCATCCTTTCACTTCCATATTCATATCAGTCCCAACATGGATCTTCCTCTTCTCCCATCCAAAAAGACGCTTAGATACATATACTTTCACCTATGCACATAATGACCAACACAACTAATGTTTATGATTAGGAAGTAGGAAACCCTTGTGCAATAATTTGATTAAAAGCATATTTATCTTGATGTCTATGCATGTGTGTTTTGTTTATTGGATGATACAAGATGAAAAGTATATGAACATGAAGTATTACTTGACACTAACCCTTAAGTTTGTCATTATAATCATATTCTAGGATAAGTTGAGGGAAATACATGGTTAAACATACATTTTCATTAAAATAGAGCTGAATTGTGCATTGCTACCCATAACATATTGCAATCTAGTAAATTCAAGAAAAATTACCATCTTGATCATATTTTTCTCACCTTGTAATTCCAAAACGAAGTGAAGACGAAGTACATCTCAATGAAAATGCTGCCAAAGGGAAGCAGTCCACCCATGAGTGACACAACAGATGGTGTTAGGTACCATTTCTTCTTGGGAATGGGACGAGGAATGGTCTTTACACGGCAGGGATTGTTTGGAGACCCACTCCAGTTTCTGCCCACAACTGTTCCCAGAAGTGTCAGAGGGAATGAGATGAAAGCCCAGATTACAAACACAACCACCATTGTTCCAAAGGGAATAGCTGCTAGTGATCCATAGAAGATAGCAATTGTGTTCAATATGAATCCGATGCCGAAGCACATGAAAGGGAAGAGAGATGCTGCCAGGATCATGGACTTTATCCATTTCTTACCTGAAGAAATTGAGAGAATAATTTACAAGTGCCAAATATTTAAATAAAGACTAACCAGCTACATTCAAAGAGAAAGAGATTTTCAAGTGCAAGTTAATAGATTAGAACATAATCAAATTTCAAGTGCTTCCCATTCATTGCTATAAAACAGAGGCAAGAAACAGAAAAAAGAGAATTGTGCAGGTGAATACCTCCGCTACGTGAATAAAGTCCACCACTGACATAGCCTGAGATGAATGAGGTAAGAGCATAGCACACAATGAAAGTCGTGACAATTGCTCCTCGTCTGGACCATGAAAAGATGACAGAAAAACCAAGAACACAAACATATTGCAGCTAATTAATTGTACTGAAAAATGGACATTTCAACCTTTGCAAGTTTTATTCTAATCTAAAGTTAAAATCAGTAAATAAAAAGTGCAAATCTACCACAGCCACCTGTAAATCATTTAAGTGGTTAAAATTATTCCATCTTAGGATTGATTAGCAGTCATCACTTCTAAGTCTAAGATTGATCTGTCATCAACCAGTATCAAATTCTTTTATAAGATTGGTAAAACTGATCATCACCTATGAACAAAGGACAGGAGGCATGACATTGCCTGAGAAAAGCTTTTCTCCAAATATTTATGCACATTGGTATAATTTCATATGAAGGAATAAATAATGCATGGAATGACTGTGAATTACAATTGTGGCACTTAAAAAATGCCATGGAACTGTGAAATGGAAAAATAAAATGACTGAAATAGATACAAAATTTGGAATAGAAAAACAGGTATACACATACCCAACATATAACATCCCGATGATTGCCAACAGAATGACGAGAAGAACAAGCATTGTCAGCTGAGCTCCTGTGCCAACAACAGCTGAAAGGAGAACCAAATTTTGTGGAGGCCGAAAGACATCTCCGTGGACAAGCTTCCATCCAGATTCTTCAGTTACATCCCTTTCCTGGAGAAAGGAAAAGTATCATATTAAGGTCACTCTCAATGAGCAGCACATAGTGAATTGGTTTCCAGCCTGCGAGAAGTGGGCATGTAAAAATAGAAAAGAAACAATTTCAAGCAAGCATAGTAATTTGATATAATACCAGGGTCTCAAGGTCATCATCTTCACGAGCATACTTTGCATAGTCATTTCTCAGAGTGCGCATCAGTATCATTGATACCAAACCAGTGAGGAAGAGAACCATCATAAAAGAATTGAAAATGGAGAACCAATGAATCTGCCCATTGAAATTATTTCAGTCTCTATGAGGGTAAAGCCTCTTAAAAGTTAAAAGGAAAAATTAATCATAAATTAAGGAGAAGAAAAAGCAAATAAAGTGTGTTTCAGACAGTAAGATGTAACATTCCCATGATGTGCATAACAAAGAAAATAACTGGGTTCAAATGAGATGAGGAAAGAAACTTGGGCTTGCTGCATTGCTGCTCTGTGAGGACTATGAAACTAGCAAGACAGGCATAAAACAGAGCAACACAATTGACACCAGGTGAAGGAGGAAGAACCACCACAAAATAGTTGAAAGCAGAGTCCACTCACATAAAACTCTCACAGATTCCACGATAGTAGGGACAATTACAGGAACCACATATCTTTTCCTGTCCTTAAAACATGAATGGTAGAAAGTGAATCACCACTAAGAAAATAAATGCAAAACAAAAAGGAACAGTATCAACTGCAAGTCTGGCAACAAAAATCTACTCCAGTCATGCACATAATGCTGAGACCTCTGTGGGTTCCCAACCAAAAAAAAAAAACAAAGAGTTGGCCCATTGCTGCAATGAGGATGGCAAAGCTTCCACGACAAGCATAGAATGGATCCATGGGTTTTTTGGAAAGATCTCATAACAAGAGTGAAACTTGATTAAACAGGAGAATACCTGATGCTCAAAGAATGGATAATCCAGGTAAACATCAAATCGCTTTGCAAATGTTATGTTTGTTTTGATCCACTTCACAGAATATGTCATATCCAATGTTCTCCCAACTTCTAAAAGTTTAGGTCCTTCTTGAGTAAGATTTGCATGGATGATCTAAAAATAAAAGAAAATTTTGAAAGTTGATCAGAAACAAGGTTATGCTGTGTATAAATGCTGTAAAATTTTCAAAATTGCGAACCTGATCACCATTATATTTCACAACAATATTCTTGTGAGTTAAAAGGTAATGTTTATTTTCATTGTTTCTATCCGATCGCATCTCACCAACAAAGCCTAACCCAAAAAAAATGAGCATGTTATGAAGGATAATCAGCATGAAAGGAATAAACTATTGATTGGGTAGCAAACTGAATAAGGGCCAAATATAGCATACCCCATAAAGGCAAGTCATCTGGTTCAGGAAAATAACAAAGGCCACCAATGAAGAAAGGCAAACAGTCAGAGGTAAGAAGATCAAATGATGGAAAAACTATAAGCTGCAGCACTTTGATATGAAATATACCTAAAATATGAACATATAAAAAAACATACCCACAAAGAATTCAAGCCAATATGAGTTCTCAATTGCATCCTTGAACTGCTTCACTTTTGCATCATCAAGCTCAAGAGCACAGATAGAACCCTTGTCCACATTTTCTGTCAATATAAATTCTCAGTTACTTATCCCGCTAATTGTAAATTCAAAGATGTTGTGTTTCATAACAATTGTCTGGCCAATTGAAAATAAAACATCAAGCTAGGAAAATTAAGAATGTGAAACTGAGGTGTACGTACTTTGGTACTTTATTTCAATCTGGCTGTCAATAAGTTCATTTCCACCTAGAACTTCCCCAAGTCCACCCCACCTGTGAGCAGCTTCCCCAGCTGGTTGGCAGAAGGGAAGGCTGTAATAGTTATATGTTTCTTGAGGATTATTATATGGTCCGACCTTGTTTACCCAGAGTGTGACAGGATCATCTATTTGATACTGCAAGAAACAACATATGCTGGTTAGGAGGATATCAAGCAGTTTCCATCCATAAAATGAGAAAAAAAATGCATCTACATATGAGAACAAACTCCATATAATAATTCTATGCAATTATGAACCAAAGCATCCAAGTTACAAAAAACTTGCACAGACTAATAGGTGAACAGTTGAAATAGGTTTCCAGGGTTGGTCACAAGTTAGATTCCATTCATCACAAGCATTTGTCATTATAATCTAGAAAAAGAAGTTACTATCATTACATGTGAAAGCAAATCAATGTGGTTGTCAAAGTGGGGCCCACAACCCTGTACCTAACCTGTTTGGGCCTGTATTCCTGGGTCCAGTAGTCCCATAAACTGAATAGCAGACCAGACACATTTCTACAGATATGACCTTGAAGTTGGGCCGATTTGCCTGCTAAGATAGTGTGGCATCTTAATCCCTAAGAATACATGAGACTGGCCCATTCCTGCACTTCTCATATATAAAGGACGCTATCCTCTCAGGGATGTTGGACTCCCTCCAGAACATCCTTGTAATCCTTTTACACCAGATCACCCACAAAGTAGCAAGGAGATAGCGACAAAGCTTAGTGGTCTGCTTTAAGAATCCATCTTCTCTTCCACTTCAACAAAAACCCCACTACAGTGTCGACTAGCTCATGCACACGATGTAGCTTATGGAAAAAATGCTCCCACACATTCTCCAGATTCTGCAGGACTAATATGAACATAATAATACGACCCAACGTACTAAAATGGGAAACGCTCTCAAAATGACATGGGGTGACCTATATAGTTACATTATCTTCTTCTTCCATTTTTTTTTCCTGAATAGTAATAATCTATATTGGCATGCGGATATGAAAACCATAACTTACGAATACTGGTTGCTTACACGTCGAGATGAACCTCCTCTACGGTTTGCATCAAACGAATGAAAACATGGAGGGAATGGTAAACTTATAGTACCAGTCACATTACGACCACAACCAAAAGCATAAACGATCTTATGGAGACTTCGTCAATTATCAGATGGACGGGTAGTGTCCTCGCATCTACAACATGCACAGTGAAATCTTTTAACAAAACACCACAGTCCGTGCAGAAGCCACACTTATGGAGGCATACACCAACAGCGAACGACCACGCCCGACCATGAGAGGTGAACTCCCCCACTGTCGAGCACCCCGACTAACCGCCCACACTAAGGAAGGCAACACTCAATCCAGATCGAATCATCCCCTTCGACAATGCCGACAAATCTGGCAACCACCAAACCGGATCTCCCTCTTCCCGCAGGAGCACTCACTCAGATCTGAACAAGAACCAAACCGAGCACAGATCCACAAACCCCGAATGCAAGCCCTCCCAAGCCACAACTATCCAGCGGGACGGACTTCAAGGTACACAAGAGCAGAAAAGTGCGACGAGGAAGACAACCACCCTCGCCGCGCGTACCTTGTGATCGGACTCGGAGGCTGAGGCGGCGGCGAGGAGCACGAGCAGGGAGGCGAGGAGAGGAAGCGATCGCGCGGCGCGGCTCGACATCGCGGCCGGATCTGGGGGGAGGCGGAGGCCGGCGGCCGCGAGGGGCTCCCTGCGCACTGTCGGTGCCCTCGGCTGCTTCCCCGATCCCGGGTTGGCGAGGACGCGCCAGGGAGTGGAAGAAATGGGACGAGGAGGGGGGTGCAAGGAGGGGAGGGGGCGGGGGGTCGTCTTCGTGCGCCCGCTCAGATTTGGAGGCAGCAACCTGCCGCCCGCGCTGCGTTGTGATTCGTCGAAATAACGGAGAGCAGACATAAGATAATGGAAAGTGACCTCATCTTTTACACTTGTCTTTGGCTCTTCTCGTCTGTGATTTGCAGATGGGCCCGTTGACGGGAGTGGGATTTGGTGACGTGAAGCCCATTTGTTGCGTTTCGACAAAGGGGGAAAAAAAAACGGGAACGTTGTTATGTTAGTAGGTGTATGTCTTATTAAGTTGGAGTGGTGGAGGAAAAAATATATATTTATATATAAATGTGGTATTTTAAATGTAGAACTTAGGTAAGGTGTGGAAGATGAATGAAGTTTTTACTTTGTTCAAGTTTGATTTAAGTTTCATAAAACTAAGCTTATATTGGAGTGAATGAAGCAATCAATTATGGGTTGCTTCCACTTTTTTAGTACTAGAGTTGAATTAAGTCTGATTTGAGATCATTTGTTAATAATCATGAGAAATATTTATTATTTGACAAAAAAATATTAACATTTATGCTTGTATAGTGTAGACACATTCCGCTGTCAGCACCCACCCCTGCATGTGTCTACGAACACTTTTGCTTGCACTTATCTCAATAATCATATTTTGTCTTTTTGTTTTAATTATTAAACAAAGAAAACTTTAAGCAATGCTCTCTCGTGTTTATGGTTTACGTAAAATAATAAAAGTAGTTAAGATATTTTTATTAAATAATAAGTAAGAAGTCAATAATCGAAAAAACTTATATATATATATGTCCCCCTAACATATATCACATTCAAAATGTATATCTCTAAATCTGTATGTTTTATCATATTTTACTATATTTAACTCAATCGCAATTGAATTTGGAGAATAAAAAAATTAACTTACCTTTTACAACTCTCTCAAAAACTAGTTTTTACAAATCTCTCTCTCTCATCACTGTAGGATCTAGGCCTTTCATTATGTCATCTCCCTCTCTCTCTCTCTCTCTCTCTCCCCTTTTAAAGAGAAATATTTTAGTAATTTCACTTTTTATTGTACAATAATGTTCATATGTTAATAGAATACTCCTTTCATTTTGATAAAGAAATATTTTAGTAATTTCACCTTTTTATTTTACAATTATTGCCATATATTAATAGAATACTCCTTTCATTTTGATAAATTACTAACCACTGTCTACGTCGATGACTTTTCTATTTGGAATTATATGATTTAATATAAAATATTTGTAGGGATATTTATCTCAATACAATAGTTTTCAGAAATATATATATGTAATTTTTTTTCTTAATAATATCTATGATCACATCTTACCATTTTCAGATAAACCAATTAGAGAGAGTTTTTCTCATCCACTTTTGTGTGGTGTGCTCAGGGTCATATTTACGAGGAATCTTTGTGGGGCTTCTATAAGCGACATTTGAAGTTTTTCAGAAAGTGATGTTGCCAGATTGGTTGAGGGTTTCCCCATTACTAGTCTCGCTATCCAAAATGTATTTAAATATATTATTATGTAACAAATATTTTATATTAGACAATGGAAATTACAAAAATAAAAGTTCGAGTCACGGTTTTGTTAAGCATGCCCTTTTAACCCTAGATGGAACAAAATTTGTCACATTTTAAAAGGAATAAACAAAAAAACATCTCATCCAGTGCATTTGTAACCCCAACTCCTTTTGCGCCAAGTAAAACTCCTAGACACGTTTTTTTTTTTTTTTTTTTGAAAAAAAAAATTGGCAAACGGGCTATCTCTGAACCCAGATGCATCAAATCTAAGCACTCTTGTGATATCTTATTGGACCAATTGCTACGTCGAGCCCGAGGACCGAGCATTCTGGCCCAAAACTAAATGTCCTAATCAAGTTGTCTCATACTTAAGTTAGAGAAAAACATAAGAAAAATACTAGTAGTTGTAAATCTGAACAAATGAAAAAACTATCTATCTATCGCAATATCGACATGCGCACTGGCACGTGGGCCCCACTCAAACAGACTATTAAATATTATTTAAATGCTCTTTCGTCTTTCTCGTAAAGTTATTTTCACTCTTAATTGTTATTTGTCGCTCTTAATATCAAGAGTAATAAATAATCAATTAAGAGGTACAAATAACTATTTACATTGAAATGTGAGTCTACATAAAAAAGGGTGGGTGGGGGGGGGGGGGGAGGAGAGCTAAAGATGACAAATAACCAAACTAAGGGGGACAAATAACTTTTTACATTTTAATGTGAGTTTGCAAAAAAAAAATTGTGGAAAAGATGGTGGGACCCACGCACTATTTGTGCAGTCCAATGACATCAAGAACGGGTAGTAATCTATTTTGTCATCTTATATATATAGAGGAAGTAAGTATATATTTCTCAAAACCCAAATATCCGACTCCATCTTTAATCTTGGACTGGGTTGGGCTTCTTTGGCATCTACTGGATCTATGCTGGGCCAAGTTGATCCCATCCAACTTCAGATTGGACTTCGGCCCAGCCCACCTCAACTGGGCCTGCCCAAGTTGTGACCCGGCCAGTAACTACCAAAATAAGAAATATCACCTGAGGGCCCGTAGTTAAGGGAAGCCCTTTGGACCCTATAAACTTTGAAGGATGATTTCAACTTGGATTTGTGATTGGAAAGAAACGGAAAATATGGTGTTTGTGTTCTTTGGAGTTGTGATTTCAGGTCATTTTGCACTCTACATGTAGTGCTCGGAAGAGCACCTCTTTGTCCTGGCCATGTATTTTAGCAAGATATTTTTAAATTTTTTTAATAGATTTTACCATATTCGTCTCAGACACAATTGAGTGAGATGGAGCCCTTCACAATATCTGCCCCAAGCATGAACGGGTGAGATGGTCCCTAGTTGTAAATTAGGGCCCCATCTCACCTGATTGTGCCAGAGGTGGGTATTATCTTTCCACCCCATGTTAGATAGTAATAAATTTTGAAAAAAAATTAATGCACTTAAGTTTTGCACTTTGTATTTATATTTCTTACTTCTCATTGGATAGATGTATTGTGCCATTTTCTTATTAGCATTGAAAAAGAAAAAATACAAAGTACAAAATTTAAATACAGTAACTTTTTCTCATAATTTCTTAGAAAGTATTAAGACTTATAGGAGTTGTCCACCTTCTTTGCGAGCACAAAGGTGCAGATCTCACAGAGTGCAAAGTCTTTCTCTATTTTTTTTATTTGATTAGGAAGTTATTTCTTAGTCATTTGTGGCATTTGTGGATTCTTTTACATTGTTTCTCTATTTTATTTCATGTCTTCTCACCTATTATGAAGGGCCCACCTCGCCTAATTATATCTAAGAGGGGCACTATCCATCCATCACAATCTTTTTTTACCAAGGAATATTCCTAATAAGTCATTTGCGGCTTCTATGGAGTCTTCCATTTTCTATCTATTTTATTTCATATCTTCTCACTCCTCATATATATATATATATATAGACAATATTTACATGTACAACTAATAATCAGATTTGTGAGCAATGGATCTGCCTTATTATCCTTAGAGGAACACACTCTACTCTTCTTATGATCTCCACAATCTATTTTTGGATGGTTTTATTATCTTTGCTCATGATCTGCACCAGCAATTTACTCCTTGGATCCATGTACTCATGCACGTTTGCAAGGACTAAGTCTCTGTTTGGAAATGGGTTGGAGTTAGAGATAACTCCAACCCATGACTAAAGTTATGCAGGATTAATTTATTTTTAATTTATTGTCGTGTGTGTTAATCTAGTTTAATTACAATGAGTTAACCCACTTTTTTTTATTGTTTTGACAAGATAAAATGAGTTAATCTACTGTTAATCTACTTTCATATCAAAAAGTGACTTGAAAAGAGAAAATAACAATTAATATTTTTTTGAAAAAAATAAAGTAGTAATTAATATTATGTATCGCATGTGCAAAAAAATAGCTAATTCATAGATTAACTTCATCTCACCTCTAGAAGTGAGTTGAAAAATTGTGAATTAACTCACATCCGATCTACTTTTAGTCTAACCCATATGAGTTAATTTTATAACATTTTCAAACTATTTTTTAAGTTAGTTTTCACGAGTGAATGTGGTGTATCACATCCATACTAAATAAAAACAAGTGGAACATATATATAAATATAAAAATTAATGATGAGCAAAATCCTTCAAGTTATAAGCTCCTTGTAACACTCAAAGCGATCTAACAGTATGAACAAAAGAAGCAAAGCATGAAATTTCGTAGTTGATGTGATGGGGGGTGGTCAAGGCGAGGCATCCAAGGCTCCAAGGCTTTTCTTCTTCCCTCACACACCTCCATCCCCAGGCAATCATGTGACCAGCTGCGGACCAGCCTTGGTTAACGCAGAACGAAGGTGCCGCCAAAGGACAGAGGAAGCTTCTCAAACGAACGCACGAGCATTTCATGGCCTGTGAGCATGTTAGCTCGCAGTAGAACCATTTGTTCTCCGACATGTATATCCAGCCAAGATTCCTGTGTGTCAGGCTCTCGAATCCAAACTGCATGTTTAAAAGTTTTACTTGAGTCTGGTAGTCTTTTTTTATGTTTTTTTTATAAGAACTATAGCGCTATCTTTGATAACTTAATAATTTATATATTTACAGACAAATTATCTATGAATAAAATATCTCAATTTATAGAATTCTCATTTGACAGTTAGTTAAAATCATTTATCGCATCTAGGAAGATGAGATAAAATTATCAATATTTATTAATAATTAAATTTTAATAAATTATTTGTGTTATCGAATCATTCATTGAATTGATTAACAGGCTTGATAACTACAGTTATTAGAATTTATCGAGTTATCAAAGTGATTCTTATAATATAATTTTTGTATGAATTTATTCCCAATGAGATTTCTCATTTACATGGAGGGGGTTTAACCACTACTAGACCACTCTTTGACGTGAATTTAAGTTTGGTAGATATAATAACGAGTAATGGCAAATTTAAAATTTTTATTCAGTAAATATATTTTTAGATATATTTTTTTGATCAAGTGAGGTTATTAATGGTAAAATTTTACATCACTAATAAAAAATAAAATTTTCAATCTAGTAAAATCATGTGACCCCACTAGACCCAAAATAGATCCGCCACGGATAACAAAGTTAATCGAGTATATCAGTGGCTCTAATTTTCTTCTCCCCTAAATTCTATCATTTAAAATACTTTGTAAGAGAAGAGAGTAAAAAAAAGAGAGATTTCATTCACAAGTTCACGAGGTAATAACTCAGCAAAAAAGGAGTTTGGTGTGTACATCTTATATATGTACCACATAGGAGACATTTCCGTACATGGGAGCGCATGTCTTCTTGCGGGCGCCGGTAGAACTCAGATGGATCCAAGAAATCACACGGCAAGATTGTTTTCCCCTACATATATATGTCTAGAAGTTAAAAGAAGAAAGTTACCTGACGTGATCTGATGGCAGGATATAGGACAGTTTAATAAGTAAATCAGATATTGTTTTATTGGAGCTATCTCAATTTGTAATTTGAGTGATCGGATATAGAAAGCAAGCAAAGCGCAGTTAAGTCGACTTGGTTAACAGTTTTGATGACCAAGATATCTCATGTAATTAGTGCCGGAGCGCTCTCAACCTTTGCAAACTATAGTATATTAACTATCAAAATTTGATAATCACCTTTTACCAAAACCTTTATTTAGCTTTTAAACCAGGGGCACAAAAAGAAGGGCCCAGTGAATTGTGTTTAGTTTTGTAATTATCTCCATTTCTTGTCACCTTCTATGAAGAATTTTACTTGATGCGCTTGCCTATGTACTATGCATGTCATATACCAAGCGAAACACCTAAACTTCCAAGTTGCTTCCTGACATGGTAGGACGTGTGTGGAGCTTTTCTTATAGCTGGCGTGAGCAGACAATTCCACCGATGGTGACGAGAGATGAGAGCAGCTAGCAGTCCAGTCAGATGTGGATGTGATTATGTGAATTAGAGTAAGATATGGTGGGGTGGGGTGTTCTTCTAGAATGGTTACGTCCTGGTTAAACATGCCCATCTGCATGCAGTCACTCCTGAACCTAGCTAATATTCTACAATATCACAAGAAAGGCCGGACGGTCTAGCTATCTAGGCATGAAGAGTTATGTCACCACCTTTCTCCCTTCCCATTGAAGTCCCTCACACATGCATGTTCATGAAACCCACCGGAGCCTTCTTGTACACCTGCCTTTTCTTTTATTGTGGTTAGGACATGGTAGGTTGAGGCCATGAGGAAGTTGGTGAGTTGCTTCTGTCATCCCTGTTATTGTCCTCAGCCACCTCATGATGCTGAAGAGAGAAAGAGAGAGAGAGAGAGATACACATCCATTGGTGAGAAATTCTCTGCAGGTTTGGTTTTCTTGGAGTGCAGTAATTAATGTTGGGGCAGAGAGAGGACAAGAGGCCAGTTGTTTTTGTTCTTTCCCCCCATCCCTTGGCCAGAGGGTGTGGGTATGAACAGACACTGGTCATGATCACCATGTACATGGCTTAATTATGTTCTAAAGCATCTTTCTTAATTGCTGCTTCATGTAAGTTTGGCTAGTTGGTGGTGTTCACGGGTGGTACTTCCATGGGCATGTCCAGCCGACGACCCACAGAGATGGAAGGGAGTGGCTAGCTGGGAGAGGGGAATGGTGCATGTGGATTAAATTCTCTCGTCTATATGCTATTATGATCGTTTCTTTGATAATTAGATAGTTTACCTTTATTTGTTCTTTTTATTTGATGGATTTTAATTATTAAGGATGATGACTTTTATCAGAGGTGAGAGAGTAGTGGGATAGAGAGTTAACACATCTTTTATCTGAGTTTATGTTGGAGAAATCTTATATAGCTTATCTCAATTTTTAAATCATTTGTTTTGGTGAAAAAAAAAAGAGGATAACTCTCCTTATCATGTTATTAAACCAACCTTATACTTATTTCATCTCATCTGATCATCTCGTTAGTAAAACAAGATATTTAATGAGAGTGCTTACAGAGAGAATTGGCTTATACGCAGACTAAATAAATCAGACCAAAGTGGCTTAAAACCATTTGCTCCCCACGTTAATTGTTTGTGCATATTTCTACTTGCTAGCATTTCCTGGCTTGTAAGCTGGCTACCAGAAGTTTTGGCCTTGCTGCTGCTGATCATATCTATGATGCCATGAGTCGTGCAAGGCTCAGCGAAAAGAGATGGAGAGAGGAAGGGAAAACGGAGAAATTAATGAAAGACTGGAACCATGAACATTGTATTCATTGAAAAGATTAGTCTTTATAACTTTTACTCAGACAAAGGTTCAATAACATGAAAGCGTCAAATACCACACACAAACCCAACTTGGAATCTGAGAGCTAGCGTGGGGTATTGTTCGTCAGATTTTTAATAAAATACGTGCTCCAGGGAGATGTCGGAGTCCTGTAGTCCTACAACACAAGTTATTCTTCCTATTAGTTATTTGTTTGGCAATTAAGGTGTTCAAGAGTCATGATATCCGGCAAATTAAGAAGAAAAGGACAGAAAACTATCCACTGGTTTTTCTTTTTGGGGAGGCTTCTGTTAAAAAGGAAGAAAGGATTAATCGAGCAATGTTAATGTAATGACCCAAGATCTGAGGTATCGAACTCCTCACCGATATATCCAAACTTTGAATCACCATCCATGAGTCGAAACTCGAAAGAGTTAAAGAAGGTGTCCGAGAAAGTTATATAAGAAATTGTACTACGTACAACAAATGAACATAACTCTACTATGTAACAATATAACATGTACGACTTAGAGCATAAGTGCAGAAAAAGAGAAGTACAACAGTATGTACTCTGCTCATAAGAGTTAGCAGCTAAATAGGACCACTGGAGCGACTCTACACGTATGCATCTTAAGCTGACGGTGCCTCACCTAAAAAAAGAAGAGAGTGAGCCTCAACTCAAGGCCCAATATGGACACTAACCACATAGGTAAAAACAACTACGAAAACCAAGTGCAGTAGGAAAGTATAGCCTATAAGTATAAATACTGCACAAGCAAAAGTCGGTGTCACACCTAAGCTACAGTGCTGGAAGTCGATATGGTGACGATGCGACTGCTCCTACTCAAGAAGCATTTGTCACATAAGTACCTCGTTGGTATGACATAACACAAGTCACCACACAACCATACTACATGAGTAGGACCAATTAGGGTCTATGATTTGTCGCATCGACACCACAGAGTCCTCAAATCCTAGCCACATGTGCACACTCAGGGACTCTCCCTCATGTCTGATCATCCATGACTGATTATTCCCTACACCAGACTCTAACAAATGGAGAAGGAGCCTCAAAGAAATCGGCTCGAAACCACCATAGGGGGAACGCATTAGATGGAGATGCTCTTGACTTCTAGGTTCATTGGCGGACTAACTTACGCCAATCATCTAGGTGGAGTCGCATTCAACACCTAGGTGCACATCACAACCACGAGTACGAACAGAAACCACATTGATTGAGACACTCTCAATGTCTGAAAAGACCGTGCCATAGGGCAGACACCACAATGTCGACACCAAACACAAGAAACACAAGGGGAGCACAAGGAGACCACTGTCTCACACAGTAGGTGCCAGCATCGACTGATATCAACAGTGGTTGACGGAAACATCGCATGCTGTCAACACACACTTGACAACAGCAGTTCATGCCGTCAAGATCATCTTGACGGCAACGGATCCTGCCGTCAAATTCATTTACTCCTAGAACTGTAGACGGCCACAGGCCACTTCCAAAGGCAATCTAGGCTCTACAACTAAAATCCAACACTGGGGAACTCTTCCCCACATCGAGAAACATCAGTAGACAACTAGAAAATAATGATCCAACACTCGAATCGCTCGGTGCAACAACTAACCCCCGGCATGGATAACCCCACAAAAAATTGAATCCAAGGCATAAAACAAATATGCAATATCATAAAGTCAATAACGGGGGCACTGAGGTAATTAGTCTCTTTACCTCAACCGACGAGAAAAAAATGATAAACACACATGTCTCGCGAATTGCACTAACGCGGGCAAAACCTTTTAATTCACTCAACTCCAATATTCACGCAAAACTGCCTCAATGCACATTATCACCTTGCCCCTTGAACTTTCATCGGCCACCGAAGGTGGTAGGAGAAGTAAGGGGTGAAGGGGAGGTGGAGAGAGTGAGAGATAGGGAGAGAGAGAGGCTCTTGGATAGCTTATATACAAACAAGTTCATGCAGGTTGACGTTAACATAGACTGCCGTCAACTGGAACTGCCATCATTTGACGTCAACATAAATCGTCATCAAATTCACACAAAGAAATTTTGGAACCTCTTAAATTCGACGACAACATCGATCGCCGCCTACATAAGTTGACAACACATAATCCCGCCGTCAACCCTAGATAGACAGTAGTCTAATCTTCTGTCAACACAAGTCAACGGCAGTCGATCCTGCCGTCAACCTCAAACACTGCAAAAGGCTCATTAATGGTCCAATAAGGGCCCAAAGCCTCACAGTTAGTTGGACTGGGGAATTTAGTTCTTCAAGATCCGAACTTGGGGATTGATCACATGCACACTTCATAAACACAAGAGTGGCAACTCCCTGATTGCAAAGAAGACAATAAACAAGTCCAGATGCTTGCTCCTCTAATGGGAAATTGTTTAAACACTTTTTACTAATGAAGTGCTTAGCACCGGGGAAAAGGGAAACCCAGAAGGGAATGGAACAGCACCAGCATGCATTGGAAACCCCCCCCCCCCCCCCCACACTACCCCAACAGCAGCAGCAGAATATTTTCTTCAGTGTGAGTAGCACATTTGTTTATTGATCAATCTGGTGTTTTCTTGGTCAAAAGGGATTCAATGCTGCAGAGGGGAATAAAACCAATCCAATAAACAAATACTCAATTTGCTCCACAACAAGAGGAGGGCTTTGGGGTTGGGATCGTGTGTGTTTGTGTATAGGTGGGTGTTGTGTGTCTGTGTGTGCGAGGAAGAAAGGAGCAGATAGGTGATGGTGGTGGTGGAATCTGATCTATTTTGGTGAGCAACCCTTCCTTGCCCTTGCACCTCTCTAATCTTCGGGCTAGGGTTTCTAGAATCATTAAGGGAGAGATTGCTTTTAAAAAAATGTCCCTGGGGAGGGAGGAAGATACAACAACTTAGATAAAACACCCTAATCAAAAAAGATGGTTTAATGGGTCACCTTATGGGAGAGGGACCAACAAGTGGAATAAAGATGAGATTACTAGGATAAGAATGGGCACATGCACACCCACGTAAAGGTAGACCTACTTACCAAATCCAGCGCTCCTCTCCTTGCACCCACTCGCCCTCTCTCCCACCAAACCGGTCAAACCGGGTCTGTCCTGTCGAGTCAATGGGCTCTCACAACCCCCATCTCTCTCTCTCTCTAACCTTCCCCCTCTCTCTCTCTCTCTTTCTAACCTAGCATTTATATATCCATACATCTCCATCTCCTCTCCCATCTCCCAATGCTTCCAAGTTAACTGAAACCCACCAAAACACCAACCCCCTTCCCCTTCCAAAGGGCTACTCACCCACACCGCACTCTTCTCCCTGTCCTTTCCAAATCTTAAAGAACGCACCAACACCACACAGGACCGCCGCGCCGCAGCCTCCTCTTCGCCCCGAGCACTGGAGTTAGCAGCGGCGGCATGGGACGGTCGCCGTGCTGTGAGAAGGCCCACACCAACAAGGGCGCCTGGACGAAGGAGGAAGACCAGCGGCTCATTGCTTACATCAAGGCTCACGGCGAGGGCAGCTGGAGGTCCCTCCCCAGAGCTGCAGGTTCCAACCCCAACCTCCTCCTCCTCCTCCCCCCCTTAACCCATCTCCGTTGCCCCCCAGCTAGCCGTATGCGTCTCCCTTCCTTCTTTCTGCACTTCCTCATGTAGGTATAGCTAGTAGTCTCCGGCCATCCAATCCAATCTCTAACATACATGCGAACCGGGCGTTCTGTGCAGGTCTCCTCCGCTGTGGCAAGAGCTGCCGGCTCCGGTGGATCAACTACCTGCGGCCCGACCTCAAACGGGGCAACTTCACCGAGGAGGAGGACGAGCTCATCATCAAGCTCCATGAGCTGCTGGGAAACAAGTGAGTGATGCCCTCCTTTCCTCATGGAAGCACACAAGCTTTAATTCTCTTCGTCAATGGAAGCTTAGTTCGGCAATGGGCCCGTATTTGTGTTGCACCAAAAAGATTTCCTAGTTAAACAGGCACACAAATGTGTCGAGTGTCACACTGTAACAAGCCATGCTTGCTCCTATGATCCCTGGATTAACAATCTTTGTTGGGTTCTTGTTTTTGTCAATCTCAGGTGGTCTCTGATCGCCGGGCGCTTGCCTGGGAGAACGGACAACGAGATCAAGAACTACTGGAATACCCACATCAAGCGCAAGCTCCTCAGCCGCGGCCTCGACCCCCAGACGCACCTCCCCCTCGGTGCTGCACAGCCCCCCTACCTCGCCCCCGCCGCAGCCCCGCGGGAGGCCCCCATGATCCCCGACCGCGCCCCCGCCCCGCCTCTGGCCGTCGCCGCCAATAAGCCCGCCGCGGACTCCGGCGACGAGTGGAACACCAGCTCCGGCAGCACCAACGAGGAGCTAAACCTCGACCTCTCCATCAGCCTCCCCTCCTACCCTTCTTCCAATCACTCCTCCTCCTCCACCGACACCTCCAGTACCCCGAGAGGCCCCGCGTCAGCCGCCGCCGCGACAAGCGGCACGACGGCGACGGCGATAGCAGCAGCAGCAGCGCCGTACCAACCCTTCTCGCAGGCGGCGGTGTGCCTCTGCTGCCGCCTGGGGTTCCAGATGGGCACCGAAGCGTGTAGCTGCCAAACCATCAGCAGCAGCCCATATGTCCTAAGATACTACATACCCTCGCAAGAAGGTGGACAACATGTACTAGAGTAGCTTCTCATGTATGAATCTAACTACCACCAGTGGCAGGTGATTTGCCCACAGGATTCAGAGGGAGGAAGGAGAAGAAGAAGTACTGGCATGAACCAATTGTGTGTTTGAAATTTCCCCGTTGTGCCGACATGTTCCCAACAGTTGTTTTCACGCACGCAGACTTGTGTGCTCGGAAATTAAACACCAGGTTAACCTGGGAGGTCGGTTTGTGAAACCGAGGCAGAAACCCCGGCTGGTTAGCTAGCTAGCTTCAGTGGCTGTCCTAAAGGCCTAGCTAGAATACCGGTGAGTTGTGCCTTTTGGCCAACCTTAAATATTCTAATGGCTCTTAGCATAGGAGCATCCGAGTCTAGGTCGTGTGAGCAGAGAGGAGTGGGGGGGAGAACATGGGAGAGGTGCTTGGGTAGGTCACCAAATCGCCATTAAAGAACGGGATCACCTCTATATCTTAAGAGGAAAGGAGAGCGGTTGGGTTTAGTAATTAGAAGGTGGTCAGAATTCGGCATGTGGAGTACTGCCACTGTGATTGTGTGTTGGTGTGGAGATCCGTGCGCCCATATGACGTTATTAATATTGCTACCAGTGCTTAATTATCATATTAATTAGTGAGATCAGCAAACCCACATATTGTAATCATCCCCTTCCTAATCTATTTAGAACCCTTTTTTTCTCTGGTACAATTCTTCTCACTCGATCATGTCTCATCCTTGGGAGACTTTGTGTAGGTCTCAGGTCATTCTAGCATCAAGATTTGGATAACTATGGTAAGAAAGTTTTGAACATTGTTTCCTCAATTATACATTCATCTGGACTAAAGAATATGTATACTTTATAAAAGAATTTTTCCAATCGGCTGGAAGTCCTTGAAGAAAAGGATATTTATCAAATAATCGTGTACTTTTGAATAAAATAATTATGGGAAACGTGGAATATCTGGGATTTAATTAACGTTACTACTTGAGGCTAACTCATAGGATGTTTAGCCCTTTTGTTTCAACAATAACCTCTTATTTTTCATAGATAGGTTTGGAAGATCGAGTCAGTGTTTTTTTTTAGTAACATTGTATGACGTGAGATTAGAAAGATTAAATCACGAAATTTGACAAGTTCAACTCATAATATGGTTGATAATCAAATAAAAATAAAAATAAAAACCTTTACACAACTAAATTTTAACTTAGTGATAACGTGATCTAAACAACGCCATACGTGTTTTAACTTAGTGATAACGTGATCTAAACAACGCCATACGTGTTTTAACTTAGTGATAATGTGATCTAAACAACGCCATACGTGGAGCGGCCGCGCCCCCCCCCCCGCGCGCGCGCCGCGTGGAGGGGGGAGGCATGTCGTTTTTTTTTTTTTTTTACAATTTGTGTGTACTAATAATACACATAAATAATTTATTTGTGTGCACAAATAATATATTAGTGCACATAAATTGTAAAAAAAAAAAAACGACGTGAGACCGCCCCCCTCGCATTTCTCACAACAAATACTCTTTATGGGCGTTATAATTAATGTGATTTTAAAGAAACAAGATTGTCCGACGAAGCAGAAATGGGGGAATTGGTATTAACTATGGAAGGTACACTTTTTAGAGTATTCCCCATGTGACATGAAGCTGAGGACAAGCTGTTCGGTACTTGACAATTCCATAATATACACCAATAAGTGAGCACATAGGTGTGCGTGAAAAGAGCCCTGGGGGGCACATGCCCGTTAAGTGTTCGACGAAAAGACAGCCTTCCTGCTCGCACCTAATGGTCACCTGGGGAGATTCACGTTTTCCGTGATTAGCACATCATGGAAGTTGGCCTCAACGCTTCCCAGCTGTGCATTGTAAGTGCGGTAGGGGGCAATCCTTAGAACCGTACTTTAGCAGCAACATGAACCAGCTACACCAACCGCTGATGATGTGCATGTGTGAATCATGGGGCGGTTGATTGAGTTAATGAGATTTGGCCATTTGAGATGGTTCATTCTTTCCATATATCCTTGTTAGCTTGTGAGTTTCAGAAGAGAAGGTCCAGTGCCCATTGTGGATAAGATGCCAATTAGGATGACCCTATATTGGTGCCAAAAACTGTGCTCTACTAATGGATTGACACCAAACCCTGCACTGCTTCTTTAGAAACTGAAAGGCTTCTGATATAGGACTCTCATTCTCTGGTGATTAAAGGGCGCAACTACAGTAAAAAAAATTATCTCATTTACATATATATGCACCATGATCACCATCAAGAGTTCTAGCATGTCTAATTAGCTGGAGATTCTCCATCATACACAACCTTCTTCAGAGCATATACTTTCACATGAACAACATCTTCAACAAAAAAATTCTCATGTGTGTCACTGTCAAGAATGATAGCGCATCTGATTAATTAGCCACGGATTCTCTTTCATACACAACTACTTCTTCTTCTTCTTCTTCTTCTTCAAAGCATTTCCACATTATTTACATTTAGATATCTAGAGAGAGAGAGAGAGAGAAGGCACCAAACTATTCTCTAATGCCCACCAATTATTCAAAAGGAGGGGACCCCAAAACATGCATCCCCTCCCACCCCTTGTGCTGGAATTATAGTTTAAACAAGAAAAAGGAGGGGAGAGTGTGTGTGTGTGTGTGAGAGAGAGAGAGAGAGGAGGGGGACATGGAGGGGCGGTGGTAGTTGGTGGTTGGTAGCCCAATGCCATCAGGAAGGGCAGAACTACTTGCCAGTTAGCTTCTCTCTCTCTCTCTCTCTCTCTCTCTCTCTCTCTCTCTCTCTCTCTCTTCCCATCTCAGGAATTCCTGGTTTGTGGCACTTTTTGTAGTTTTCACATGCCCTTTCCCCTTTCCTCTCTCTCTCTCTCTCTCTCTCTGATCTGTGGGACAGCTTTTATTTGTCTCTGGTGTGCTTTCCATTGGAGGGGTTGGGTGGCCACAGATGGTGGTGGATGGAGGTCTGGGTCTCATGCTGGAAGACTGTGGATGCCACCACTTTGGCCTTCTAGAAGGCTAACCCACCTGTGCAAATTGTTCAAGATTCAAGAAGCAGGCATGGCATCATGACACCGTTTTTTTTTTTTTGGGGTCTTCTAGTGATAATATCACTGGGATTTGAAGAATGATATAGAAACTTATTCGGGAAGACTTTGATTTCTGTATAGTTTAACTAGATATAGCTGGATAGTTTATATGGGAATAGTTTAACTAGGTATAGACAATCTAAATATTTAATTAATCTTACTTAGACACTTTTTTTTTCTATCCCCTCTATCTTGGGAGTTATTTAGTTATCTCCTTTTTATAGGTGGAGTAGATCTAGTTATCATCTTTTATTCATAAATAATTAAATATCTATAAATAATCTATACACCATATATACCTAAATCAAAATAACTTTTAACTATAAATTTATCCTTTCTCACCTCTCTTATTCCCTTGTTAAAGTGGCCCCTCAAACTTTATAATATTCTTCGTACTCTGATCTCAAAACTTATTTTGACAATTCAGATAAGAAAACTTTATAGGTACACATCTCTTATGTAAAATAATCCATGATAATTAATCTCCTCCATTCTATATATGAGTTAATTTGTTATCTTATCTGATGCTATCAAAAGACAAAATTGAACATTTTGAACTCCTTTTTCCGAAGCTATTTTATTCAAGCCTACCTATCATGCATATTCTTTGCATCAGATAGGGCCTTAATTAGAGTAGCATTTTAGCATTCTTCATTTAAGCCTAACATGTTCATGCAACTCTTGTTGGCACCCAAACAACATCAGTCTAAGATAGCTTTTAATTCATCGATTTTGACTAACCTTCACACTATGATCTCCATTGTAGTTTATTTGAGAGGACAATTTATGTCACTGCCACCTTGCCCAACTCTCTCTCTCTCCCCCCCTTGACATGTGAACCTTTTTTTTCGAATTATATTTTTTATTTTATTTTTTTGATGGGCAGAAAAAAGGAAAAGAGTTTGGTATAGACCGCAAGGGGACAACCATGATGGCCTTTTGGACCGGCTGGTAACGCACATTGAATAATGGAGGGAGGTCATGGATGAGCAATATCTCCCCCAAAAGCTAAGTCCAAACCTAGGGGGAAATTTCAGTACACAGATATTACTCCACCACTAAAGTCTAGTAGAGGGGTCACGATGGTTGACGTCCATCACTTCAACGAAAGAATATATTGCACTAGAAACATGGATTTAAATATACATGTTGAGAAATATTTATTATATTTTCTTAATATGTTTTTAATGTACTTTGGGTCTTTCTCAATATTGCCCAATTAATTTATTGCCAACACATCGTGTCCACCAATAGAGAGGGTAAAATTAGCTTACGAAAAAGTGAAATAAATATTTCTCATATATGTAGGAGCATTTTTTTATGGAAGTTAAATTTTAAGTAGTATACTAAAGCTGAATTTGACAAGTAGAAATGATAGCTTTAGATAGGAAAATTATTTTGAGTGTTTACCTTTATTTGTACAGTTTCAGATGGGATAGTGTACACGTAAAGATGGATATAGAAATTTTATTCAACGAGATCATTTAAATTATTATTTAATATTTATATAATAATATTATATATAATAAAATATATATTATACATAAAGGTGACCCCACTGAGACAATTCAGTGGAGTCACCTCTTATATAAAAGCTCCTCAAATATCCAATTTATATGGCCATTTCATAAGAAAGAAAATTTTGAGTGAGGGACATGACCCCACTCATTATAAGCTAGGCCCGTCTATGGTCACTACACAGCTAAATCTTAGGATAGATTATTAGAGATTTCCTCCCAATACGGATCTTATCTATGAGATATTTTGATCAAATTACCAAATTAACTCATTTTTACGATAAGGCCTACATTTAAATGAAGATGAGAAAGGAGGATTTTTGTAGAGTTTTACTTCAAATCAGAGGATTTTATACAAAAAGTAGTGCTAGTATTAAGTTGGGCTATCAATTAAAAAATTGAAATATAAAATTATGACTTATATATTTCCTTTCCCTTTTGAATCCAATCTTATAATATGGTTTTTTTTGGATAAAAACCCAAAGAAACCCGAATTTTATTAATAAGAGGAGATTGTAACAATCATAGGGAAACCGAGTACAGAAAACCAAAAAAATAAAGCCAATCTAAAATTCCATGGAAGATCTATCCCATGAGTGAGTTCGCCGAAGAACTGGCCGAGGACGTAAGTCTGGTCGTCGCGAACAACGCTCTATATTTTCTTCATCCGATTCCATTTTAGATATTTCTTGATCAAATCGAAAGTCAGACATGAAGATATTTTCCGTTTTAGCAAGGTCAGCAACGGCCAAAGCCTTCATCCGCATATCTAAAGTTGGAGAGTGAACTGGCATATTAATAACCTCTATCGGGCGTAGTGGGCTCGGAGAGCGTTCTCGGGTGTTCGGGAGGTAAATCCTAACACCCCCTTTACTAGATGGACGTGATATTTGTCGACCAGATGATGACCCACTGGAAGGGGAATCCAAATGATGACCCACTGGAAGGGGAATTTGGGAACAGTACTCCAATAGTAGCCTTCCCCTGGGTAACTGGGGACTGACGCGCCACTTGAGCAAATGTCATGGGAGTATTTACCTGGGCAGTAATAGGATCCGCAATGTCAACCATGTTAGAAGAAATATTCTCCAGTTGCACTTCTTCCTGAACCTGTAACCCATTCTTTATCCAGACTGCCTCACAGGTAGAAGAAATCTTGTGAGCCATCGTGAATGGGCCCTGCGATGGGCCATGGGCTGCAGCAGTAACAAGCACCTGGGGTGGCCCATCAGCAACAGGGAACAGCATAGAAGGCGTTGTGACCTCCATTGAGCTGGCATTGCCAGCTGGGTCCCCTGCATTATCTGCCTCGCCAGTTAGCGTGTTTAGGAGCAGAGATCTCCCACTGTCAAAAGATGGCGTAGAGATCTCCAAATCACAGGCGCGGCCAGCAGAAGCTTCCTCATATGACAGAATCCCATGGGGGATCGGAGGCGGAATTATCGCCAGCGCAGCATCATCCACAGGATCACGATGCCGTGCCGGTTGAGGAAGCTCTGTCGCGTTTTTTGGCGAAATTATCGCCTGCACACCATCGCGAAGAGGCGTCGGGTTCTTTGGTGAATTTGGCGGGAGGACAGCCTGATTTTGCGCGTCGTGACCCTCATAATCTTCCGCTGGGGATCGCGTTTGCACGTTTCCTTTCATTGGGCACGGGTTGTCCGCGCTATGAGGAGCAAGGCTTGCTGGCAGGGTTCCTTGCGTTGGTTGCGGGATGTCTGCGCGAAAAAGGAGCAAGGTTTGTTGGCTTCGTTTGGTGCGGGTTGTCTGCGCAAAGAGGAGCAGGGTTTTCGCAAACAGCTGGTGAAGAATCGGGAATTCCCTGATCCTGTGGCGAAAGCGGCAGGTCGTAGGAAGGCTCCGCTGCAGAGACGATGGAAAGCGCCACCGCTGTAGGCGCCGTCGCTAGAGGTGCCGCCGCAGTGCCCTGATCCTGATGCAAAAACGACTGGACGCTGGAAGGTGCCGCCACAGAGACCTTGGAATGCGCCCCCACTAGAGGCCCCGCCGCAGTGCCGGACTAGTCGATCCTGGAAGATATATGCTTCGGCATCCACCTTTGTCGAGATTGTAGATCTGGCTCAGCCGCCAGTGGAGCTTTTCTAGTAGGATCCTCTTTGGATGAGGACATTTGTGAGAGATTGCAACTCGAGATAGAATGGCCCAGCAAACAACAAGATGTGCAATATTCTGGCACACGTTGGTATTGATTTTTTTGCCAAAAACCAATAGACCCCATACCTATCCACACCCTAGAAGGCTTATCCTTCAAAAGATCAAGCTCAACACAAGCATATAGCCACCGAGGCATTTGTAAGTTATGATGTACGCAGTGCCACCTGCAAGACCCACCCAATATTTTCTGCAACAGATCGAATACATGTTTCGTGAAACAAATTTGGTTTCAAGACAGAGAATTCTACATAAACCGGTACAATTGGGGGCTCCTTCCCACATTCGAAGTTGATTGTCCATTTCAAAAACTTGAATAGAAAAACTTTCACACGGAGCTGTTCCCGCAACAAGAGGCACAAGTAATCATCCTCAGAAGTACATCGGAGCAGTAGATGGCGATTATCCAGGGCAACAATGATGAATTTGTAGCCAAAACTGAGTCGTTGCTGAAGCAGCTGCTTGATATCTTGAAAAGGAGGACGTCCATATGGAGTTTTTGCTACTATAGCAAACTGGAGAGGTTTGAGAGTTGCAGCAATCTCTTCTGAGGAGAAAAAAATTAACCACCGGTTCTCCACAATATGTAAAGGCCGGTGGATGAACAACGATGGGGACCGGTGCAAACAAAGGCGCATCCGCGAGAACTCGAGTATAACTTTTAGCTAGCAGCAATGGTGGAAGGTTCGAAGTAGGAGCGGAAGAAGAGGCCGAGGAGGGGGGCGCATGGGCAACCATGGCCGTGGCCACAAGAAACTCAGAGCCTCTCTCTCCAGAGAACTAGAGAGAGAGGGCACAATTTGATCCGAAATTGGTATGCTAACTATTGATATTCTTATTAGATATCAAGCAGCAGTACACAAAAAGCGCCATCTCATGAGCTTTTCTATTATGTTGGTCTGACTACCATCAATGATCAGTCAACGAACAGTGGTATATATTATAATTTACGAAGGATACTCCATCTAAACTCATTTTGTTTCAAACCATTCTCATCGGTTGACATCAATGTGTTCTTATAATATGGTTTAATCTCATGTTCTTGGGAAAAGAAGAAATCAATCTTAATTACACGCATGCATCTAAACGAACCCAAAATTCGTGGAGAGATGTAATTTTATCTAACTTTTGGATGAATGATTAAAAAAATTTGAGATAAATCATCATCGCAAAGATATGAGTATTATTTGGTGTCCGCATATATACACATATATACACTTGCTAATACATCCGCCCTCACAATAAAATAGGCTCCACGATCAAGTAAAACATGTATTCCACTTGGGGTCTGCCCTGTTGTGAAGATGGATACACCTATAAATATTTGTGGGTATAGATACCAATTAATATTTTCCCCAAAGATATTACATGATCTAGTGTCTTATTCTCGATTGGGGTTGTCAGAAACACTTGAGGTGAGAAATGGGGGTGCGCTCTTCGGTTGTTTTGGTAGCAAGTAGTTCAGAATATGATCAAGTTGGCAGCAGACTTGTTGGCCTCCGTCAGCTGCAACTTCTGCAATTTTTTCTCCGGCTGGAGCCCTACATGAGCACCCAAGTACTAGAGCTTTGCTGACGAGTCTCACACCACTTGAGAGGTGGGAATGCCTCATCAATCTTCTAGATGCCTAGTTTTTTTTTTTTGTAGCTTATGTACAATATTGTTGGGTACGTAATTGATAAAATATTTTTTGAAGTAGATGATTCCTTTTGATGCAGTTGTGTGACAAATTTTCGAATCCGGATCCTCTCGGCCCCCGCAGGAGGGGGGCCGGTCAGTACAAAGGGGGGGGGGGGGGGAGATTTTTCATTTCACCCCTCAAACATCTCCTTTTTTAGTGTTTTACACAGGGGGTATATGAAAAAATCCCCCCCCCCCCACCCCATGTACTGACCAGCCCCCCTCCTGCGGGGGCCCGAGAGGATCCCGACTACAAATTTTCTTACCAAATTATATTTGTACGGTCGACGAGTTTTTCGATTACCGACTCTCATGAGCTCTTATGAGGGAAAATGTTAACTAACACATGTAAGATTAAAGGTGCAATCAATGGACCTTCAAAGTAGTCTCAAAGAAAACTCCAACCCTCAGGGTGACTGAAATATGCATGAGAGAGAAGATGAGGTGAAAGAAAAAGAGTTACTAGCATGTGGTTCCACCACAAAATGATCTCATCTTTAACGGTGCCAAGAAGTCTCATTTAAACATTTGTTGAAGGAGTTTTATACATGTGTCCCATATTTTTTTAGTCACATGGACGAATTGTTCGAGAGTAAGGAGGGTGGCGTCGTTCCAATGTCTTTCTAGGTGTGTCCCCATTTCTTGCACTATGTGACGAATGGAGAATGGAAGAGTCTTCATTGAGCAAGATTGCTAGCCATTAGAGTCGACTAGAGGTGTAACGCCCCGACGCGGAATATCGGAGCGGATTACAGTTATTAATAGTACAGAGCGAGAATTAAATGCAAACCATTGCACAATGGTATAATACCAAATAAACTCCAATTTCATTAATAATCCAACAATCTCCATTACATCATCGTATCAGAGCCAAAACTAGGGCCCAGAGTACTTTATTGAAAATCAAACTATTACATAATGACTAACTGACTCACTAACTCTTAACTATACTAACTACCACTAGATAGCACTGGTGGCTGAAATGGTCACTCCTGAGCATCTCCCTCAGTCCCGTCCTCGTATGTGTGGTCGTCTCCATCCGACTCACCTGAACACATTAAATAAGTACGCAGGATGAGCGAATAACGCCCAGTAGGACTTAATATCTCATGAACACAAGCATGCTTTAAATAGTTAATGTTTGAAAGGCGGGTTAACTAGAGAGTAAAGTCATGTAGAGCATGTCACGATAACGAGAGAATAATTGCAACTGGCACAGGGAAAATAGCACAACGAGCACGATAATAGAATGGTCATGTAACGATATAACATGTAAATTGCACAACGGTGCACTAGTAACGATCACGCTTGCACTTGTAGAGATAGCACTTTGATTGTCATAGATTAATCTAGATAGTAAACTGGCGCTGGATGCATGCCATAACACATCCTATGATCATTTTAACTCCCATGGGCACTGGCACTTTTCGGGCGCTCCTCCCAGGACCTGATCGGGCCCTATTGCGCTGGCATTAGTCATTTCTTTTATCTTAGACAATCACATGAATGGCCAATAGAGTACCAAGAAGAGATAAGAGAGTACTAGACGAGATAGATGAGAGTGTAGAGAGAACGTGAACAGATGAGAGTAAAGAGACTGTAGATGAGAGGGGTACAATCGTAAAACAACGATAAACACGATAGTAACGGTTGCACAGCACCAGGTCGGATACCGGCAGTCTGGTAGAAATCACAACCGCCCCTTAGCCGTGCTGTGTACACGGGTCAGGTGGTCCGGTGTGAACTCAAGACGAGAAGGAAGCACTAAGGCCATGGATCGTACTGATCCCTAAGATGTAACGGGTTTTAGGGTACAACCAGCTCGTTGACTAAGGACGTGCGCCAAAGCCAAGAAGACTTACGGAGGTCTTGACAAGGAGTCCCTGATCCAATCGAGAGTATTCCCGGTGGAGAGGTGGTCCAAATCAAGGAAAAGTGTGTAAAAACGGGTCCGTCGTGCCTAGAGTGCTCGTAGGCCGAGGGAAAACGGTAACGGTAGATAAAATACGCGAGTCAAAACGGAAACAATTGTATTTAACAAAATAGGGTAATTTAGTCATTTATTTCGATAATTTACCGAATATATTATTGCATAATTTATCGAGGTCAATTGGCATTTAATAATGTTGTGTGTGTGTAAGTGTAAAGAAATCTTGATGATATGACAAGTCGTGCAGTGTCATTTTAAATAATTAAATTTATATCATTAATGTCATTTATTAATTTACCAGTCGAATTAACTATAACATGATTTAATCATGACTAATTAAGGGTATAAAGCTTAAACAATCAGGGCATATGTACAATTTTCAGTTCTGGTCGGATTCTTGAAAACGCGGCAGACATACCCGTCGCGTTTCAAGTCGCGACAGGGCGGTCGGGCGCGACACGGGACCTGGCCGGTCTGGCCCGGTCCGGGGTGAATCGCGGCGGCCCGTGCCGCCGCGTTCTTGACGCGACGCCATCGGCCGGCGCGACCCCACTGTTATCGTGGCGGGTCGCGCCGTCGCGATAACAGGTGGGTTTGCTCTTTTTCCCTTTTTCCAGGGCGAGCCCTCTGTGATACATGGACGTTCTAAATTACATATAAAATAGTATGGTGATCTAAAAAGTATGAAATCAGTTCTAAACGAAAGTAGACATGTATATCTATCAACATGCACGATTAATTTGAAAATAGACAAGATTTAGATATGCATTGATTAGGTTACTTTTCGGTGACCTAAACAGGCGCAGTCAGTGTTCCACGAATTATTCAGAGATGAATACATAACGAAAAATTACGAAACCAGCGGCGTTTGAAAGCTAACAGGATGTAGTATTTATGATAATTTTATCATAATCATAGATCAAGTATAAACGGGGTTCACAAGCAATCATGAAGGGTTAGGTGCATGTATCTGACAGATATTTAAAGAATTAATTCTCCCTTATGGGAGATCGAAATAAAACGAAACCAAGGGCGTTTGAAAGCTATTGAACTGTAGTATCATTGAGAATTTTCTCATAGCATGGGAACAAGTACGTGCAGGGGATTAGAGAAAACATGAGATTAGGGTTCATGGTTACAGCAGAGTTTCATGAATTAAATTCGCCCAAATGGATGAACGGAATATAACGAAACCATAGGACTTTTGAAGAGGTACATGAAGGCTACCTAGGGTAATTGTTTCACGATTTTAGCTTGAGAGATTGCCTACCTTTTTCGTGAAGTAAGAAAGCCCTAGTTTGAATGACGAAAATAAGAAAACCCTTCTTGCTCCAAGCCTTCTCCTTCCTTGCTCCTTGGTCCAGATCTTCTCCTCTTCTTCTCCAAAGGTCTTAGCACGAAATTGTGGGGTGCTAGGGTCAATGGGGGGTGTTTTGATGGCTTATAGAGTTTTAAATCACCTAAAACTCTTTCTTTCTCATCCAACTCCGAAAATTGGTATTTATCTCCCACTTTCTCTTATTTATCCACCTAATAGAGTTGGGAAGGGATCCAATTTCGTGGGTAGAGGTTTAGGATAAGTCTAGGACTCTTTTTAGGATGGGTATGGACTATTTAATAATTATTTAACCCTTTCCTAATTATCACTTATTTTTATTCCGAATTTGGCTTAATTATTTCTCATCCCATGATGGGCCAACCCTATTTGGACCCAATCTATTAGGTTTGGGTTATTTGAGTAACTCATTAATAATTTAGCTTAATGGGTATTGCATTAATTCCCTTTTATTCCATGTATTCTCCCTTTATTATAGTTAAATCGATTTATCTCATTATTAAATAATAAATTTTTATTTTTCTTGATTTTAAAAATCAAGGGTGCTACATCCTCCCCCTCTTAAAAAGAATTTGGTCCCCAAATTCATATAATCGTAAGAGGAAGAATGACTTACTGAATAACTCCGGATAATTCCGTCGCAATAATGCCTCGGGCTCCCACGTGGCCTCTTCGACTTCATGGTTTCTCCATAATACCTTCACCACGGGTATAGACCGATTCCGAAGCTGTTGCATCTTCTTGTCCAAAATTTTTACTGGCCTTTCTTCATAGGTCATATCCTTATTCAGAATAATGTCATCATAGCTGATTACGTGTGACGGATCATATACGTATTTCCTCAGCATGGATACATGGAAAACATTGTGTACTGTCGAGAACTGGGGAGGTAGTGCTAGACGGTATGCTACCTCACCTACCCTGTCCAATACCTCGAATGGACCTATGAATCTTGGTCTCAACTTGCCTTTCATCCCAAACCTTTGAAATCCTCGGTCGGGGATACTTTGAGCATCACATGGTCTCCAGTCTGAAATTCTAAGTCCCTTCTTCTTTTATCAGCATAGCTCTTCTGCCTGGACTGAGCTACCTTAATTCTGTCTCTGATAATTGTATGTCTCTGCTAGTATTTTGTACCATGTCTGGTCCCAGCCATTGCTGCTCACCTACTTCATTCCAGCACACTGGCGATCTACAGCTTCTGCCATACAGAGCTTCGAATGGTGCCATCTTAATGCTGGCCTGATAACTGTTGTTGTAGGCGAATTCTATTAGTGATAGTTGTTCATTCCAATAACCTTCAAAATCTATAGTGCAGGCACGTAGCATGTCCTCCACTATCTGGTTGGTCCTTTCTGTCTGTCCATCTGTCTGTGGGTGGAAAGCAGTACTAAAATTGAGTTTAGTGCCTAAGGCAGTTTGGAGTCCCTTCCAGAATCTAGAAGTGAATCTGGGGTCACGATCTGAGACAATGGACACTGGAACTCCATGTAGTCTGACTACTTCTTTCACATACAAAGCTGCTAACACATCCACACTCCAAGTGCTCTTAATGGCAAGGAAGTGTGCGGACTTGGTTAAACGGTCCACAATACCCAGATAGCATCAAGTCCACCACGAGTCCGGGGTAAACCCATGATGAAATCCATACCGATGCTTTCCCACTTCCATTCAGGTATATCCAGGGGCCTAAGTACACCCGCAGGACGACAGTGTTCTGCTTTTACCTGTTGACAAGTGAGGCAGTGTGCAGCATGCTCAGCCACCTCACGCTTCATGTTTGGCCACCAAAATGACCTTTTCATGTCTTGGTACATCTTGGTTGCACCTGGATGTATTGTGTACTTGGTCTTGTGGGCTTCGTCCATCAGTTTCCTTTTCAGCTCTTCATTGTCAGGCACACATGTCCTGGCTTGGAATAATATTCTTCCATCTTCAGCGATGGAGAAGTCTGGTTTGTCAGCTATGGTCTCCCTTACTCTGATTAGAAACGGATCATTAGCCTGTTGCTCTCTGATCTTGACAAAGATGTCGGGTTGAGCCTTAAGGTTAGCCACTAACATCTTATCACTTCTCTTTTCAATGTTCAGGTTCAAGTTGGCGAATTGCTCTAACAATTGCATCTCGCCCATGACTAGACAGGATAATGAAGCTACTGGCTTTCTGCTAAGTGCATCGGCTACTGCATTACCTTTGCCTGGGTGGTATTGGATGTTGAAATCAAAATCCTTCAAGTACTCCAGCCATCTCCGTTGTCGCATATTGAGCTGCTTCTGAGAGAATAAGTATTTCAAACTCTTGTGGTCGGAGTAGACAATAAATTGTTCCCCATATAGGTAATGTCTCCAGATCTTGAGTGCAAATACCACAGCAGCTAGCTCCAAGTCATGGACAGGATAGTTAACCTCATGTTGCTTCAATTGCCTTGATGAATAGGCTATCACTTCTCATTCTGTATTAATACGCAGCCTAGACCGATTCCAGATGCATCAGTGTAGACTGAGAATCTTGCGCCTTCGACTGGTAATGCGAGGACGGGTGCAGATGTCAACAATTGCTTGAGTGTCTGAAAGCTCTTCTCGCATTTCTTGCTCCAGACATATGGGTTTTCCTTCCGCGTAAGACGCGTAAGAGGTACAGCTATCTTGGAGAAGTCTTTTATGAACCGTCTGTAATATCCAGCCAGTCCAAGAAAACTTCTTATCTCGGTGACATTGGTCGGCCTTTCCCAGTTCAGCACAGCTTCTACCTTGGAAGGGTCGACAGCGATACCATCCTTGGAAATGACATGGCCTAGGAACGACACCTCCTCGAGCCAGAATTCACACTTGCTTAATTTGGCGTAGAGTTGGTTGTCCCGCAAGATTTGCAGAGCGATCCTCAGATGCTCCTCGTGCTCTTCTTTGGTCTTGGAGTATATGAGAATATCATCAATGAATACCACGACGAACTTGTCGAGGTAGGGCCGGTAGATGCTATTCATTAATTGCATAAAAGCTGCAGGAGCATTGGTTAGTCCAAAAGGCATGACTACAAATTCATAATGACCGTACCTGCTCCTGAAAGCTGTCTTGTAGATATCTGCATCTTTAATCCTCATTTGATGATATCCTGATCTAAGGTCAATCTTAGAAAAGTACTTTGCTCCTGATATCTGATCAAATAGTTCATCGACACGCGGTAGAGGGTACTTGTTCTTGATAGTGAGATTGTTCAACTGCCTGTAATCGATGCATAACCTCATGGATCCGTCCTTCTTCTTGACGAACAGCACTGGTGCTCCCCAAGGAGAAGTACTTGCCTAATGAAACCCTTTTCTAGAAGTTCCATCAGTTGCTCTTTCAACTCTTTTAATTCAGCGGGGGACATCCTGTAGGGTTGCCGTGAAACCGGTGCAGCTCCAGGTACGAGATCAATTGAGAAATTTACATCTCTCTCGGGTGGAATGCCTGGCAGCTCATCGGGAAACACGTCTAGATATTCTTGCACTATGTGGATGTCTGATATCTTAGTTGCTTTCTTCTCAACTACAATTGCGGTGAGAAATGCCACACAGCCCTTTCTTATCATGTTTTGTGCCTTTATGGCAGAGACGAGAGACAAGTGCCTCTTGTGTCTACGTCCTGTGAAGATCAGCTTAGGGAATTCACTAAAAGAAATCTTCCCTCTTCTACAATCCACGATAGCCCCATACGTGGATAGCCAATCGGCTCCCAGAATGACATCGTAGCCCTCCATGGGCATACAGATCAAGTCAGCTTGAAGGTTAAGTTCACCAACCTTAACGTCAGCTAATGGAAAATATTTATTTAATTGAGCCTTTTCTCCTAGTGGTGTTGTGACAGATAATTCAAATGTCATAGATGCAGGTTTTTCATTTAGGGTGTCAGCAAATGCTTGTGATATGAACGAATGTGTTGCGCCGGTATCAAACAAAACAAATGCTGATTGAGAAAAGACTGGTAGTGTACCTTCCACCACGCCACCTTCCTCGGTGGTGTCCACTTCTTGCAGAGCCTGCAATCGTCCTGGCTTCTTCTGTCCCGTAGGACGCTTTTCATTTTCTTTCAATAGGGGGCATTCTTGTATGCGGTGATCACGACTTCCACAGCGAAGGCAAGCACCTGCCTTCCTCCAGCATTCATCTGTCGTGTGACCAAGCTTGTCACAATGCTTGCATCTTGGTTTGTTGTTTGGAGCAGTAGTGGTGGGGATTTTGGGCTTCCGCTCCTGGCTTGGCCCGTCAGTGATACTTAACGGCCTTTTCTTGCCGTTAGTAGGCTTGCTCGATGCTCCAGAAGTTTGCTCTTTCCTGAACATCCTACCCTTGATGCGCCCAGTTGCATCTTCTAGGCATTGTGCTCTCCTGACCATCTCTGGGTAGGTCTGAATATCAAATGGTGCCAGCTGTGTAATATATGCGAGTCTAAGCCCGTTGAGGAATCTCTTCGCCTTCATCCTCTGAGTACTAACCAGATGATTGGCGTAGCGAGCCAATCGAGAGAATTGTGCCTCATATTCTGCAACTGTCAGGTTTCTCTGCTTTAGAGCGGCGAACTCGATGGCTTTCCTTTCTTGAACTCTTTCTGAAAAATATTTGGAGTTGAATTGCTCCTTACACTCATTCCACGTAAACTGAGCGTCTGCCCGTGTGGCCTCAATGGACTCCCACCACGCACGGGCGTCCCTTTCAAGCTGGAATGTGGCAAGTAAAAGCTTATCTCCATCCGCGCATTGCATGACACGGAAAATACGCTCAGTCTCCTTGAGCCAGTTCTCGGCCTCATCAGGGTCTGTGGTACCACTGAATCGAGGCGGGTTCAGGTTGCGGAAGTTTCTATGTAAATCACCAGGTGCTCGGTTGTTGTTATTGTTGTTGTTGTTATTGTTGTTGTTGGCTCCAGCAGCTTGAAGTAAAGCTTGAGTAAGCTGCTGGATAGTCTGCTGCATATCACGGAGTTGAGCACGCTCCGCTGCCATTGTTGATATTTAAGTTCCTTCAAAAGAGAATCTAACTGTAAGTCATTGAGTTTGCACTAAGTTTGTGCGTGTGTGCGTTTATTTTATATCATTACCCACGGTTCTACCCATCTCTCATAGGTATGGTAATTGACTTAGACACATGTTAGGGCAGTTCACCTAGAACATCCTAAGACCAAAAATATCCTAATAAGGACATCCTAGGCTCTGATACCACAAAACTGTAACGCCCCGACGCGGAATATCGGAGCGGGATTACAGTTATTAAATAGTACAGAGCGAGAATTAAATGCAAACCATTGCACAAATGGTATAATACCAAATAAACTCCAATTTCATTAATAATCCAACAATCTCCATTACATCATCGTATCAGAGCCAAAACTAGGGCCCAGAGTACTTTATTGAAAATCAAACTATTACATATGACTAACTGACTCACTAACTCTTAACTATACTAACTACCACTAGATAGCACTGGTGGCTGAATGGTCACTCCTGAGCATCTCCCTCAGTCCCGTCCTCGTATGTGTGGTCGTCTCCATCCGACTCACCTGAACACATTAAATAAGTACGCAGGATGAGCGAATAACGCCCAGTAGGACTTAATATCTCATGAACACAAGCATGCTTTAAATAGTTAATGTTGAAAGGCGGGTTAACTAGAGAGTAAAGTCATGTAGAGCATGTCACGATAACGAGAGAATAATTGCAACTGGCACAGGAAAAATAGCACAACGAGCACGATAATAGAATGGCCATGTAACGATATAACATGTAAATTGCACAACGGTGCACTAGTAACGATCACGCTTGCACTTGTAGAGATAGCACTTTGATTGTCATAGATTAATCTAGATAGTAAACTGGCGCTGGATGCATGCCGTAACACATCCTATGATCATTTTAACTCCCATGGGCACTGGCACTTTTCGGGCGCTCCTCCCAGGACCTGATCGGGCCCTATTGCGCTGGCATTAGTCATTTCTTTTATCTTAGACAATCACACGAATGGCCAATAGAGTACCAAGAAGAGATAAGAGAGTACTAGACGAGATAGATGAGAGTGTAGAGAGAACGTGAACAGATGAGAGTAAAGAGACTGTAGATGAGAGGGGTACAATCGTAAAACAACGATAAACACGATAGTAACGGTTGCACATCAACAGGTCGGGTACCGGCAGTCTGGTAGAAATCACAACCGCCCCTTAGCCGTGCTGTGTACACGGGTCAGGTGGTCCGGTGTGAACTCAAGACGAGAAGGAAGCACTAAGGCCATGGATTGTACTGATCCCTAAGATGTAACGGGTTTTAGGGTACAACCAGCTCGTTGACTAAGGACGTGCGCCAAAGCCAAGAAGACTTACGGAGGTCTTGACAAGGAGTCCCTGGTCCAATCGAGAGTATTCCCGATGGAGAGGTGGTCCAAGTCAAGGAAAAGTGTGTAAAAACGGGTCCATCGTGCCTAGAGTGCTCGTAGGCCGAGGGAAAACGGTAACGGTAGATAAAATACGCGAGTCAAAACGGAAACAATTGTATTTAACAAAATAGGGTAATTTAGTCATTTATTTCGATAATTTACCGAATATATTATTGCATAATTTATCGAGGTCATTGGCATTTAATAATGTTGTGTGTGTGTAAGTGTAAAGAAATCTTGATGATATGACAAGTCGTGCAGTGTCATTTTAAATAATTAAATTTATATCATTAATGTCATTTATTAATTTACCAAGTCGAATTAACTATAACATGATTTAATCATGACTAATTAAAGGGTATAAAGCTTAAACAATCAGGGCATATGTACAATTTTCAGTTCTGGTCGGATTCTTGAAAACGCGGCAGACATACCCGTCGCGTTTCAAGTCGCGACGGGGGCGGTCGGGCGCGACACGGGACCTGGCCGGTCTGGCCCGGTCCGGGGTGAATCACGGCGGCCCGTGCCGCCGCGTTCTTGACGCGACGCCATCGGCCGGCGCAACCCCACTGTTATCGCGGCGGGTCGCGCCGTCGCGATAACAGGTGGGTTTGCTCTTTTTCCCTTTTTCCAGGGCGAGCCCTCTGTGATACATGAACGTTCTAAATTACATATAAAATAGTATGGTGATCTAAAAAGCATGAAATCAGTTCTAAACGAAAGTAGACATGTATATCTATCAACATGCACGATTAATTTGAAAATAGACAAGATTTAGATATGCATTGATTAGGTTACTTTTCGGTGACCTAAACAGGCGCAGTCAGTGTTCCACGAATTATTCAGAGATGAATACATAACGAAAAATTACGAAACCAGCGGCGTTTGAAAGCTAACAGGATGTAGTATTTATGATAATTTTATCATAATCATAGATCAAGTATAAACGGGGTTCACAAGCAATCATGAAGGGTCAGGTGCATGTATCTGACAAATATTCAAAGAATTAATTCTCCCTTATGGGAGATCGAAATAAAACGAAACCAAGGGCGTTTGAAAGCTATTGAACTGTGGTATCATTGAGAATTTTCTCATAGCATGGGAACAAGTACGTGCAGGGGATTAGAGAAAACATGAGATTAGGGTTCATGGTTACAGCAGAGTTTCATGAATTAAATTCGCCCAAATGGATGAACGGAATATAACGAACCATAGGACTTTTGAAGAGGTACATGAAGGCTACCTAGGGTAATTGTTTCACGATTTTAGCTTGAGAGATTGCCTACCTTTTTCGTGAAGTAAGAAAGCCCTAGTTTGAATGACGAAAATAAGAAAACCCTTCTTGCTCCAAGCCTTCTCCTTCCTTGCTCCTTGGTCCAGATCTTCTCCTCTTCTTCTCCAAAGGTCTTAGCACGAAATTGTGGGGTGCTAGGGTCAAATGGGGGGTGTTTTGATGGCTTATAGAGTTCTAAATCACCTAAAACTCTTTCTTTCTCATCCAACTCCGAAAATTGGTATTTATCTCCCACTTTCTCTTATTTATCCACCTAATAGAGTTGGGAAGGGATCCAATTTCGTGGGTAGAGGTTTAGGATAAGTCTAGGACTCTTTTTAGGATAGGTATGGACTATTTAATAATTATTTAAACCCTTTCCTAATTATCACTTATTTTTATTCCGAATTTAGCTTAATTATTTCTCATCCCATGATGGGCCAACCCTATTTGGGCCCAATCTATTAGGTTTGGGTTATTTGAGTAACCCATTAATAATTTAGCTTAATGGGTATTGCATTAATTCCCTTTTATTCCATGTATTCTCCCTTTATTATAATTAAATCGATTTATCTCATTATTAAATAATAAATTTTTATTTTTCTTGATTTTAAAAATCAAGGGTGCTACAAGAGGGGTGCACCACCTCCCCGACTTGGGCACTCATGGGGAGGACTTGAATCCCCCTCCCTGTCAGAGGAGCACTGATGTCAACTCTAGACAACTATAGATGGACCCAGAAAAAATCTCAGTGGGGTCACTACCTTTAGAAATATTTTCAATCAAATTAATTTAATGGAAAATTTTAAACTCATCCATAGAGTTTTAAAATTCCAGTGGGGTCACGTGACCCCACTGGCTCTTCACTAGATCCGTCTATGTAGACAACATCCGTCTATGGAGAAGAGGGGGCTTTGGTCACGTGCTAGTACTGGCACATGTTGTGTGATTGTTGGGCCATGATGGGGCACAACAAGGATATACTGTGTGGATAGAATGCGTCGTCATGCACCATTTAAAAGGGGGCCACGTCATGGTCCCAGAAGGTCGAGGAGTTGGAGTTGAGTTGGCTCGAGGAGTCCGAGTAGTGTTGGGGTACGGTCTTAAACTTAAGCCTACTTCACCTTGTGTGGGTTGTGACAATTGGGATGCGCCAAGTGCGACCGTCTGCTTTGGTTGAAGGGTAGAGCAATCTAACCCATGGTAGGAGAGATTTTACTTTGGGCGCTCCTTTTGAGATGGAGATGAGTTACCTCATTTTTTTTAGTCAACTATCAACTTTGACTTCACTTATTTTTATGTAAAAAAATTAAAAAAATAAATAAAATATGAGATATATAATAAAAAATATTTAAAATTTTATGATAATTTTTTCATATTTAAAAAAAAAAAGTTAACCCCCTCTACCCTAAAGTACCCCTGCCCCGCTCCCCAAAGCGATTCACTAGATTTTAACTGGCCAACCCAACTTTGCCCTCCTCACCATTAATCTTGAGAAGCAATTTGTCTTAGATTTTTACATAATTACGAGTTAAATCCTTTCTATTGTACAAGTATACAGTATACTGTTAATAACATTTAAACTTAATATATTACTCATATTGTAAAGCATAATTATCCAAAAACTTACATACGGAAATGAGGTAGATGGAGCGAGTTCTCGTACGTCCGTGGAGGTGGATCGACGACTCCATTCAACCCAGCTTCCTCTTCCACCGACGCCTCCACGTACGACTCCGGCTACATTCGAACGCCCAGCGTCGGCAAGCAGCTTAGCACTACGCCGTTTGCAGCAGCACCACCATGCATCCCCAACGCGCTTAGCAGGCGGCTCTTGCCACTGCCCGCAGACATGGCATATAATATGTAGCTGCAGAACCATGCATCCTGAGCCGCCCGCCCGCACGCCGTAATTAATTAAGTTACTCGGGAGCAAAACCTTGAAAGCAATGTGGGCAGCGTCAGCGATCGAATGTTGTACCAGATCATAGCTAATTCCCTGTCTTCTGAGCGGTAGTGGGCGAAGAATTAATACTCGGCAATTTGCACACAGGATTCAGACGTGAGACGCGGGTGTTATCGACCGTGTTTGAGTTTTGAACAGCATGATGGAATCCACGCATATCCACTGCATGCCCGTACTTTGCTGCCGGCATGTTGCAGTTGTATCCACGCACGCAAACTTGTGCGTGGTCATACGCAGAAATTAAGGAAGAGGTACAACATGAGAGATCATGTGTACATGTGAAAACCTAGGCACAGGACGGCCGCAGCTGATAAGGTTGTTCTAAACTACAATCCCCTAGCCTTTCTTATTCTACTGGCCCAACTCGATTATTCTATGGTTTTCATTTGGTATTGGAGAATCCTGGCTTTATCGTGCGTGAGCAGTGGGGAGATCGGGATCACGAGAGAAAATGGGAGGTTCTGGAATCTAGGGTAAGTGAACAAGTCACTTATCGCATACAAGAGAGGAGAGTACGTGGTAGGATGTGTTGGTCAGAAGCTGGCCAGAATTCGGCTTGTGAAGTCATGTAGTGTGTGTCTTAATCCTATTAGAGTCCCGTGACAAGTTGCTATATATATATAGAGAGAGAGAGAGAGAGAGAAAGTGAGTCTATGGTGCGGCGGGGTCCGTTGGTGCGGCCCCGCCGCACCATAGCTGGGCGCCCTCGGATGGGCATCCGAGGGCGCCAAAAAAAAAAACGGGACGTGCCACCCTCGCCCGTTAGGCGCGCCTGCGGCGCCCGCGTAGCACGGGGTGGCACGTCTCGTTTATTTTTTTTTAATTCTTTGGCGCCCTCGGATGCCCATCCGAGGGCGCCCAGCTATGGTGCGGCGGGGCCGCACCAACGGACCCCGCCGCACCATAGACTTCACCTATATATTATTTTAGTGAAATCTTACTAGTGCACTCATATAAATTCAGTGGAATTATTTATATTGAAAAATTATCTCCTCAATATAAATTTTTTATTTAGTACGGTTATAGGACCCCACTAAATACATGTTAGGTCCGCCCATGTTTGGGACAACCTGTGCCACTTCTTCTTCTCATCACGATCCATTTTCCACTACCCATGTCATAATTACATATGAGCTTGCACAAGTCTCCTAATATGAAGAGCATGACTCATTAGGTGGGAGAAAGTGGTTATAGTCTTACAATCAAATTTTTCACATCAGACCTGTTAGAGAGAGAATAGTGACAATAATCTACTAGAGTTCGATTCTCCACACTAGATCTATTAAAGAGAGAGAAAATAATCACAACCCACTCACATCCAATTCCTCGAGCCCACAAAACCTCTATTGATTCAGCCCAGAATAGATTTGACGTACTTGATCAACTGAGTCATCAATTATTTGGACAGTAACTACAGGAGAATTATGATTTATGATTTTTTGTCAACAGCTAACAATAGTCGTTGATATATAAGATATATGTCAACGGCTATTGTGGGTCGTTGATATATGATAAACATATGTTAACAGCTATTTTACTCCATTGACATAAGTGTAACAGATGTCAACGGCTACTAAAGTCATTGACATAAGATAACATATATCAACGGTTGAAGGAGGCCGTTGACATATGATAATATATGTCAACTGCTATTTTTAGCTGTTGACATATGTTTAACACATGTCAACGGCTAATGTGAGTTGTTGACATAACGTTAACATATGTCAATAGATAAAATAGCCCTATTATAGCAGTTGACATATATTGATGAAAAAATGATAGAATATTTCCCGCCCTTCTTATATTTGTCAACGGCTGTGTATAGATGTTGATATATGTTACATTTTTCAGCAACTATAGAAACCATTGACAAATATTTTAACTTTTCTTACCCACACCCGCCCCACCGGCCCGTCCATGTTTCTGCTCTCCACCCGCCCCGCCCCCTCACTGCTTCTGCTCTCTCTCTCTTATATACGAATTCAAAATGGAGCTGCTTAATCTTTGTCCCTCCTCACCTACTATAGCAGTTGACATATATTGCTGGTGCACCTCTTCGCCTCCCTCGACTTGGACTTCTGGATCCTTTCTTCGGCGGCACCCCAACACCCCCTGCAGACACCCCCAACGCCAACACAAGATGAACTGTCATCTGATGCTTACTACATTTGATAGGCGTCTACAGTAGGCAAGACGCGCTCTCACACACATGTCGGACTCCCACCGTTGTCGCTGCGAAAATCGTCGCCGAAGCTAAAATGGAGGTTGTTCAGCTCTATATATAGATGGTCCCCCGTCCGTCCACGAACACCCTTCTTCGTTCATGGTTTCTGCCGACGACATCTGTTTAGACGACACGAGAGAGAATTTAAAGAGAGAGAGGTGTGGAGCACATCTATAGACAACGGTATGAGAAAGGCTTAGTGCACTTTTCTATTGCACTTAAGTGCAATATGACTAGGCATTCATCCCATGTGGCACCACTCACATGGGGGTGATAAAGTGGCAACCCAATAATTAGGTGCCACATGGGATGAGTGCCTAGTCATATTGCACTTAAGTGCAATATGAAAGTGCACTAAGCCTTTCTCCAACGGTATATATATGGTGTCACTTTGCAGGCGTTCGGTCCTTGTGATGGGACTACTGCTATTGGTCGTCTTCTTGCTTGCCTGCTCACCGTCGCCAAGAGTGATGGGAGCTGCTCAGTCCCTGCAACATCTGCGCTCGGATCTGTGGGCATCCACGGTGCACTTGGGAGCGTCCCACCTAACCAACCTGTTGCGGGCCCTTCCAAGAGGAGGTGGTGGTGATACTGGTGAGGGGGGTTGCAAGGGCGGAGAAGGCGACAGGGGGAAGGGCAGCAAGGTTTTTTTTTTTTTTTTTGTCAGCAGCCGGAGGAAGCCGTTGATATATTCATAATATGTCAACTAATATGAATTATATGTCAACGGCTTCGATCCATTGACATATTCAATATATGTCATCAGATGTTAACTGCTGACATATGAAATATTTGTCAACAGTTAATGACAGTTGTTGACAAATATTAGTCGACGATTAATTTGTCAACGATTTTATCAACGACTTGAAAACCGCTGGTATAAATCTATGTCAACGATTTTTTATCTTTTGTCAACGATTATAAACCGCTGACATTGTCTAATTTCTTATCATGAGTTCACTAACTGCTGAAATGTGATTCCTCGAAAATGCACAAATATGATATTGTAATAGCCACTACAGGGCATGTCTCTAAGACCCTATAGTATGGAGATAGTGATGAGATACGTCCTTACAACTTCAGAGGATGGTTACGATAGCAAATTAAGCATATGTCTTATGCTTGATAAGTTCCCCTCATGTGAGCACCTCAAACTACCCTCGAAGCCACGTCCCATGGAGATCATGGGGGGTGTACTTTGAGAGAGAAAAAAGAATGATCTATTGGTTAGTTGTATTATCACCCTTAATGTCATTGATACTCATTTATGTCAATATATAATGACATCATATAATCTAAAGGTATTAGTATCAAAATTAATACCGTACCAAATTTAATACAAGTTAAAGATGGTACCGTCCTGATTTCCAAAGTTCAAAAATAAGATCCCTCCCATTCCTCTGCTTTTATCTATATCATTCATCTTTAATGGTCATCCTTGATACTTCTATCCCAAAGGCAATGTTGACATTCTATATTTTTAAAAAATATATATTAATATCAAAAGTGAAGCAATATTAAAATTAATATTTGAAGAATATTGATACTTGAAAAATCTATATTTACCTTATTTTATACTAATAGGCAAAGATATCAATACAAAATAAATATAATGTTAGCATTAATATTCTCTTTTGTTTCAACTTCTCAAGGACTCCTATGATATCTATATATTATGTATGTTCTTCTCACAACATGTCCATGTTTCAGTATCATTCATGCTAGATCTTGTTGATGCAAGCACGGTTTATGTTTGTGCATGCATACATACATTTATACGTACATGGATGGGAAGTCTCATACACGTACGTACAGCCTCTTGCCGAGGGCTAAATCTAACTAATGGGCCTAACGGATCCAGGTGGGCCTCCACCCGGGCGCCTTTAAATCTGGCCCATATCACAGTCGGCTGGGCCTTTACCTGTTTCACATGGGTATTTCTTGCACTCCACATCAAAGGAGGTCATCTCTAGTTTTCTTAGGTCCTGTTTTGGAGTGCGCAATTTTTAGCTTATAAAGGCTTTTATAGATCTCAAAGATAGATAAGGTTCTAATATGACATTTAGTAAAGCACCCAACAAGACCATGTTATGTTTCAGATTATATTTTTGAATCAAAATGTTCCTCTTAGCATAGAAAAGAAACTCTAAAATAGTTATTCCATCGTAGAAAGATTGTAATACTTTTTCTCCACTTGATCTCCTGAATCTTACTATTATCCTTTTAAAATAGTTGGTCACGGGAAAGATACTTTGGGGACTGAGAAATACTTAAAGTAGTGCTGTTCACGATCCGATTTAGCTCAATTTTTTGGGCGAATCGAACCGTATTAGTTATCGAATTGGTTCAAATCAAAAAGAAAAAAAATTTGTGTTTTTAAGGGGCAGTCCTGAGTTTCAAACTTAGGACCTCCCATTGGGAACCATGGCCACTGGGTCACGATTTTCTTTATGTTATAATTTATTATTAAATATATTTAATATATATTCAATTTATTTAGTTTCACAATAGAAAATCGAATCGAACTGCGGAATCCTTCAACTCGAACCGAACTGAATCGGTCGATTCGGTTCGGTTCGGTTCTTTGGGTTGAATCATAATATGAACACCCCTAACTTAAAGACCCGAGATTCCAAATCCAAATTAGAAATTTTGACCCAACCTTTGCACCTATTATGTCTCTCTTCACGGTATATTCTACTTCTTTTGATCTCCTCGAGTTGGTTTCTAAATTGAACATTAAAAAGTCGACTCCAAAAAACACTTTTTAAGATTGACTTTCCATAGGTTGAGCGACGTCAGCAACGGCAACCGCGGTATAAGCAACTTCAATTTTCCTTCGTCAACATATCTGAGGTCACCATCTCGAACCTCTTAAAGTCAATCTACGACGACTCTTGCAGATTCGGAACCAACTTCATCGCGCCTTTATATGACGATGAGTCTTAAATCTTAAATCCAAAACTCTAAATCTTAAATCCGCCACCATGTGAGGGATACCCATTCTATATAACTTTTAATTATTTCCCTTGAAATTGATGGACGATTGCCTAGTGAATCACACATCGTTGCAAGATGTGTTTTTAGAGAAGTTTGTGTCATCTATCTTGAAGGACAAGAAGAAAGAGTTAATACAGAGTAGTAGCAGAACAGGAAGAAGGGAGGGAGGGATGGATGGATGAGATGGAGCATTGTGGAGGAGCAGATGGACATGTTAACATCAACTGGTGGAAGGGAGATAGACAAGCTTTGTCATGGGATCAAATGGCTCACCAACACCTGCTTGAGCCCGTCTACCCCAAAATGTGCTGAAATTATTTCAGTTGATTTTTATCAGTGTAAATATGAAATATGGATTTTTTTAGAATAGAGAAAATTACTTATCAATCTTTATTTTTGGGGACTTATTTTTAGGTCTCTAACTCCTTTAGAAAATTATGTAGTTACATACTTATCTTCTTTAGAAAATTATGTATGTCCGGGACCTAAAAATAAGTCCCTCGAAAGTAGAGATTGGTTGATAATTCTCCCTTCAGAATATATATTTATATATTTTTAAAAAGTACAATAAATAAATAAAAACTAAGTCACCAATTGCAAGAATATCTTACATTTTGAAAACTCATTTTGATGTTTTTTTCATGATATATTATTTTGACTTGGAAATACATAGATATAAAAAAGAGCATGATTTTTTTAACAAATAAAAGCAATCAAAACAATAGATTGATTTTATAGGTATAATTGTATAAGAATAAAACGTGGTAACTTTTGGGAATAAAAAAAAAGTTCAAGAACCTAAATAAATAAATCAGAAACGCCCAGGAAGAATAGATTGATTTTATAGATATAATTGTATAAATATAAAAAGTGGTAGCTCTTGGGAATATATTTTATAAAAAAAAAGGTTAAAGAAAATATGAAATGTCGATTTTTGTGAATATGTGTTTATGTATTATAAAGTTCAACAAATAAATAAATAAAAACTAAGTCACCAATTGCAAAAATATCGTACATTTTGAAAACTCATTTTGATGTTATTTTCATGATCTATTATTTTGACTTGAAAATATATAGCTATAAAAAAGATCATGATTTTTTTTAACAAATAAGAGCAATCAAAACAATACATTGGTTTTATAGGTATAATTGTATAAATATAAAACGTGGTAACTTTTGGGATTAAAAAAAAGTTCAAGGACCTAAATAAATAATTCAGAAACGCCCGGGGGGCATAGATTGATTTTATTTGTATAATTGTATAAATATAAAAAGTGGTAACTTTTGGGAGTACATTTTTCAATAAAAAATAAGAACTTAAAATAAATAAATAAAAAAAGTCACGCCCGGTGGGACTCGAACCCACAATCGCCTGATTAGAAGTCAGACGCCTTATCCATTAGGCCACGGGCGCTTCGATATTCAGAGTTTCTTTAAAAAAAAGTTTTAAGTTCTTAATATTATCAGGAGTTTTTAATACGAAATCTCTCTGATAAATCAAAGAAAAAACATCTAATTCTGCCCGCTCGTTCTCTACTAATCCTGGTGCAATGTCCATCTTGTCATCAAGAAAATTAAAGTAGAATAGGCGCAAGCTATCTTTGAAAAAAAAAGAGAAATATTTTTACACATGTTCTAACCCGTTCCAAAATATACACACAATATTTCTCTTAAAAAAAAATTAGCGGAGAGATGAGTCCAGACGATCCACAAAAGTGGATCCCCCACCCATCTTAAGATTAGCTTTCATGAAGCCTATGTTATTGTTTGAGAGGGGCGGAGAAGGACCTTACAATAAGGGTGAGTTAGATTGTAAGAAAATAATGTTGAAAACTTCTTGCAAATATTATAGATCAATAAAATTACTTTTTTACATTCCAACTTAAGTTTTTATGTATGAGGCCCAGTCCAAGAATTGCAATGGGGGTGCATTGGTAGTAGATAATAGGCATCATGGTCTGCGGTACTTATCTGATAAGTACAAATTGCACTGTGCCAAGTATTTTTTCGGTCATGAATCAGTACAAATATTGCTTTATTATTATTTATTTATTTTTATAAGAAAATTTAGGGTTCATCGAGTCGAAGCCAATTCGGACATACGTTTAATACCATACTGTAGTAAGTAAAATCTAATTTGACTCGGTACAAAGATTTGACCAATCTTAATAGACATCTTTTTTTTTTACATAACAAGCCCGTGCCACCAGAACCACTTCTTTTCCTTTGGGCCACTTAGGCCCAAAAGCAAAGCAACATCTTAAATTTGTAAATGGTAATATTTTTCACCAATTAAAGCAAGAGAAAGAAAGGGGCAGAGAGAAGTTTTACAAAAATATATTTATTACAAGTTTATGTAAGAAATTACATGGAATGAGCTTTCAGACTATACGAAAATAAAAGGAATAGTTTTGTAAATATATCTATAGAGGGGTAACCATTTGCCCCCAACAAGCCACTGCACATAGGGAAATCCACCGGGGCCGTCTGATCAGCCAGCACGCGACAATCAGATGATCTGGATTGGTTTTTTAATTCATTCAATTTTTTTAAATTATTCTTCCCTCTGTTCTCATAATCTCATTCCTTTCCCCCGCCTCGCCTTTCTTATTTCTCTCTTGAAATTATAGCCTATACGCACGACAAATCTCAATTTTTACACTTGTAAGATCCAATAAAGAAAATAAGAAGAAGTCCGTTACTATAATACTCATATATGGTGAGAGTATCACATCTTGTAATCTGGGTGGACGGATTATTTCGGTTTTCCTAAAAATCTTTTTCAGTTAAAAAAAAAAGATAAAAATTTTGTATACCTCTATAAGAAAAATGAACCGTTTCTGTCAGAAATCAATAAAAATTCATCGATAAAATCTTTGTGCAATGGAGTCTGCAAGTACATATCACATATATAAGATGGAGTTCACAATGATATTTTAACTATATATATATATATATATACACACACCGAACATGTAGGTATCACACACTAAACACATACCAATGGAGTTCGAGATCCTTTTTGACCCTACCCTCGTGGATCTAAGATGAGAAAAGTTTTATGTATTTGTGAAAATACAAAAATATCTAGTCATTATACACTTCTCTCCGGTGACGGAGTCATAAATATTTAAAAAGAGAGGTAATTAATAAGATAATTATTCATAGATACTCAACACAAGGAGAAAATTAATAAAGTTAAAAAAAAATCTTCACATGCTCATCATAAGGAGAAATTTTATGCAAAAAATTAATAAAAAAAAATTATGCAAAAAAAATAAGGGGGGGCAATTGTCCCCCCCCCATTGGCTCCGCCACCGCTTCTCTCTCATAATTAGATATTTCTACACTTTCACAAATACAGAAAATCTTTCTCATCGATGCTCTCTACCAGCCCAAGACGCATAAGAATGTAGCCGTACACATAAATATGGAGAGAAATTTAATGTAAATTTTGATGTGTATTAAATTGGCATACTCAATAAATTTATGACATTGGTTCTCAGGATTAAAAAATATAGAGATGAAAATTTTACTAAAAATCCCTCAGAAAAATGACAGTTTTATTAAGTGACTTTACGTTAGATGCACACCTTTTGATGACACTAAATATTAGTCTCACACTCATGAGTTACCAAGTAATGCCAAACAGTACTGTAATCATTGATATGCATAATGGTTATAGGGTCAATTAATTAGAAATATCTGACTCAGATTTTTTTTTGAAATAGAATTTAACTTATATTGTAATAGGAGATAACATTTATTATAATAAATTATTATTTTGTTAAAGATTAAAAAAATTAAATATTTGATAAGAATTTTTAATTAATTTATTTTAATATTTAATATGTATTTTTAAAAAATATAAGATAGTATTATCTCCGAAGTCTGTCCCATCCTCAGATTTGGAGACAAAAGCCTTCTGGTGGTTCACGAGGCTTCTCTGGTCGGCATATCTTCCTCTGGTGCGAAGGCTATGCCTTCTCTCCCAAACCCCCACACCTCGCTGCAGTCCTCGGCCGTCACACAAACACCCATGCGTACCCCTCTCAGTGATGGCGACACTTCCCACCATGGATTAATCCAGAAGCAAATCACCTACACTTGCACCCACTGTGAAAAAGCTTCAGCTCCCAGGCCGTTCGTCATGTCTTCTTCATCACCTCATGTGTTGTACAGATTACAGAACGTCTCTCTCACACACACACACAGAGACACGCAAAAACACAAATCACCGACTCCACACACACACACACACACACACACACACAGCGGGGACCCCTCCCAGCGTTGGGAAGTGCAGCAGCGACAAAACTCGTGAGCTCTCTGATCCTTTCCGGCCTCCACAAGGTAGCTCTCCCTAGCTTCTTTGTCTCTTGCTTCCTCTTCTATCTTCTGCGCGTCCACATTTCTTTCCCCTGCTGGGTCTTCCATCAGGCCGGCGGTGGAGTTGGAGGGTCAGAGAGTAGTCACCAAGGGCGTCAGGGATCCCCCCCCCCCGCGGCGGCGGTAGGTAGAGTGTGGGAAGGTTGAGGCAGCAGCACCGGAGCAGATGGAAGTGTTGGCGAGGAGGAAGCGAGTGATGGTAGTCGTCGATCAGACCGCCGGCGCCAAGCACACCATGATGTGGGCTCTCACCCACGTCGTCGCCAGGGGAGACACCCTCACCCTGCTCCACGTCGTTCGCCCCAACGGCACCGGTAGCTGCAGGAGGGGCGGCCCCTCGCCGGCGCCGTACCCTCGCCTGGCCGAGTCCCTCGGCTCCCTCGCCAAAGCCTGCAGGCCGGAGGTAAGAGAAGACACGAAGAGCATGCAAGCAGTAGATCATCACAAACACCCTGCAGCATGCAGCTTCCTTGCAGCTTCTATAGCTACCTCTAGCTCTCAATCAAACTTGCTGCTTCTCGTCTTCTTTTGCTGCTTGATTCCGTCGTTTCTTCCTTACAAATCTGATTGATGTGTGAGGGGAGCTCCTGGGTTTTACTCGCATCAGGTGGAAGTGGAAGCTCTGGTCATCCAGGGGCCCAAGTTGCAGACAGTCCTCAGCCAGGTGAAGAAGCTGGCGGCCTCAGTCCTGGTGCTGAGCCAGAGCAAGCCCTCCCCACTTTGCTGGTAAGGAAACTAAACACCCACCTAGCTAGATCTGCATCTACCTCATCACCCAGAGAAAAGCCATTGTGGTCCATGCCATGCCAATATATCTTCAGATATCGATCTTACAGATTTAGATGACGAGATTTTGTGTAGATTCAAATGAGCAAACATTTCATTTTTTTAAGGGGGGGAAAAAAGAGAAGAAGAAACTAGATCTTAATGCAGACTGCATGTACGTCCTTTGTGCAACATCGCTTCAAATGTCTGCAGCTTGTTTGCGATCGGCCGGGACGAGGAGGACTTCGTGGAGCAGTGCATCGAGAGGGCGAGCTGCCTCTCGGTGGCGGTGAGGAAGCAGAGCTGCGGTGTCGGCGGCTACCTGATCAGCACCAAGTGGCAGAAGGACTTCTGGCTTTTGGCATGATCTGAATCATATGGCGATGGTCGTATCTCTCGGAAGACGAGCAAACCCAGTTATCAGGATGTTTACACCTTTGATTAAGAAGTTGGGTAAAGTAGTGTATGCAGATAATTAATATCGCGAGTACTACTAATCATTTCCAAAGATCAGTTGTTGTTGGTTTTTTTTGCTTTACTAAGGCACTGCATGCAATGCGACTCCTAATCGTCTCGTTTACGCCATAAAGATTTGTCTAGCTAGCACTTAGTCCTCAAATTTGACTGTTACCCATGATCAATCTAGCCTCTTTGCAAACAGTGGATTCCCCCTTACGCCAGGCACAACAGGTCCATCGAACCTAGTTCAGCAGGGGCCATAACAGGACTAGAATGGGAGGAGAATAGCTAAAAGAACTTTAGTCTCGCATCGAATATTTTTCTCTCAAATGAAGGTCAATCAGCACAACATAGATAAGGTTTCTCCCTCTTGCCTCCCTGTTGTCCTAGCTTCTCCGTCGCCATCTTGTTCGGTGAGGAGTGGGATTCGCAGACCCCCCCCCCCCCCCCCCCCATTCTCTGGTTGTCTCCTCCCATTAGGCGGGGGACAATTTTTACTTCTCCTACATTAGCAAGAGATTTTGGTCTCCTTAGACTAGGGTCTTCCCTACTCGTCCAAGGTTTACGTTCCTGATCCGTCGGTGATTCCCCCTAGTGATCAAAGGTTCGACTGTGGCAAGGTAGAAGTTAGTGTTTCTAATATGTGTTGTGTTGTTGTCTCTTCAATTCCCCTTTTGTATGGATCTCGGTCGGCTAGATTTCATATTGTGTTCGTGGTTGCTCGTCCTTTGTTTGCATCTTCGGTGGCCGGGTTCGTGGTTGCTCTATCCTTGTTTGCATCTCCAATGGCCGATTGGTTGTGATATCAATTTTCATCTTTGCCACGACTGTCACGCCTATGAGATTCTCGACGATGGTGTCTCTTTTTCCCCTTTGGTTCGGGACAAGAACTACATCTTTGTGCGTGAAGGTTGCTGCGATGCTCGTTCTTACGTTGTCGTTCGACAACTCTTCGGTAAACCTCTCAAGATCAAGAGAGAGGTAGACTTCACCGTTGAGTTCTTTATGTCGATCTCGGTCATTCGGTCTCCGCTAAGCTCCTCCCCAGCGAGAGGTGCTGTAGGTATGCTTCTTCCCGCCACGATTCCGCCGACAACATCCGATTTCGACTTCCGACATTTCAGTGCGATGGTGCATGGTGGTATTCGGTTCTTCATCGGATTGTTATCTAGCGAGGTAGTGGATGTTTGCCATGTGTGTTTGTATCATGAGTCCCTATGAATCCTCTTTTCTTTGTGTTGTAATCTGTCCTTGTCCAATAAGTTTGAAATCTATAAAGGGTCTCCATTAGCATGTTTGATTGGATTAGGAGTTAGATCTGCTTGTGCCCCTACCTACTCCTTTGTACCAGTTATCTTGTTTGAATGAAAATTATTCCCATTGTCCAAAAAAACAGGTAATGGATCGACAATGGCATGTGTTGATATCTGTCCCACCCGAAAGTCACACTCTCTTTTCTTCTCCTAGATCTCTTTAGAGCTCGACTAATTTGTCAAAAAAGGTCTGATGTTTGGATCAAATTGTGAACACCTCTACTGGGAACTCCTCCTCAAGTTAGATCTCTTTTGTAGGTTGAATCATCCAAACTAACAGCAAACACTTATTCCCTCCAAATACAACTTCGCTGCAGTACTTGAACTCCGAGTTTGGTTCTTTTGAGGTCGGCCCAATAACGTTATCAAAATCAAATCCGTCTCACAAGATAAATACAGGTACTCTCAAAACTTTTGGCTGGTTTGGTACGCAGATAGAGGCATGGATTGAGGGCTCATCCGGTAGGGTAAATATAAATGTAATTTGATAGTTGGAACAGGTAAGATCCAAATAAAATTATTCTTATTCCCTATAAACTTTTGATAGCCCATCACATGATATTCGTGGGTTTAACTATCTTATCCAACTCTGTCTATAAGTAGTTTTGTACCATAAAAATATTGTGCAAATAGTTGGGTAGGATTGACATTGTGACATGAAAACTTTGGTTTACATGCGTCTTGTATATGTGATGGCATTGGCATGCCGTGGCACTTCTTTTCTTATCATCATTTAGCAGGCATATAATTCTTGCATCTTAGTATATATTAAGGATAAAGATTTAGTGCACTTCTATATTACACTTTAAGTGTAATATGATTGCGTAATAATTCATGTGGCACTAGTCACATGAGAAATGATAAAGTGGCAACTCAATTATTAGATGTCATATGAATTTGTTGCCTAGTCATATTAAGTGTAATATGAAAATACACTAAATCTTTCTCTATATTAAGAGGGGATAAAAAGCTAACGTGACATCTAAAACATTTATGAATCAAGGTGTCTTCCCATCGTACCTCTCATCCTTTCCCTAAGACTTTATCTTAGGACTTATGATCCTTTGTTTCTTCTGTAGATTCACACTTTGCGGCTTACAGGGGTAGCATAACCATGGATGCTCGGGTTACCCACCCTTCCCCATGGGTAACCCTGCCCCAGCGAGGGAGGTGGGGCAGGAGGGTGGATAAGTTCTTTTTTTTTTTAATTATTCTTAAATTGTAAATATTATTTTATTATATATCTCTTAAAATCAAAAGTTTTTATTTTTTTAATAAAGATAAATAGAGTCAAAGTAAGAAATTGACCAAAAATAATAAAAAATAACTAAAAATCTATCTAACCAACAATCAAAGTGGGGTAGTAAAAAAAAGAGTAATAGACATAATCAGGTGCCAAAGATGCCAGAGTACAACCCAATTTGAGATCTACCTTCCTCAACTAGATAAAGATGACACTAATCCTTCGGAGACTGTTATATTATATTATAAAAATAGAGATCTAATTCACACAACACCTTCCAACCATGAATTAATTGCAATACTTAGATGTCATTTGATATGCCCCAAATTTTACTCTAAAGTACTATAGAATATTCTAAACTTGCATAATTCTATGTTTAGTGTACCGTAAATTGTTTTCTGATGTCTTTCTTTCGTTTAGTGTGTTGTAATCTATTGAACTTTGAAGTCATGTGGCATATCTCTTAAAACATTTCGATTTTCATTAATTCAAAACCATCGAAATGGAGATTTTTAAAGTCGTGATTTTACTGCTAAAATATTTTTATTGTACAAATTTTAAGAATTAAAATTTTGTTTTGTTTTAAGACATGCACTCACAAATGTATTCCTTATATGAAATATTTGCATTGCGTTCTGTTAGTGTACTTCTAAAATTTAAGCATCAGATCATCCAGAGTCTCTATAGAAAAAGAGAAAGACTTAATTCACTTTTATATTACATTTTAAGTGTAATATGATTAGACAATAATTTATGTGGCACTCATTATATAAAGAATGATAAAGTAACAATCTAATTGTTAGATATCACGTAAATTTATTGTCTAGTCATATTATACTTAAATACAATATAAAAATATACTAATTTTTTTTTTAAAAAAATCAGAAATAAAGAAGAGAGAAATGAAGTGTTGGATTGGACAAATGTTGCCGACTAGATAGATGTTGCCACATGTCCGACCCTCTTTATTTGCATCAGTTGGTCTTCTTTAAAATTATTTAAGTTGCAAAAAGAAAGAATATCCAATGTGGAATTAAAATCTTTTTTTTTAATTACATCCTCCTCCTCCTCCCTTTTTCTACTGTTCAGGACCCTATTCAACTGGATCCCTTACGCTAGTTTCCTGGGCCTGGTCAAAACGAGCCTATATATCAGATTCCATATTTAATCCTCTCTCTCTATATATTTATAAATTATAATACCAACCTGGTGAGGTTCCAATTTCCAAATCTCCTGTATTTACTGTCCCACATCTCCTTTTATGGAAGGTTTTAATCTCCTGTAGTGTAACCCACAGCACAGCTAGCTATCCATCTCTCTCTCTCTCTCTCTCTCTCTCTACCTGGTTCCAAATCTCCCGTATTTACTGCACCATCTCTCCTAGCTCTTATTTATACCTTCCTGTCAAAAACGCAACATGTCCCCAACCCAGATCAAACCATGATTCTTCTACCTGAGCAGTGAGCACACCCTAATCTGCATTGGCCACCCACGCACAGACAGAAGTAATTACAGGAGATTTGGAACCTCTCTGAGGGGGAGAGAAGGGTGGAGAGGGGGATTCGGGGTGGATTGGCTCAGACGATTGTTCTAGTTCATGGACTTGAGCAAGGTTCCCTGCAAGGGAGAGATGGAGTGGGAGGACGGAGGGGAACAGGAGGATGCGGGAGGAGCAGTAGCAGAGAAGGATGGGAAGCCCCATGTCGACGCTGCTGCGTCTCCTCCTCCGGCTCATGTTGCTGCACCGCCGAGGCCGGCCCCCAAGTACTGGGAGTGCATGAGGAACCACGCCGCCGCGCTGGGGCTGCACGCCTTCGACGGCTGCGGGGAGTTCATTCCAGCCGGGGAGCCCGGCGGGCTCGACGCCTACCGCTGCGCCGCCTGCGGCTGCCACAGGAACTTCCACCGCAGGGATCACGGCGGCGCCGTCGACGGCGTCCCCGCCACCCACCTCTCGACCGCGTTCCAGCAGCACCCGCTCCTCCACAACGCCGCCGCTGCCGCCGGCGGCCCCGCCTCGAAGCTCCAGTACTACTCCTTCCTCCACCCCCAACCGACCATGGCCTCGTTCCCGGCCCACGGGTACCGCAGCGGAGGCTCCTCCACACCCCCGCCGCGCTCCCCTCCTCCCCCGGCGCCAGCACCGGACGACGGGGTGGTTCTGCGGCGGAGGAGGTGCCGGACCATGTTCACGCGGGAGCAGAAGGAGGAGATGCGCAAGTTCGCGGACAAAGTGGGGTGGAGCATCCAAAGGCACGACGGCGAGGAGCTCCGGGAGTTTTGCGCCAGGGTCGGCGTCCGGCGCCACGTGCTCAAGGTCTGGATGCACAACAACAAGGGCACCCTCTCCGGCGGCGCCGGCAGCAGCGGGCCCTCCAAGAGTGACCCTTCCCTGGCCTCCCCCATCTAGAAAAAAAAAACGGATCAAAGGAGCTTTCCAGCACCCATGCGTATTGCTCCCATGCAGCAGAAGAACAAATCGCCTGCGAGCTCTTGTTCGTCTCACACCACCTTCGATGTCGTCTCGTTCGTCATATAATAATAATACACAGAAACGATGAACAAGACGTCGATGTAAACAATCTCTCTCTCTCTCCTCTCTCTCTCTCTCTTTTCGATCAAATCTTGCGACAAGATGACACAGTCGCCTGTCGGAGATCGACCGCTCTGTCCTTCGCTGTGTGTGTGTTTTGGATTATAATAAATGGAGAAGAAGCATCTGATGGTGTATGTTTTAATATGTGACCTCTCAGAGTTGGTTCTTCTTCTTCTTCTTCCTCCTACTCCTCCTCCGCTTTTGTTTGTGTTTCCATCAAAGTTGGTACATTACGGGATATCAGCTAATTCAGATTTTTTTTTGACATGATTAGGATGGATTCATATTATATTGTTCGCAGTCGATCAAAAATATTTAGTTGGTTAATTATTTTTTATCCCTCTTCGAGTATCAAATAGATTATAAATTTTAAATATTAAATTATCATTTTTATAAAAATCGATCTACGATCAAGAGAAATCTTTCAACGATCGATTTTAAATTTTGATCTGTTAGATGTATGCGTATACTCATTAGATAATCGGTCGATTGATAAGACGAAATCGGTCGTCAAATTTTGAGCCCAACAAATCGACTGTGTCATGACTCGGGAAACTCTTATCACGTGTCAGATCGGTTGTACCATTGCGGTACGATATGGTACGACCAATCTTAATTTTCATCGTTCTTATTAATCTATCAGTGGTGGCGGCCAAATCTCATATGAGAACAATACTTCTTAATTAGAGGGCATGTTGAGATGTCATATATATAGTTTTATTGATATCATCTGTGAAAAATTGAATAAGAAGTCATGTGCCTTACCTGAATATCTTGTCACAACAAAGTTTGCACGCCCTTATCCTCATTAAGAGAGAGTTGTGCCCTTTCAAGAGGGCTCTTTTTCTAAGAAAATGATCAAACTCTATATGAGAATAATACCTCTTCAAGGACACACTGAAATTTCACGTAACTTCAATTATCACGAGAGAAAGTAATGATTATGATACTCTATTATAATGGCATGTGTGATATAAATGGTAGAAAGAAAGATATATATTGTGTCCAACTTCTACGTTAGATTTGCCCTTGTTCTTTTTCATGTGGATAACAAATGTTGGTATATCATATGAGGAGTAGCCTGGTTGGTGGGGCACTCCAGCATATATGGGAAGTTGGGGCTATCATTCCCACTAAGAAACAGATTTTTTTAAACTTTTTGAAAGGTTTATTTCTAAGGGTTTCTCTAAACTTAGGCATGAGTTAGTGGGAGGGGATCTGTGTATGAACCCGGGCCCTCTCAATGGTGACTTTGTACAAGATCAGTAATTTAGCAACTGAGTTGAACCAAACAAGAAAAATAAATGTTGGTACCACTACAAGAGCAATAATATTTGTCAACGAATATATCTTACCAACTCCAAAAAGTTGTTGACATATCTAACGTTTGTCGGCGGCTATAAAGAATCGTTGACATATGATACCTTTTGTCAACGGTTACGCATAGCCGTTAATATAAACTTAACATTTGTCAACGACACATTTTAGCTGTTGACATATATTTGGAATTTATCAGTGGTTAAAACTATCCGTTGATAAAAGTAAACATATGTCAACGACAAATCAGAACCGTTGACATATGCCTAACTAACATCTATTGTAGCAACTACAACCGTTGTTTCACTCCGCTGACATATTATTTATATGGCAACAACCACAGTCGTTGATATATGTGTCATATGTCAACAGTTTAAAATCTTGACACACCACTTGTATGTCAGTGGTTATTAGTTGCTGACATATGGTTTATATGTCAACAGTACATAGTAGCTACTGACAAACAGGGGCGGACGCACATGGAGTCCAGTGGGGTCCTGTGACCCCACTGGATCTCCACCCAATCCTATATGTCCCATTAGATTTAAATAATATATATTTTTTATGTTATGGTGACCCCACTGAAATTTTAAAATATTAATGGGTGCACCATCAATGTGACGATGACCCCACTGAACAAATGTCTAGATCCGCCACTGCTGACAAACATTAGTCGACGACCTATTTGTCAATGATTTTGTCAACAGTTTTAGAACTTTTGTCAACAACTTTAGCCGCTGACATATGTCATATTCTTATAGTGTACAACTAATCATATGATTATCTAAGGTCCTTGTTGATCCTTGGGCATAATGAATTGGGCCTCCTTTGTGCCTTGTGGGTCATGATAATGGCTTCCTATTTTATAATAGACCACAAAAGGGTCCACATATATATGAAGTCTATAATGATACATCATCATCATTATTGACCATCTATGGTCTACATAAATAACCTTAAATCATAAACATAAGTGTCGAATTTTGTGAATCTTAACTGAGTATCTTTTTATTGTCGACAAAAACATGAGTGTATATAGGGTTCTTCATTATTGGGTTCAAACTGAAAATTAGAATTAGGCCGATCGAGATGATTTGAACCTACATTTGATTCGATTTGGTATTACAAGTTGTGAAATAAGATTGAACCAAATAATAAAAATAAATTAAAATTATTATAATAAATTAATTAATATAAAATAATAATTATATATTAAACTAATTATTATATTTAACTATATATTCTAAAAAATTATTATATTTAAATATATAAATATTAATAAAATTATTCACATTTAAATTAATTTCAATTTGATTCGGTTGAGTTGGAGAAGAGATTTGATTTTGTTCTGTTTACTCAAAAATGAACTAAATCAAGCCAAACTATCTCGTGCAGTGGACGTTGTAAAAAAAGAAAGAGAACAAAACAAAAAAAATGTAGAACAAATTAGGCCCAAAAGCACAGGCCCATAAAAGAGGTCTATCATCAGATGTCCCAAGGAAAAAAGAAGAAAATGCAAGGGGCAAAAAGGAAAAAGGGCTTTCAACTAGGCCTTAAAAGGGCTTGCTTGCTGCGCAAGCTAGAAGGGGGACAGAACAAAAGAAAAGGCAAAAAAAGTGGAGGGCTGGTCTGGGCTCTCTTCTGGAGAGATGTCTGAAGCAGAGAAAAGAGGAGGAGAGAAGGAGAATGAAGAAGAGAAGAAAGGAGAGCTTGGGGTTCCTTTTCCCAAGGGCAGTAAAAACGAGGTGGAGGAGGTCTTGAAGATTGAATTTTCTTTTCAAAAGATGGACTACATGCTGAGAGGAAGAAGAGAGGAGGGTGAATGAGGAAAAGAGAAGAGAGAGCAAGGAAAGAGGGCATCACTACTTTCCCCTTGTGTTTTATTTTATTTTTTATTTTCTTGTCAAATCACAGTACATTTTCTATTCTATTGTCTCTTCCCCTCTCCCAAGTGATGTTTGATGGACATTTATGGCCCTCTTAAATGCTACATGAGCTTTATGTGACACAAGAGAGCATGTCTATTTTTTTATGCAATAGAGTACAAATGGTTTTGTTTAATGTTTACTTCTCTTGTATAAACGTGGGTTCCTTCCTCCCCTTTTTCTGCTATTTTATGTGTTCAACCCCTTGAGGACCTGCTGCCGACTCACTGCGATGTGAGCCTTTGGACATCAAAGAGTGGATAATCCAATATCCGCATCTTGCTTGGACTCTTTTTCTAAGAAAATAATCAAACTCTATATGAGAATAATACCTCTTCAAGAACACACTGAAATTTCATGTAACTTCAATTATCACGAGAGAAAACAATGATTATGATACTCTATTATAATGACATGTGTGATATAAATGGTAGAAAGAAGGATATATGTGTCCAACTTCTATGTTAGATAATAACAAATGTTGGTATAGCATATGAGGAGTAGCTTAGTTGGTGGGGCACTCCAATGTACATTGGGAGGTTGGGGCTATCATTTCCACCAAGAAACAATTTTTTTAAAAGTTTTTGAAAGGTTTATTTCTAAGGGTTTCTCTAAGCTTTGGGCATGAGTTGGTGGGAGGGGCTCTAGGTATTGAACTCGGGCCCGCTCAATGGTGACTTTGTACAAGATCAGAGATTTAGCAATTGAGTTGAACCAAAAAAGAAAAAACAATGTTGGTACCACTACAAGAACAATAAGATTTGTCAACGAATATATATATATATATATATATATATATATATATATATATATATATATCTCACAGCAACTCCAAGAAGTCGTTGACATATCAGACGTTTGTCAGTAGCTATAAAGAGTCGTTGACATATGATACCTTTTGTCAACGATTACGCATAACCGTTAATATAAGCTTAACATTTGTCAATGACATATTTTAGCTGTTGACATATGTTTGGAATTTATCAGCAGTCTATCCGTTGATAAAAGTAAATATATGTTAACGACAAATTAGAACCGTTGACATATGCCTAATTAACGGCTATTGTAGCAACCACAACCGTTGTTTCACTCGGCTGACATATTGTTTATATGGCAACAACCACAGCCATTGATATAAGGGTCATATGTCAACGATTTAATGCCTTGACATATCACTTGTACGTCAGCGGTTATTAGTCGCTGACATATGGTTCATATGTCAACAGTACAGAGTGGCCACTGACAAACATTAGTCGACGACATATTTGTCAATGATTTTGTCAACGGTTTTAGAACTTTTGTCAACAGCTTTTAACCGTTGACATATGTCATATTTCTTGTAGGGTACAACTAATCATATGATTATCTAAGGTCCTTGTTGATCCTTGGGCATAATAAATTGAGCCTCCTTTAGGTCTACTATTGTGGGTCATGATAATGACTTCCTTATTTTATAATAGGCCATAAAATGGTCCAAATTATATGAAGTGTGTAATGATACATCATCATTATTATTGACCATCTAGGGTCTACATAAATAACCTTAAATCATAAACATAAGTGTCGAATTTTTGTCAATCTTGACTTGAGTATCTTTTTATTGTCGACAAAAATCCATCAGTGTATATAGGGTTCTTCACTATTGGGTTCAAACTGAAAATTGGAATTAAGTCGATTGATATGATTTGAACCTACATTTGATTCGATTTGGTATTACAAGTTGTGAAATTAGATTGAACCAAATAATAAAAATAAGTTATTATTATTATAATTATTATTAATATAATATAAATACTATATTATATGTATTAAAATAATTATATATAGATTTAACTATATATATTTCTAAATTTTATTATTATTTTGAATATATAATATATTAATAAATTTATTCACATTTAAATTACTTTTAATTTGATTCGGTTGAGTTGGAGAAGAGATTTGATTTGGTTCTGTTTACTCAAAAATTGAACTAAATCGAGCCAAACGATCTTGTGCACAATCTAAATGTATACGCAACAAAATTTTCCATGGGTACGAGAGATTTGAGAATGTCATTTTTTATCATGCCTTAGGGCTTAATATCAAGTTCATGATAATATTACGGTTGGTTGTACTGCCGTGTACATGTTACGGTACGGCTGACCCGCAGTCAATTTGTTCCTCTTTTTTTTTTTTTCTTCTCCCAACCCCAATCCAACACATCTAAAGTATCTAAATGATATCTAATTGAGATGAAATTTCAAACTTAAGCTAATCAAGAGATGATACAAATTACAATAATTTTAGTTTAATTTTTAATTAATTTTTTGTCAAGTAAAAAATTGTCTCAAAAATTATTAGGTCGACTTAATCTCAATATCTATGTATCAATAATTTTGATCTTTATATTTTTAGAATTAGTATATTTTTTGATAATTATGATGACTTCAGATTTGACATTATTTTTGGAACTAGATGTCGTCTCATCGAGGTGCGCACAATAAAAATAGTATTAGAATTATATTAAGAATATAAAAATATTCTGAAATTAAAAATAATTATATTTTATGTAAGTGGTCATGTCATATATATAATTTACTATCTTTTTCAATTTCTTAGTGTTATATTATTATTTTATTATAAATTTTGGGACGTTACTATTTTGTTTATGTTTTCAAATTCTTGGTGTTGACCTAATGAAATACATCAATTATTTCATAATATAAAAATGATGATCACATTAGAGTTGGTGGTGTAGGTGATAAGGAGGTGGCGCTGACCGATTCAGACCGCTGTAATATGATATAATACCATCCAATCTATATAATAATATTAAATTACGAATCTATATGGTCAAGCACTCAATCGATCTCAATAGATTTCTCAATAAGGATATTGATACGTCGAAAAATTTTATCAATAATTTTGATTTTTCTTGTAGTGTGGTGGACTCATCTCCAATGAGAATTGAAGCTCTTAGATGATGTCATATGCAAATTTCGTATAGTTAAAGAATATGAACTTTAATTGACATCGATCTACTTCATATATCTAGGATGATATAGATCACGGTAGTACATGATTGGAGATGTGTTGGGTTGGTTTAAACTATTAAATGAAGTTATATTTTTAACCTCTCTATGTGATGTTCTATGTTTTGCTCATATTTTTTTAAATTTACTCATTTTACATATTAATCAAGTCACAAAATAAAAAAGAATCAAACAAACATCTTTCCCATTGTATCTTAGCAATATAATATTGTATCATACCACGAAAAATACGACACGATCGATTCACGTAGTATGATAAACCATGAAGACTATACATCATCATCATCATCATCAGAAGAAGAAGTGTTCTATCTTTTGAAGAAAAAATTCCCAAGTAGCTTTGTTGGGGGTAGCATGTGAACCTGCGCACATAAGTTTTTACAAAGTTGATGGGAATCTCCCATCCTTTTCGAAGCAAAGGAAGATACCCACATTGGTTTTGGACCAATCCTTTTTCAAGAAAGGCTGATGGCTTTGGATGCCAATGCTAAAAACTTAATTAGCCTCTGTTTGGCAATAAGTTGGTGTTAAAGATAACTCCAACCTATGACTAAAGTTATACAGGGTTAACTCACTTTTAATTTGTTTTCTTATGTGTTAACCCAGTTTAATTACAGTGAGTTAACCCATTTTTTCTTGATTGCTTTGACAAGGTAAAGTGAGTTAACCCACTGTTAACCCACTTTCTTATCAAAAAGTGACTTGAAAATAGAAAGTAGTAATTAATGTTGTGTTGGGAAAAAAGAAAGTAGCAATTAATGTTGTGTACCGCAAGGGCAAAAAGATAGTTAACTCGATAGATTAACTCCAACCCACCTCTGAAGGTGGGTTGAAAAATTGTGAGTTAACTCACATCTGACTCACCTTTAATCTAACACACTTGAGTTAATTTTGTAACCTTTTGAAACTATATTTTGAATTAGTTTTGAGTTAACTCTGAGCTAAGCCTCTCTTTGGTAATGGGTTAGACTAAAGTTAACTCAGAGCTAACACAAAACTAACTCAAAAAATAGTTTGGAAATGTTACAAAGTTAACTCAAGTGGGTTGGATTAAAGGTGAGTCAGATGTGAGTTAACTCACACTTTTCCAACTCACCTCTGGAGGTGGGTTGGAGTTCATCAATCAAGTTAGCTACCTTTTCCCCCCTATGGTACACAATATTAATTGCTACTTTTTCTTTTACCAACATAAGTTAACTCACTTTTTCTTAGAAGTACATTTGAGAAAAATAAGTTAACTTACTTTGGTCAAATGAGTTAACTCAGATGCAAACAAAGTAAAAGTGAGCTAACTTTAACTCTGGGTTAAAGTTAATTTTAACTCAACTCGTTACCAAACTGAAGCTTAAAAAAGAGTTTATTTTATTTTAAACATCTCTAATCATTTGTTGAGTTTTTTTTAATATATATCTTCTTTCATGAGTGTCGTCGGAACAAGTCTTTTTTGTTGTGTTTGTTGTCTAAGATGACTAGCGTTTAGGCTACAAGATAGAGATGTTTAATGAATACTAAGATCAGCCATGAACCTGGCATGGTGAGATTATTAGGACAATGTGAAGAGAGATGCTTTGTCCTTTTTTTATTATAAAGTTTTGAAATAAAGAAAGGATATAAGCTATCACTGTTAAGAATCATAATAGATTAACCTTAGTTTTATTATCTAAACTTAAAAAATGAAGATTAGACTAAAAAAAACTCAAGAATAAAATGGTTGGAGGTAACTTATCCCATCTTAGACAAGTTGAATCAGTAAAAGTAACATGCAAATTATGCATATTGAACAACTTTTGGTGGATGGGTGATGAGAGGACCTCATGAACATAAATAGTACATATAGTGATACAATTGCCAAGTGTGATAAGCTAACAGATATATCTCTATATAATTAATTCATATATTTTATTAAAAAGTAAAGAAGATTTAATATCATATCTTATTCTATTTATTGACATCTTTATATAAATCGATCACACAAGTGTACTCATTATATCATCATTATATATATAGGTAGCACTCTAGTAAATATATAAAATATTACTGTAGTAAATATATGAAAATATTATTTGGTATATATAATGGCCATAAAAGAATCTTCTCACCCCTTACTGTATACTTTCTTATCCCGTATAAAAGAAAATATCTTTATCAAGCCATCATATATTTTTAGGAGCAAATAATCAGGTGCCCTCACAAAAAATGGAAAAAGAAGGTGGCACCCAAAGTAATAAGGTCTAGGTTTCAACTCACTTCTAGCTATAGCTGAGCACAATATTATTGATGAAAGTATATTGAGTTATTCTAATAAAAGTACATAAAAAATAGTGAATAAAATCTACATAAGAAGGTGAATATGATGCTTCTTTCCCTTTGTAGGTGAGTTTCATCAATACTCTTCTTCCTCGTAAATCATGACATGATGCATTGGTGTCTACTTCTATGTTTGCATTGCTTGTTATTGAAGGTACACATTTATGTGCATTGCATATACACATCATTACAAAGTAATATTTATTACACACTTCCTCATGTGGTACATAAAATTGGATCAAGTAAAGATGTAAAATTTGACATACAATGTCTACATTAAAATATGGGTTATAATTATTTTTTTAGTGAAATTATCCTTATTAATATTTCTATTTGGACATTTTACGTGAAGATTTACATGCCACATAAACCTTCTCAGGCTCATCATAGCTCATCAAAAACTTAGAGGAACAGTTATTCAGTTACGTGTCTTCGGACACCGAGCAAGACCCACTCCTTCGGAGGTCTCCGGACAACACTGAATAAGGTCGTACCAAATATTGAATAGTGGGAGGCCATCGAACACCGGGCAACCTCACCGAGTAAGTTCACAGGCTCTTGCTCAACGCTTTCAAATGACAATCATGGCGAGCGACCTTTAGCCTTCCAACAACATTCAATGAGACGGTACTGACACGCTATCTCACAACTTGAAGCAGCTATGACATGGAGCCTCAGGGGACATCTCGAGCAAACAATCCAAGTCTTGGAAACCCAACAATCGCATCTCCCGAACACCAATCGGTGGAGACGTGTCAAGACCTTTCAAGTTTCGAACCTATATAAGGAACGATAACCCTCATGCAAAGGTACGAGAGATTAGACTCTCACTGTCGCCCACATGCAAGAGCACACACGAGAGAATCCCTTCTTCTCCACGTCTCTTTCCAGTTAGTTCTGATTTGAGCGTCAGAGGATTCTTCCTGATTCTTTAATCGGATCCATTTGACGATTGTTCAATCTTACAGATGATCGTCCCAATCGATAAGACTTCCTCCCGTTCACTTTGGAGGATCTGATCGGTTCATCGTCGGACAGCAAAACCCCTCCACATATCTTAATGTATAGTAATGTTTATCATTATATGTATGGATCAGGATGAAGACCCACTTAGACTTTGCAGTATAATGGACACATTTTCAATGTATACGAAAAAAAAAATACAAATAAACTAATCACAACTTAGCAAAACCATCTATGATAAAGTATATTATGTGAACGCTTATGTGATTCTTCTCTCTAGAAGAAACATCAAACCCCAAGATAAACATCATCGTAATCTCCCCTAATCCCACTACATCACGTAAATGCCCATTTCCAGTATACATAAACTCTGATTTAATATAAAAACTAGTTGGACACCCGTGCGATGCACGGCGATTGTTTCAAAAAAAATTTATAATTTAATTTTTAATTTTTAAAAATATATAATATTTTGAGATTTTAAAAAAATAGACTTTTCATAATTATCCTACTATTTTTTAAAAGTTCTATAATTAAAATATTTCAAAATTTATTTCATCATCATCAAAAATTATTTAATTATAAATGACTTTGCAGTATAATGGACACATTTTCAATGTATACGGAAGAAATACAAATAAACTAATCACAACTTAGCAAAACCATCTATGATAAAGTATATTATGTGAATGCTTATGTGATTCTTCTCTCTAGAAGAAACATCAAATCCTAAGATAAACATCATCGTAATCTCCCCTAATCCGACTCCAACACGTAAATGTCCATTTCGAGTATACATAAACTCTGATCAACATATCAGAAAACTTAAAATATACTGACATAATTAAACCACAGTCCGCCACGACACCCCAGCGGACTGTGTCAATCTCGGATCTTCCCGAATCTTATCTTTCTTTTCCGCTAGTTTCCGTTAACATGTAATAAGGATACTCTATCGCCTTATCGGTCTTCTAGTGGCACTCCATCTCGCCTCCCACTCCTCCTCGGACTCACCTTCGTAATCTATTATTCTATATCAGATTGTTTGATCGTGTTTTACTATATAAATAGTAAGTTAGGGTGCCACGCATAAAAGTCCAACCCTTTTTTCCCCTCCCCCAGTCTCTCTCTTTCTCTCTCTCTAGCTCCTACCTTTCTGTGTCTTCTTCGTTCTGTGTTGCGCCGGTAGCTGCAGCTGACGACGGTGACGACGGCGCTCGCCCCCACCATGACGACGGCGACCGGTGAATATGCCCACCTCCCTGCCCAGTTCTCTGCGCTTTCCATCGGCGACGCCGGCCCCCGGGAAGAGCTACCTGTCGCGGACAATGCCGGGGTCGCCCAGCCGGCGCCGCGGAAGGCGTGGCGGAGCCCCCCCAGGCGCGCCTTGGCCGAAGAACCCCGCTCCTCCTCCTGGCCGGCACCCTCCCGCGACGGCGCTCACTCCAGGAAGAAGCCTCCGCAGCCGCGCTCCCCAGAGGTCTGTGTCGCCTTGTTCCCTCCCTCTGTCGTTTCTAGGGTTTCTTGATCTGTTTGCCGTTGCCGATGATGGTTGTTGGAATCGGCTTAGGCGGCCGCGATGACGTCGCCGGCGCCGTCCTCGCCGGTGGAATCTGCTCCGAGTGGTGATCCGGTTGCCCCCGCGGCGGATCCGCGGGAACAGCAGCAGATGGAGAAAGGGACATTGGAGGAAAGGCCGCGGGGCTTGGAGCCTGTTGCCGTGGCCGCCCCTCGGGCGGACCCTTCCCCGCCCGTGGCCACTAGCAACCCTAGAACGGCCCGCCCGCCTCTTCTTCCGGTCCCGAGGCAGCAGCAGGGGCGGCCACCCCAGAACGGCCGAAGGGGGAGGGTCCCCTACCACCAGAACAATGGCGATCACGGTGGCAATGGGAACGGCGGCGGCGGCCACCAGCACCGGCGGCCCCGTCAGCACTGGAACACCGTGTTTTCCCACCAGCAGCCTACCCAGACGCAGTTCGTTAACGACAACTTCTATCATCCGATGAACCAGCCGATGATGGGCGTCCCCAACCTCCCTCAAGATTGGGGCTTCCACCCAATGCCGATTATGCAATGGGGCCCCAACCCCCACCTTGCTTCTCCCTACATGGGCGCCCTCCCACCTCCCGTTGGGCCACGCTTTGCAGGTGTGGCGCAAACTGATTCATTTTGCGTTCTGTTCTTGCCCTCTGCTAGCTTTCTTACTGGGTCTTGCATTGGGTTAAACTTTGTTGTTTGCAGAAGTGTTCCAATACCATTCCCCTCCTTTCCCCCAGTACGCGCCTCCACCTCCAGGATGGAGCCCGTCATGGTTGATTCCTGCTTCACCAGAGGCAACACTGCAGAACCAACCTCAAACTCCTGCCGTGAATACGCAGGCGGAGGGCGATGATGTGGGTGCGAAGCTGCGCAAACAAATCGAATATTACTTCAGGTAGCTTCTTCCTCGAATTATTTGATCCCTTAGTGCGTTTTGGGACTCTATGTGATATGACTAATACGCTGGTTTGCATCTGTTGTGCAGCGACGAAAATTTGATCAAAGACATATATTTGAAGAAGTGCATGGACAATCAAGGGTGGGTTAGTGTTCATACTATTGCGGAGTTTCCGAGGGTAAGCTACTATATTTCTCTAATGCAAACAGAAATTATGGTAAATGTACATTTTCCATGTCTGTTTCATGATACTCGGAGGTTACAAGGGTTGTCTTCCGAATGCATGAAATTGCATTGCTTTTACCCCTCTACCGAAATCTGTCCGACTGTAGAGAATGTACTCACATGGAACTTCCCTCTTTTGGCCTCCGAAGGTAGATTTTGTGCCTGGAACTCTGGAAGACATGTTAATTCCAGGTTTTCCATGTTTTTGTGGGCTCTTGTCTTTGATGAATTATTGCAAGATGCTTTTAGAGGTTTCATTTATATGCACAATTAATTAGATGCTATAGATGAGTGATTCTTCTCTTTTTTCTCGTATGCAGCTATAGATGCAAAACTGCACCATCTGCAATTAATCCATTAAAGATTTAGTCTATCTTCCTCCTGAGCCTAGCTTTACATATCCACAAAAATAATCATATTGAACCTTTATTTTTAGATCATTCCCTAAAGATAAACTTGTGAATTTGTTTAGACCTATATGTATATCTGTTTCATTTTATCTGTGGCGTTCTTCTAGAGGTACTTTTCTCTTATTGTTGGATGCACTTTTAATTCATGTGTAGTTGTCCCGTCTGGCTTAGTTGTTCATCAAACCTTAAAAGTTGGTTTCATTGCATTCTTTGGGTGTTTTATTGCATGCCATAAATGAATAGGTGCTTATTTAGAATCTTGTGGGATTGTGCTCTCTGATGGGTGCAGATACTAATGCTTTTATATTTTAAGAAGAAAAGGGGTGTTGATTTTTTTTTTTTTTTTCCTTATCATTATGCAATCACCTTGTTTATTTACTCCAAGTTCCACCACCGCCTAAGTTTCTAAAAAATTCACGAGTGAGCTTTTGCTTGAATATCTCAACTATTTCTTTGGTACCAAGTGCGTATTCACTAACTTCAATTTCTAACCTTATGTATGCATGGCCATGACTTTTCCTACGTGGGTTTTTAGATTTATGCAATAGAAAAGGTTCACCTGCATATAATATTTTCGGAATCAAATTTATAACGTAATCTTATTTCTTGAAGATCCGGAGTTTGACAAGAGATGTCGGTCTAGTGTTGGGGGCACTGCAAGCTTCTGATACTGTTGAAATCTTGGTAAGTTCACTGTCCATGTACCGCAAAGAAAGAATTCAGTGATTTATCTATTTTAAGTGTTCAGATCCTAACTTTTTTAAAAAAAGTGTTCAGATCCTAACTATTAGATAAATCTCAGGCTGACAAAATGCGAAGAAAAGGTGCATGGAACAAGTGGATAATACGAGAGCAACTTCCAGACGCAAACCAAGAAGCTCCTGAAGGATGACGATGAGCTAGCTAGCCCCCCCGGTGAACAAATTGTTCACACTGATGACTTTAACCCAATTCTTTTGAAGCCCCTGACATTTTGATGCTGTATATTTAAGTGTACAGAAGAAAATCACGAGACTTGCAAAGTTGTGGCCAACAAGTCTTGCCATTCTTGAAGAACAGCACAATGTGCTGCTTCATCCATTTGGATGTGTAGTTTCGGCTTCTCTGGAAATGAGGCGGCTGTGTGGTTTCAGTTCATTTCAGTTCACTGTTCTGAAGGGTGTTAAGGATGATGTTCTTGTAAGGATGATGGTGGAGGTGATGGAGTAGTGCTCTTTTGGTCCTTGCTACTGCTCTAAAATGATCTCTCAGATTACTGGGACAGCATTTTCTTGATTTGTTGCACCCATTATACTGCTTTGATGCGCCCCCTGTACATAAATGAATTTAAGCAGGTTCCTGCTGACCATCATAATGTTCCATGGTTCTCTCCAATGCTTTTCAGGCCAGCTTCTGAATGTATTGATGTATGTGATCAGATCATCTAGGACCATACATCTCTCCGAACTTGGAAATTCTGCAATTATATTTTCAGGGACAGTTGTCGAATTGAACATTCTTTTTAGATGACAGTGACACAGGGGGATGAAATCTCTATACAAAAAGTCCAATAATTTTTGGGGATGTTAATTTTTAAGCTCAATTTTATTCGGATATGTATAGATAGTCTGTGTAGATAGTCAAGAGACTAATGTTTTTTATTTTCTAATTGTGAGCAATTGTTATTTTAAAATTTTTTAACTTTTATTTGAACACTTTTTAACTTACACTTTAAATCATATCAATAGTTATTTTAAATTTTACATATTTTAATTGATTTCTTCTTCTTATTTAATAGATTTATTCTTCTATTTAACCAGTTTTTTTGTTCATTTTAATACATTACAATTATTATTTTAACATATAATAATTATAATTTTAACATACTATAATTATTATTTTAACAAATTAGATATTTTAACTGATGTTTTTTTCTTCTTTTAATATGTTTTTTTCTTCAATATGTTTGCTCTTCTATTTTAACTGTTTTATTTTTCTACTTTAATTGATTTTTTTACTTTAAAAGTTTTAATCTTAGAATTTAAGTTATATCAATTGTGATTTTAAGTCTCACATATTTTAACGACTTTAAACTTTTATTTTAACATTTTTTAGTACTTACATTAACGTCTTCAAATTTATTTTAATTTATGTTAATAGTTATTTTAAATTTCATATATTTTAACTTAATTATCACACATATTTTAACAACTTTAAACTCTTACTTCATCGTCTAAGAACATAGACTTTAAGTTATGTTAACAGTGATTTCAAGTTCCACACATTTTAACTAACCGTCTCACATATTTTAACGTCTTCGAACTCTTATTTTAATATTTTAAAATTTATATTTTAAGTCATATCAACAGTTACATTTTAAATTAGTTACTTTAAATCTAACATGTTTTAATTCACTGTCGCACATACTTTAACAACTTCAAACTCTTACTTGAACATCTTAGAATTTATATTTTGTCATACCAACAACTACAATTTAGATCATATAACCAGTTATCTTAAATTTCACATATTTAACTCAATGTTACACATACTTTAACAATTTCGAACTCTTATTTTAACATCTTAGAACTTAGTCTTTAAGTGATATTAAAGTATGAACATTATAGTCATACATATCTAATGACACAAAAGTATACATAAGGTTAAAATAGAAAAAAATAGAAGATAAAAAATATATTTTCAGATATTGATTGATAAAGTTTACCAAAAAGAGGGACTGTTTGTGACACTTTTTCTGACAGAGATTAAAAATTAAGTCCCCCTCGGACATAAACCTATAATTAATTTGCCCTTCGTTATTTTATCTTGTTTTGTAAAGAATGTGGTAAAAACACACACATTCTCTCTCTCACTCTCATTTGTCATCAATATGTTTATCCATCTATTTGACTTGTTGTTGATAGTTTTTCTGATAAGATATTGACATTCTTAGAGAACAATTTCAATACCAAGATATAATAACATATATAATAACAGTTGTGAGAATAAATATTAGATAGATGAACTAGATTAGTCATAGTTGGATAATCAAATATTAGAACAATGGAATAGTTTATCTCACTCTTTGAATATCTATCATGAGTCACTTTGTTTGGTGTATAAGAGACTCTAATAATCTTTTATTTGCACAAATTTTAAGAAATTGACTTTAATTTTGTGAATAAGCAAAACAAGTTTTAATGGGGATAAACTCATCAACATTGATATATTTATTTATTATTAGTGATTTATCATAGGTTTTTGCACTATTATGGAACTATATCCATCTTATCCACTTCATTAAAGAGTCTAAAAATGTTATTTGCGAATAACTTGTTAGATGTTACCAAGAGAGAGAGAGATCAAAATCATATATAGTTCATCCACGAATCATCATCATCAGAGTTGTACCCCATTATTTGGGATCGACTACATGAATTCTTTTTTTGTCAAATTTTTTATCAACTGTTATATTCATGTAAAAACTCAATAAATATGAAGTTTAAGTCATTCTTAATAATATCACACTATTTCATTTTAGGTCTTCTCATAGCTCTTTTATTAGCATCCATTAAGATTTAGTCACATTTTTTAACTGGTGTCGAAGTACGATGACAGTACATGTGTCCAAATCACATGAGTCGTTTATTTTCTCTCATTTCTCTATCAATTGGAGTTATCTCTAACTTCCCAACAAAATATTAATTATTAATCTTATCTACACACATTTTGTTAATATGTTATTTTTGCACTGTCCAACACTCGGTATCATATAATGAAACAGGTCTCACAACCATTTTATAAAACATTCCTTTAAATTTCACGAATATACAACGATCGCAAAGGACTCTTAATACACTTCTCTGTTTTAACTAGCCTGCCTTAATTCTGTGTGCAATATCATCATAAATTTCCACATTCTATTAGATGATAGACTCTAACTATCAAAAACTACTACTCTTACGAATATTTTATTCATCAATTAGAACCATAAAAACTACTACTCTTACGAATATTTTATTCATCAATTAGAACCATATCTTCCTATAACACATTTTCATTACTATAATTACAATGCATAAACTTTGACTTGTTCCTTCTGATTTTAAAATCTTTAGACTCCAAAACATGTCTTTAACTTTCCAAGTTAATATTTAAACCATCAATGTTCTTATTATTAAGATAATATCACCTACAAATAATATACACCAAGAGATACCATCATGTAATTACTTTGTAACTTCATCTATAAGCAGATCAAAGATATATGGATTTAGTGCATAATCTTGATGCAAATTTATAGTGACTGAAAATTCACAATTCTCTCTAACAGTAGTTCTCACACTATATCATCATAAATTTCCACATTCTATTAGATGATAGACTCTGACTATCAAAAACTACTACTCTTACGAATATTTTATTCATCAATTAGAACTATAAAAACTACTACTCTTACGAATATTTTATTCATCAATTAGAACCATATCTTCCTATAACACATTTTCATTACTATAATTACAATGCATAAACTTTGACTTGTTCCTTCTGATTTTAAAATCTTTAGACTCCAAAACATGTCTTTAACTTTCCAAGTTAATATTTAACCATCAATGTTCTTATTATTAAGATAATATCATCTACAAATAATATACACCAAGAGATACCATCATGTAATTACTTTGTAACTTCATCTATAAACAGAGCAAAGATATATGGATTTAGTGCATAACCTTGATGCAAATTTATAGTGACTGAAAATTCACAATTCTCTCTAACAGTAGTTCTCACACTGGTAGTAGCACCCTCGTACATATTATGAATCAAGTCAACATATCTTTAAGAAATTTTCTTTTTTATTAATATCCACCAAATCAATTCTTTCAGTACTCAATTGTATACCTTCTCCAAACCAAGAAAAATCAAATATGAATTTTTTCTCATCTCTCTATACTTCTCCATTAACTGTCATAATAAGAAAATAACTTTTGTAGTAGATCTATTCGGTATACAATCAAATTGATTTTCTAATACGTAGTAATGCATCAAATTTGATTTTTGATTACTATTTTCCAAAGTTTCATAATACAATTCATAAACTTAATTCTAGAATAATTATTGAAACTTTGAATATGTCCTTTATTTTTATATAAATGAATGACAACACTTTCTCTTCATTCTTCTAGCATCCTCCATTCCTTTAAAATTTTATTGAAAAGTTTAGTTAGTTACTTAATATCAATGTCTCTTAGGCCTTTCCATACTTCAATAGATATGTCATCTGATCTGAAGGCCTTGACCAATTTTATTTTTCTTAAAGTATCACTAACTTCTGATATCTTAATACATTTGAAACACTGATATTTATAAAAAAAAATTGACTCTTGGTTCTCTTCTAAAGTGAAATTCTTAAAGCAATCTTTATTAAATAATTTCCAAAAATAGTTACGCCATCTCTCTTTAACCTCTAAGTTATTTAACCAAAATTCTTTGTTCTCCATCTTTAATGCAACAAACATGATATAGATATTTACTTTTTCTTTCTTTTAATTTAGCAAGTTTAAATATGTCTTTTACACTCTCTTGAATTTCTAATTTATTATATAATTTATCAAACACTTTGGATTTAACTTCATTAACTATTTTATTAGCCATCTTTTTAGCTATTTTATAAATTTCTAAAGTTTGATTATTTTTGTTGATTTGTCAATCTTTAAAATAACTTCTTTTTGCTCTAATGATATTTTAAATTTTCTCACTAGATCACCAAATCTCTCTTTTTACATTCTTTTTATCTTGGACAAATTAATTAGAAGTCCCTATCAAATATTTAACTTATTTTCTAGTCCCTGATAGAGGTGTAACTTATTATAGTAAATGTTACCATCTGTTACAGTATATGTTATGTCTTGTTACAGCAAAGACCTCTCATGTTACAGTCAGAGACTATTAATTAATTTCTCTTTTACCTTTAGATCCATCAAAAAGTTGTTTTGCTACATTTTAACAAAACAAAGTTTCAAGAGTTTATCTTTGGTGGGGATGAGTTATTAGGGTTTACCTTTTTAAAATGTTAAACGGGCCTGTTTGAATGCAACTTACAAAAACATGAATAGGTTTGTCATAAATATGTTTGTAATGAACATATTTATCATAAACACTTTTTTGACACATTCATTGTAAACACATTTATAATAAACATGTCTATTGTAGTATTGTAGCTCATGTTTGGATTTTTTCTTAAACACAAGTGAGTTTATGTCAAACTATGTTTACAATAAGGAATCTTCACCATAAACCAACTCATAGTAGTATGGACGAATTTTGATTTTTTTATAATCTCATTTTTAATTATTCAAATTGAAATTTCTCCATAAAGAAACCTACATATGTTTATGATGTAGGTCGGAACAACTCCTAAGTTTTTATTTATTAAGATGAATAAGCCTCCAATGGATACCTTTATTTTTGTATCAAACCGGCCCAATTCAACCATTATCATAATTAATATTCATTCTAAGAAAACATGTTAGAGCTCCACAAAGAGAAATCAACTCATTTATTTTATATACTAAAATAGAGTTCTTGTTGCCACATGATAAGCAGAGAATTTTGTTATATTTTAGCGCTTTTCACTTTTTCCCCCTTTTTTCTTGCACCTCGTTCATTTGAAATAACACGGGTGATGAGGGAGAACAGAGGGGGTGCTGACCTCGTCACCCCCGCTCGTCTTTTTTTTTTTAATTAACATCCGTACATCTCACGAGAACTCTAGCCAACAGGGTTGCTTTCTTTTCTTTTCTTTTCTTTTCTTTTAACACTGCTCGTGCATCACATAGGACGGCCAACCAGTTACATAAAAAAATATAGATTTGCTTCCATATTAATTCGTTAAGTTATCTCAAATAACTTAATTATGGATATATTTACCTTAACAACCTTTGGAACTAAGTATAAAGTGATTATCATATCAAACCCCCCTACTTTTAGTTCGATTATTATCTCTTCTTTTACCCAAATTAAGAGGGAAAAGTTGGGTTTAAGCTATGTGGGGATGACCTATGTAAAACATTTTATTTTCTTGTCATACCTTATGATGAAAAGGCGGCCTTTTGCTTTGAAAAATATTCCTCTTTGTTACGAGAAAATTTTATTATATTAATTTTTAAATATATTTTTAACTTTTGATTAAATGGACACAATGTATAGAAACTACATTGACAGATGAGAAAAGTCTAAAATATATTTTAAAAAATACAGTAAGTATTTCTCATCTGTTAAAGTTGAAACCTTACGTAGGTAATCCTATTCGTATTAGCATGTCAATTCTTTTAACATTTTAAACATTATTATATCAAAACTATTTGTCCCTACATAATAGCGCAGTGGACACCCCTTTCGATGGGAAGGGGCGCTCTTAAAATTTGATTTTTGGATGCGTTGGAATTTACTTACTCAGTTTAATAGTCTTTGACTATTTGATTCTGTAACTAAAAAAAAAGGTAAATTAATTAACAATTTTTATTGTAATAGGACTGTAACAGAGTTTAACGTATATTGTAACAAGAGATAACACTTATTGTAATAAATTATAATTCTGTCAGAGATTAAAAAATAAGTCAAATATTTGATAGGAATTTTTAATTAATTTATCAAAAAATTAAAATTATTTAAAATATTATGATTTTAATATTATATTAATAATATGTTCCATCCTTGTAAAAAAGAGAATAATATATTCTATATTTTTATACAATAATCGTTGATATTTCGAAGTATTAAAGGATAAGTTGAATAATTGAAGGATAATTATCTTATATTCAAGAAATTGAGATGGCACCAGTCTGGGTTCAAACCATCCACGTCCGTCCGGAGATGAATCTACGGCATCTACGGCCGGTTCCCCCTCCTGACTCGGGAGTGAACCGGATCAAGACCGGCCAGTTCGACCAAAAGCGTGCGAACTGGAAAAGGAGACGGGTTGCTCACGTGCGTGCCGCCTCCCCGCGGTCCGGTGCCTCGCAGGTTCACTGTTGCCTCACCCCAGCGCTCCCCTTCACCTCTCATCGGCGCGGCCGCTCCTGCGAGAAGAAGTCGAAATTTCTCTCCTGCCTTCTCACCACCCCCTCTCTCTCTAACCCCTTTCTCTCTCTAACCCTCTCTCTTTCTCTCTCTTCCCCCACCGAAACGACCAAAATCTCCATTTTGCGCGATGTCGCCAGCGGCATCGCCCTCTTTCCCCGCCTCAGGTATGCATGCCATCGCGGTCTCCCTGCCATCCCAACTCGATCCCCCACCTCCCCTGCTCGCTTTCTCTCTCCTAGGGTTTTTTTAAAATCTTCTGCTGTTCCTTGGCATTCCCCCAGATTCCCGCCTCAAGTGGAAGAAGCGGAAGCGGGAGAGCAATCCCGGGGTCGGCAGCAGCGGCGGCGGCAAGAAGCAGAAGCAGCCACCGGTCGCCAAGCAGGACGACGAGGACGATGACGAGGAGGAGGAGGAGGAGGCCACCGGCGCCGGCGCTGCCGGGGCGGCGCCCGAGGAGGACGAGGAGGACCGGGATTTGGCCGCCAACGCGAATGGTGGGGACCCCGTCGTGGACCTCCGCGAGGGGGAGGTGCTGGTGGAGAGCGGTCAGCGCATCTCCGACTTCCCCGTGGTCGTCCGGCACGCGGTCAACCGGCCGCATCCATCCGTCCTCGCGATCGTGGCGGCTGAGCGGGCTGCGGCCGCGGGTGGTGCCCCGTCGAGGCCCCCCTTCCTCCTCGAGAACATCTCGCATGGGCAGCTCCAGGTGCTCTCCGGGGTGCTTCCGGACAACCCGGCTCTGAACGCGCAGCTGGAGCCGGATAAGCCGCCTGCTTACGTGTGCTCTCCCCCGGCTCTCATGGAAGGGAAAGGGGTCGTGAAGCAGTTTGGAGAAGCGCGTGTCCTGGTCGTGCCTGTTCATGCTGGTAAGGTAGTTAGTTTTCTTCTGTATGTTGCCAAGATCATATCTTTTCGGCTGTTCAGTAAGCTTGTGCTTGCTTTTTAATTGTTTGCAGATTGGTTCAGCCCAAACACAGTGCACAGACTGGAGCGGCAGGTTGTGCCGCACTTCTTCTCCGGAAGGTCTAACGAGCATACACCAGAAAGATATATGTCTCTCCGCAACCGGATAATAGCTAGGTATTTGGAGAACCCAGCAAAAAGGTTACAGTTTGCAGATTGTCAGGGCTTTGTTCCTGGCACTGGGGGTGAGCTCTATGAGCTTAGTCGTATTGTTAGGTTTCTGGATCACTGGGGAATCATTAATTACTTGGCTGCCACGGCCCATCGCGGGGCTAAGATTGGCGATTCAATTGTTCGGGAGGAAGCGAGTGGGGAGCTCCATGTGCACACTGCTGCATTGAGATCGATTGAGAGTCTGGTGCAGTTTGAAAGACCGAGAAGCAGTTACAGTCCAGAAGATATCTCTGTTCTTTGCTCTTCTATGCGTTCAACTGGCTCCAGTGCTGAAGTTCCTGATTTGGATAGTCGGATTCGGGAACGGCTCTCAGAGCATGCTTGCAGCTATTGCTCATGCCCATTGCCTCAAATGCATTATCAGTCTCAGAAAGAGGTATCATTCATGATATATTTTTGTTTACACTTGCTGGTAGGGCCCGTTTTGTTGAGCAATCTGTTGTCGAAACCACTAGTGATTTTATCGATAGTTGTCTGTCTTGTATAATCCTAGCCTGAATTGACCAGGTCACACCAATCTGTCAAAATCCATCTTGGTGTCTCTGCCATCCAGACCAGTTTAGCTCAGTCCAAATTGTGTTTTGATACTCCGTGCGATAAATTACTGACCATTGTTGTGGTTCTTTTGAGTTACGTCCTTACTCTAAGTTAGGATACTTTAGTCTTGTGTTATTTTCATGTGGCATATTTATGTGACGTTATTCTTTGTGGATACACAGTCTTCAATTTTTTGGAATATTTATTTGGAAACAAAGTATGGGACAGGACTTCAGAATTGCCTGTGATCCTGGGATGTCTCTTCCCATTACGAAGCTGAGATAGATAGAGATGGAATTGACCATGTTTTCTCCTTGATGTCTTTTGAATGCTTCCTTGGGTTATCTAGAGGGTTCATGCAATTTATGACTTCTGCCAGGGGAGCAATTAGTTCATCACTGTCACTTATTGTTGACTTGTTGTTTTCATTGGACCCACGGCAGAAATTGAAATCCAACATTCCTAGGGCACCGTGAGGAAAATTTCATAATCTCGAGAACTTCTCAATTATCTGTAACAGTATCCTGTGTTTAACCATGCAGATGAGTGTTAATCAGGTAGTTACACATTTCCATTGTAATTAAGATAATGTTTTCTTGCAATTTGTAGAATAATCATAATGTTGACAGCAATGGTGATATTGCCAATACAAATGCAAGGTCTTACCTGTCCTTTTAAGGATACGGTCAAGTTAGAATTAGAAAAAGTTAAATACTGATTTCATTAAAAAATGTTAACTAACAGATGGCAGTACTGGTCGGGAGATGTTAATGCAACACGTAGTTTGTGAATAAATATAATCAAGGCCATGCAAAGAGGCTAGGTTAGACTATGCTAGGTCAGAAAGATAGATCAGCATGAGGTCTGGCAGAATCAGGAGATATTTATTAGAGGCATATAAAACTGTTTTGTAGGAGAAACATTTCTCTTGGGCTTTGTATTGGTTACAAAGTCTGTGTTGTGAAACCTTTGTGTATCACTTTCTTTCTAGCATCATAATTTGCTGGAGCTTGTTGTTTGTTACCGTTTCTAATCTGGCTTGTATGTAGGCGGATATCATGCTTTGCTCAGAATGCTTCCATGAAGGCAGATTTATTGCTGGTCACTCCAGTGTTGATTTTTTGTGGGTGGAGTCTGCAAAGGATTTGGTTGACCTTGATGGAGATAGCTGGACTGACCAAGAAACTTTGCTGCTGCTTGAGGCACTAGAGGTCTTCAATGATAACTGGAATGAGATTGCAGAACATGTTGGCACAAAATCAAAAGCGCAATGTATCCTGCATTTTATACGTCTTCCTATGGAAGATGGATTACTGGAAAATATTGAGCTTCCATGCAAGACTGCTTCATCTGACACTTCAAAAGGCAAGTGTAATGGAGTGCCTAACTCAAATGGAAATGGCTATAATTCAGGTGCCTGATGCTTTATCCTTTTAGCATTAAAAAAGGGAAAATCCTATGGGAAGCAAACTCATGTTTTTCTTCTGCATTCATTTTTGTGTATGCTTTCAGGTGTTTGTCTGCCAGACTTCAGTTCCAGCAATAGACTGCCATTTGCTAATTCTGGGAACCCACTTATGTCTCTGGTGCGCCTTTATAGTCTTTGTATTCCATCTGTTTCCAAAATGTTTGGACTTTAAGATAGCATAAAGGTGTATGGGTAAACCATATCCTTTGTGGATGGATAATCACATTCTTTTTAATGTTGGTTCGGGGATGGGTATGGTTCTGTAGGCACGTGGAATATGGATGAATGTATGAGATGGATGTTTGATAGCGTACGTTAGGATAAGGCTCTACCTAAAGTTGATGGATTAGAGCATGTGCGTCTAATGAGGTGTCGTTTGTCTTTTTAATGAACAATTAAGAGCAATAACATCTATTAATCGTTTGGGATGAGGGATAAAGCACCAAGATCTGTTACGGATCAGCATATGCTTGATTCTATCCCTCAAACTTAAAACATAAGGATAAAGTTAAACAATTTTTAAGTGGCAATAGTAACAACTCATCTATGTCCCACTTTTCTATGCAAAACAAAAATTGTTGAACCTTATCCCTATTTCTTACAACTTGTGCCTTGTCAATATAACGATCAAGATCTGTTCTTATGTGATCTTTATCATTTACTGATGCAGAAGGATTATGTGCACAACTGTCATGTACAGTATCTTGAAAAGCTTACCTGTCTACTATGTTCTTTATTTGTTAATGGTGTATGATAATCTTTCTCCAAGTCAGAGTTATGCTCACTTTGGCATCCTTGTGTGTTATTTTGCTTGCAGCAATTACATAGGGGGCCCTAATATCATGCACATAGCAACATCATTATAATACATGTATTTGGAGAGGACACAATGATTTACTTTTTGGGGAAAGTAGGCTTTATATTGAGAATATTTGTCTCATAATTGTGGGGTAGGCATCCTTCGAATCTATCTCATGCTGAGTGAAATTTAGGTTTTTCTTAATGTTTTCTTTCTTTAAGAGGAAACTCTCCTCTATTTGTTTTTGTATAAAATAAGGTTCACACAAAGATGGTGCGACTCAAATTCAAAAAGGGAATAAGAAGATATATCCACATTATGAATGAATTTTGCCCACAACACACCCTAGTACAAATGAAAGACGAAATTGTTTCTGTGCTTCTGCATTCCGTGCACTCTTCTCACTTCAAATGCCGTGTAATATGACTTGGAAGATCAGCCACCATACTTTGCTGATGCTTTTGAGCCTCCATGAACTGTTCTTCTCAGAAAAGAGATTGTCTATAGACTTTTCTATGTTTCCTGAAAGCATTAAACCAGCATTAGCATCCAAGTTATGTCTGATTTGAAACCTAGGTTTGAGTACATCACTGGAATCTAGCAGTGTCAAAGTTTATGGTATTCCATCTTGTTTAGATGCTTTGAAGCAGACGGGGATCCCTGGTACTTTTATTTTCACCTGCTAATTGCACTCATGGCACCTTTGGTAAGCCCTCTTCTGGTCAAAGTTTATGGAAGTGAGGAATTTGTATCATGTTAGAGGGATTGATGTTAGGCAAGGAAGTTGGTTCACTTTGTTGGACAGCAACGAATCAAAGATACTTTTCATTGTTTGGTCTATCCCATATTTATGAAACAAGGTTTCTGATTGTTTGATTGATTGTGACAAGAGAATACCATCCTAACGAGAAGAGAGAAGAGTTGGTTGGACAATGCCAATCCTTGGATCCTTTAAAGGATTTGCTTCATCCTATTATCACTTTTTGATTGATTGTGTCAAGATAGTACCATCCTAAGGAGAAGAGAGAAGAGTTGGTTGGACAATGCCAGATGCTTGGATCCTTAAAAGGATTTGGTCCATCGTATTATCAGTGAGATAAGTCTTTCGATTGATTGATTGATGATGAACTGATGCTTGGCCGCGCATTATATCACAGTTATTCTAGCAAAATTTTAAATGCCTCTGGTTTTATTCATTAATTTAATACACATGTTTTAGGCCTATCAGCATTATTTCATGTTCCTAGTAGCCTGTCATTCAAAAAATATTTGATGATTGGTCTGATAGTCACTGTATGGTGCATAAATCACGTACAGTCTAACTATTGGTAGAAGTTTTTCTAGGTTGCTTTTTTAGCTGCTGCCGTGGGACCAAGAGTTGCTGCAACTTGTGCAAGTGCGTCACTGTCGATGTTGACTAAAGAGGACACAAGGTCAGACCGGTAAGATATTGTCTAATCATATACCTAATCTTGACATTGCGAACTCTCCCCAGTTTCCTGTCCTTTTTAAAGCAGTGATGGTTGGCGAATGGGCCAGTTCTACATTGTCTTTTCCTTGGGTTGTTGGGAGTCCTAGGTTTACCCTCGGTTAACATTTATAGGTTTCTTCCTTTGACTCTTAAAAATGCTATTCTGCCTCTACTTGCATAGTTGTCACAAAAGGATCTTTTTCTTCCCTTTCACAAGGAGAAATCTGAGTTTGTACTGTTTCATAAATGAAGGGCACATTCAGAGACTGCACATTCTGAAGGCGGTCCTCGCTCAGAGCAAGCAAATCCAGTTCAAAGAGGTGTTTTGTGCCTTCATATTTCTTCCTAAACTTATTTGATTGAAATTTTCTCCATCCACATTTGTTTATTTAAATTATTTCATGTTATTAATTTCAGAAGATTCTCGGGAAGGGCAAGGTGTACAAGTTACAAAGGATGGGGCTTCTGCACTGTCTCTTGAAAGGGTGAAAGCTGCAGCCATGGTTGGTCTATCTGCTGCTGCTATGAAGGCAAAATTATTTGCGGACCAGGAAGAAAGGGAAGTTCAGAGATTAGTGGTGACAGTTGTACATCACCAGGTCAATATCGTCACTTTTGCTTAAACAAATTTGTCATGATATGCTTCTTAAGGGGTATGTTGATTGTTGAATCAAGCAATTGAATCTTTCATAAAGTCTGCTTCATCTGCACTTCTGCTAGACATGGCATCCCTACTCGGGGCACTTCATGCCCATGGACATGCTTGCTTTCAAATGTGGCAGGCACGTGCACACGTGTATATGTAGAGCAGCACTATACCAATATTCAGGTCACATCTAAGCTTAGATGCAACCTCTTTTTGATTTCTTAGTTTACCTTCTTGTAAGTGGCAAAGCTTGTGTTGAACACAGCCTTTATGTTTACCTCTTGGCATGGGAATAAAATGGGAAATCGGGGAAATTGTGTCTAAGACGGACACACCAGCCTCATTATACCTGGCACTGTATATGATTGCAAATATCGGATGATAGCTGTGAGATTGTTGCACAAATATAGTGTTTAGTTCAAGATTTTTATTTCATTCAAATTGACTCTACGTTGGTGTTTTTGTGGAGCGTTATCCAATTCATTGGCAGAATTTGAGGTTTGAACACCCTGGGAAATCTCTAGGGCAGAATTCTTTTTACCGTCTGGAGTGCTCTCCCATTCCTAACCTAGTGCACTATATTCCGTGCAGTTAAAGAGATTGGAGCTAAAGCTGAAACAATTTGCGGAGGTGGAAACCTTGCTAATGAAGGAATGCGAACAAGTGGATAGGACAAGACGGAGGCTTTCAGCAGAACGAGTCAGATTATCATCAACCCGGTTTGGGCAATCAGGAACTGTAGCACCTGATGTGGCAATTACATCAGTTAGTACTTCCAATATTCGGCCCCCAGTCATGTCATCGCCCATTGGGCAGACAAGCACTCCTTCTGGTTATGGCAGCAATTCCCAAGGTCATCCACACATGCCATTCATGCCACGACAGACCATGTTCCCTTTTGCACCTCGCTTGCCTCTCTCTGCAATTCACCCTGGCTCATCTTCAACAACAAATATGATGCTCAGTTCTGGTATGACCAATGCCCCTTCTAACCCTCACCCGTTGTTGAGACCTATGTCGGGCAATAACACAAATATAGGTTGAAAAATACGGTAAGAAACCACTGAAGATTTTCAGTGCTCAAGCATTAGAGCTTGTCTCCTTCATTCAGTGCACTCCTAGCCCATGAACTTCATCGAAGTTGATTACACCATATATTTGATCTCCAGAAATATTTTGAAGTGCGCTACTTCTTAATTGGACCTGTAAATATAGGAGTAGCATTCTTCCTACTCGTGTTAGCTGTACGTGTGCCAGGATTGAGCTTGATTCCCTGGTCTAGGGGGCATCCTTGCATCCAATAACCGGAAAACAGAAGGAAAACACATGTCATATGCTCTACTCAAAAGCAAACTCGATCGTCATCCAGGCAATTTTCCCTCCCCTTTTACATCCATGGGCATCATGAACTGCTGGATCCTGGTTATATCAAAGCAAGCAGAACGTTTGAGAAAAGCTAGTGAAGATTCTCAAGGGTTGTAATGCATCTACCCAGAGGCTGCGGAATCTACATGCAGAGACGCAAAACTTTAGTTGGTTGATGCTCGTTTTGCATGAAATTCATTTGTAAAATGGAGTGCGCTTATTGTCGCATGGTATATGCTTTTTCTAGCAAGGATGGAGAATGTGGATCACTCCCCAGACAATGTTGGGGAAATTGCCATCTAACATGTATTTCAGCTCTCATGCTTGGTGATTGTCTCTGCTAATTGCCGTGTACAATGTATATGGTGGATCACTATTAATATTAGAATGCAGTTGTCTCCACGTTTTGCTCACTGAGAGTTGCAAGACTGTTTGCCTGAAGGTCTTTTTGATTTGCATACTAAAGAATGATCCTGAACGGTGTTTGTGGGGTAACATTTCCATGTCTTTGAGACCTATTTACCCTTGTTGTGTAAGCTGTCTTTGGAGAATTTGGGGGGCATCTTTTCACAATTGGGTTTCAGCTTTTTTGACTGCAGGTAAAAAATGTTCAGTGTTTTAGTTTAAAGTATGGCAGTCTTTATCTCCAAGTGATTGATCCAGATAGGGTTAATAAGACGTGGTTTTTTGTTCTATTAGATGTGTTTTGTCGTACCTCTTGTCATCTTCATGTGTATCAATTTCATGAGTGTGTTTGTTACTCTATGATTTGCTGCACATATATTTTATTCACTAGCTTACACGGATTCGGGTTACGGCTTGTAGAACTTGGAATATGCCAAGTAATAAAACCTGTAATTCTGAACTTGTCATTTGTGTTTGATGGCAAGACTCTCTACAACATTCTACGATTTCAAGTTCTCATTAATTGGGTTATGTTTTGACCATACAAGTATATGATTACAATGTAATGATTGAGTTGGGTTTGTATCATGTCAATCCAAATTCGGTCTCTTGTGTTCCCCGGATCGACCAGAACAAGCTTGTGTCGGGCTTTCTGAAATAAGTTTAATCTTCTTAAATGACGTGAGCTTACTGAATAGATTAGATTCACATGAACGCCAAGAATTGTCGTTTCTCCTGTTTAAGGTTGTCATAATAAAATGGCGAAATCTTTTCTCTGAAACAGCAAAAGGCGAATAAGATCAAACTGTTATGCTTGATGCAAAGGAAACCAATTGAGCTAAAAAACTTGGGAAAGGAAAAGGGAAGCTAAGAGCCCTGGTTGGGCAATTGCTATATGACCACCTTCACAATCCTGATTACTTCACTAATTTTGACCGAGTGCTAATTAAACGAAGTTTTAAGTTCTTCACAGAGGGGAAATCTACCATCTTGCTATGTGAAAACGTGGGTTCTCGTCCCCTTGACATCTTTTTCAAATGGCTGGATTCTAACACATATTTCTAGCTGAGGGACTTCAATTTGAGCTTGAATTTTTAGGGTTTACTCCTTACTGTCTCAAGTTCTTAAAAGCATCCCTTTCCCTGTAACAAAAATCTCAGAAGAGAAGAAAGGTCGATCAGATCGTGCAACATTGCAGATGGTGGATTAGATCTGTTCTATGATTTAACAAGTATGAACCCCAATTTCAGAAAGCCCTTGTTCTTCCTGCGACAAAATCCCAGACGAGGAATATAACCGAGAGAGAGAGAGGGCAGCAAGATCATGTACAACAGTAATAAGAACACATACATATAACAAAACAAGAAGTTAAGTAGAACAACTCCACCGATTCATGATTTTTCTAAGGAGGTTGAGCACAAAACCAACCCTCAGAAAGAACCCAATCAAGAAACCACAAACCCCAATCCATCGGTAAATTTGAGGAGGAAAAATATCATCGTCGTCTAAGAATTGCTGAGGCTGGTGGCGATGGGGATGACGATGACCAGGATGAGGACGAGCAGGAGCAGCAGGCCGATGCAGAACCACTTCCTGCTGCTGCGCTGGTACTGCTTGGCGGTCTTGAGCTCCTTGGTTGCGTCCTTGACGTAGTGGGACGCCTGGGCGACGTGGTGCTCGATGTCGTCCATCTGCTCGCCCTGGGCCTCCACCATGACCGCCATGTCCAGGAACACCTGGTGCAGCTCCAGCAGGCTCTTCTCGATCTCCCTGGCGGCGTCGTGGCGGTCCTGGATCTCGTGGACGGTGGCCAACACCTTGCCCCTGCCGTGCTCCTCGATGGCCTTCCTGAGGAGGTCCTCGCTGTCGGCGTTGGAGATGATGCGCTCGATGACCTCCTCCTCCGGCACCTGCCCCGTGACGGTGAAGTAGCGGCGCTCCACTGTCTCCTTGTACTCGGCCATCATCCGCTGCCGCAGCGCCTGGAAGTCCATCATCAGGTCCTTGAGCTTTTTGCGGAGGCCGTTGGTGACGGCGGTCCGGGTGCGGTCGGCGGGGGTGCCTTCCCGGCAGCCGGAGAGGCGCCTCCGCTCGGCGTTCTCCCGGTCCATCCCCTCGAGGGCGGTGCGGATGGCGCGGGCCTTCTTGAGCACGGCGACGACGTCGGCGTTGATGCGGCCGCGGAGGGAGCGGAGGGACTCGGGCTTGTGGAGGGACTTGCCCTCCTCGTTGGCCTCCTGGAGTCGGACGAGGAGCCCCCGGATGGCTGCCATCTCCTCCTGCACCCGGCCGGCCTCGTCAAAGAACCGGCGGAGGTCGCCGTCAGAGGTGGCCACGGCCATCTCGACCTCGCCAAGGTCATCGCCGTCGAACGCACCTGCTCGTCCGGCTTCGAGGTCCTCCTTGAGGGCGGCCTTCTTGAGATCGACGTAGCTCATGAAGGACTTGGTCATCAAGTCATTCATCTTGCCGCCGACGATAAGGACGACGAAGGGTGTTATGTGGGGAAGAAAGAGAAAGGTGTAGAGAGAGAGAGAGAGAGAGAGAGAGAGAGAGAGAGGGAGGGAGGCGGCTAGGGAGAGAAGTATCTGGTTGTGACGGAGAAGAAAGAGGACTGCGGAGCATATTTGAATTTGTTGGGGCAGGAGCCGTTTGAATACCAACGGCTATGTTGACCTATCTTAGGGAGCTCCCCGCGGCCCCGGCCAAGGGTGGAAGATTCAAAGATGAAACTTTTAAATACCATGCAAATTTAAAAGATAAAGGGAACTTACAATAATGTCTTGTGATATTTGTGTATTTTAGTTCAAGTTTAATTAAGTTAGTAAGAGGAAGGGAAAAGTGAGGAGAGGGTGCGGGATCCGTTATCCCCCACCCCCACCCCCTCTATTCTAGTTCAAGTTCCTAAGTTTCTAAGATTTTTCATCGATTGATCTTTTCAAATTTGAGATTATCTATTTATTTATTTTTAACTCATTAAGATATATATTTGATAACATTTATAAGGGAAAACATTAAAAATGGCTTCTTGGGAGAATGCCCCGGAAAAAGGGAAGTGAATATGACATCATACTATTTTTTGGTTGGAATTAAATACAATCAATAAACTAATATTAGTGAAATTGGATGAAGGGTAGAATTAATGGGAGGAGAGATAAGTGAATCCAAAACCTCGTGTAATCCTCAATATTCTCAGCTATGCTTGTTCTGCTGAACCCACCAAAAACATGCAAACAATTCAAACATAGGAAAAAGTTACTTCCTTTCACATTAATAAGACACCAGTGATACCTCTCAGACATAAAGCGTGTGTTTAACTATGATATCATCCTACCTCCTCCCCCCACAAAAAAAAAAATCAACCTTTCAAGAACAGCGCTTTCATTTATACTATATTTTTTATATTATATAATTAAGAGAAAAAATTAGTACATTTGAAATTTACATCAACATTTATATTTCTTACTTTTTGTTAGATGAATATATTATGACCTTAGTGCATTAGTCAATAAAAAAGTAAAAATATAAATTTAAGTACAAAATTTCAATATAATAAATTTTTTCTACAGTTAAAGTAGACTTCGCTGTTTCTCTCTCTCTCTCTCTCTCTCTCTCTCTCTCTCTCTCTACCTTCTGGCCTCCTCCACTGGTCTCCCCCTCTAGATCTCCCCATGCACGCCGGCCACCCCACTTCACCACCGGGGCCGTCACGCAGCACCCCCTCCCTCCGGCGTTCTCGACAGTGTCTTGTACCGGCGTTCCTCCACCTCCTGCTCCTCTACTACGCTCCCGCCACTACTTCACCGTACGATGATCATGGAAGAACGACGAAAATGGACGGCGCATACCAGGAAGACAGAGAGAAGCTAGCCCATTGAAGACGGGATCTTTGCAGGTGTCGACGAAGCGGGTGGACACGGACGAGAGGGTACGGTCGGTGTGGAACTGGCAGAGAGCTAGCAAGAACATTAGGGGTGAAGGGTGCGTTCTTGGTGCCGTCGGGAGTCGAGTTGGTGGCGAAGTACGCCAAGGCGTCGATCGATGGTGAGTCCCAAGCAGCTCACCATGAAATCCGGCGTCCTCAGCCAAAGATCCAAGTAGGCACAAGGGTCCAGGGGGCCTTACCTTTAGTGTTGTGATTAGGAAAGATGCTGCTACTGCTGTTATGAGCGCCAGTGCAGGTTTATGGTCGATCTCGCCACACCCTTTTGGTCCTGGCGTTAGTTCCCCAAGTCCCACCACATGCACACACCACCCACCCTTTTCCTCTGCTGCAGTGTCGTTGCCGGGGATGATGGAGCAGCTCATCATGAATGCTGGCGTCCTCAAGCCCTTAGTTTTGGTTGGGAGTATCATTGTTCTTTCCTTCTATTTGCTCTATTCAATTTAGAATTAATCATAACTATATATATATATATATGTATGCTGATTACACCATAAATTTATACAAATCTAAAGTTTTGCAACCCTGCAGATCTGATCTCCTTCTGTGCGCAGCGACCTCCTCCAGCCCTCTTCTAAGGTGGTAATGCTCTAACAGCAGCACAACATCGGCCTGATGCGATGTTTCAGGTTCATAAAACTCTTATATAAGTTTATAATAGTTAGAGTCAGGGAACTCTAATGTCTTTACATACACAAAACATGTGTATGTGTGAGAGGTGGTCATCATTAACATTAATTTCTTTTTTTTTTCTCTACAGAATGTTGAGATGTGATTTGAATTGAGTTCTGTGTTTTGTTGTTGAATTTTATTCTTTTAATAACAAAACCAAAAATAAATCTACATGTTCCGTTCTTTCTTTACATAGTGTTAATAGCTTAGATGTCAAAGGACGGTTTTTTTTTTTGCACGTTGTTAATATGTTAGGCGTCAGGTTTTGTTGTTGTTGTTATAACTTTGGTTTTTTTTTTTGTCGTTTTAACTTAGGGCTCTATTTTTAAAATTTTAGTGGCCGAATTATTGAATGTTGTGTGTTATTCTTTTGTATTTTTTACTTGTTCTTCTTGTGACTCTCTTAATGCCAAATTGTAATTGATGATTGAACGGTTAATTAGCGAAGAAAGAAAATGAAAATTTTGATGACTAAGGATTTGATTTTAAAATCCGAGAACACATCAATACTGTGAGGACTGGGAGCAGGGGGGAGTGGTCCCCCTTCCCCCATGCACACTGTGTGCAGGGGGGGCTCCGGAAGAGGCTGTTTAGCCTTTTCCGGAATGGGAACCCCCCTCCTCCCTTCTTCTTCCCCCCCCTCCCGCCTTGCCCTCTCCCTCTCCCAACCCTCTCATCAGCCTCCCCTCCCTCTCGCCGCCATCTTCTGCCCTCTCTCTCTCTCGCGGTTCTCTTCTCTCTCTCTCTCTGGAGCGTTTCTCTCTCTCTCTCTAGCGTGCGCTCTCTCTCTCGCTCGCTATCTCTCCGGAGGGAGTGGCTCGCCGCGCCGCCGCTGCCTTGCTCGCCGCCGGAGAAGACTCCCCCGCCCTCGCCGCGCCGCCGCGCCGTCTGTCGCCGGGAGCCGCGCACGGAGGACGCCGTGCGCGGTGCAGTCGCGCCGCCGTCGCCCGTGGGAGAGCTTCGCGCCGTTCGTGCCGCCGACGGATCCTACCGTCGAGGTAGGGACCCTCCTCCCTCTCCGGCGTCGGCCGGACTTCCCCCTCCCCCGTGCGCCGCCGTGAAACCCCCCCCTGCTCTCCCTGCTCCCGCCTCTCTCTCTCTCCCTTTCTCTCTCTCTGCGTAACACCTCCGGGCCGGAGGTGTTTCCGGCGAGGGGAGCGCCGCCGACGGCCGCCGCGCCGTCCGGCGACCCCCCCCCTCCCGCCGGCGCCGGCGCCGGCAGTGGCTGGCCGGCCGGCCAGGCCCCTCCCGCTCCCTCTCTTCCCTGCGCGCAGAGAAGGAGACGGGAGGAAGGGGGAGACCCCCTGTGGCGCAGTGCGCCCAGATCTGTCCCAGATCTGGGTGGCACACTGCGCCCCCCTCTGGTGCATTGCACCAGGCAGTGGCCTGGGTTCCCCTGCGGCACATTGCGCCGGCAGACCCTTCTCGGCCCATTTTAGCTCTGTTTCGCGCCGTTCTCGCGCCGTTTTCGAGCCGTTGTTGCCCCGGCTGTGCCGGTGGGTTGGCCCGGGGTTGGTGACTGTGTGGTCGAGCCACGTGGTGGTCGGGCCCACCGGGTCGGCTCCGACCGGGCCGGTAGTGCCTGTCGACCGGTCAACTGGGGGCAGTCGTGCAGGGTTTCCGGCGCCCATCGAGGGTGTTCCGAGGGCCGGCCGACTCTCCGCTTGTGCCGTGTGGGCATTCTGAGTTGACCGATGGTCGCGTTCTAGTTGCTTCCGCTTGTGTTTCGTACCGTACTCGTGACGCTTGTGCTGACTCCCTAGCACTGCGCCTTACTAGTCTTCGCCCGGTGCTGTGGCACTTGAGGGCTTGTCCCAGCGCACGGTGCGCGTTTGGGTTGTTACCGTTCCCCGGGACCCCCATCCTCGTGGGCCCGTTGAGGGTGGTCTCCGAGCCACGAGTGCGTCCGTCGAGTGTTTCTCCGGACGAAGGGGAAAGGGGAGGGAAACGGTGTTGGACAACGGCGTTGAGTCGTTTGTAGAGCTCTCTTAGTTGGTTCGGGTCCCGCGGAGTTTGGAGTGTCGCGGTGCGGGCCAGCTAGTCCGTTCTCACTGCCTCGCCTTACACGGTTCCGGAGCCGTGTCGGGAGGACAGGCGTGGGACCGTAGTCCGGCCAGACTACGGCTTGTGGTTGTGTTTGTCCACGCGTCTCACTCCGACGGGAGGGGAGACCTGGACTCGTGGTCGAGTGGTAAGACGCCGGTGGGCGCAGCTGACCACTGACTAGTAGAGGCTGGGTTGTGGCTAGTGTGTCTTGTCCAGACGAGGGTTTTAACCGTCTGCTTGTGCAGTTGTGTGGCGTGCTCGGAGCACGTTTACTGAGGTTGAGTATGTGTGTTGTGTGGTGCCGTGTTGGCGATACTTGTGGACCTGTGTACTTTCCGTTTATTTATTTCAGTACTTGCTCAGTTGGGTTATGCTTTATTATATCACCTGCTTAGTTAGTAGACTCGTTGCTTGAGTTACCGCCGCCCTTCCGCTTGGTGTAGCTAGTTTGTTTCTTTAGTAGCATTGTTCTTCCTGCCTAGTTTAGTTGTGTTGTTCTTGTTTTCGCTGTCGAACCGGTGAGGGGTTGGGTTCCCTACTGGGCTTCGTTCGCGAAGCTCATTCCCCCCTTACTTCCTTCCAGGTTCGAGTTCGAGGGAGCCGGTGCTCGTGTTCGGACGGTCTGCGTTGTGACGCTTCTGGTCAGCAGTGTTAGCAATGGTTAGTATTTTCCTTATTTGCACTTGAATTATTATCTGGGACTTTGTGTATTTTTTTTATTCCGCTGTTGTATTTCTTTATATTGTTTAGCTATTGTAACCTGTTGTATATCTCACTGGACATATTTCTAACCCTTCCGGGTCTTCGGATCCGTGGGTGGCGGTCCAAGGGTCGGGTACTTGGAGGGTTCCGGGTATCGGATTCTTGGGTCGTTACAGTTGGTATCAGAGAAAATGTCTTCTGAGATTTACAACGGGTTAATGGCTATGGCTATCCCAGAAAATAGTTCAAGTGCGTTGCTGGCACCGTCTGTGGTGTGTTAGTGTTAGGCTTGTGCCTTGATCATATTTTGCAGGTAGGTTGTGGTTCAGCAAGATTCTAGTGGGAGTCGTAGAAGGGTCAATCGTTGCAGTGCTGCATGCGTGGTGCGTGATCGCTGGTTGGTTCGTGCTGGTGGCACTGATGATGATGGAGTTGCTGGGAGGTATTCCTTGTGAGGAGGACAGTTGCAGACAGGTCCGGTGTGGTGCTCTTGGTCGTTGGCTGCGCTTTCGGCTGCATGTGTTCTGTGGTGGCTGAGAGAATCTGTTTGTGGTGTGGCTTCCACGGTACAGATTTGTTGTCTGCGGGTCCAGTGGAAGGTGCCCTTATTTTTCCTACTTATGTTTGCTCTTGGCTTTGCTGTGCTTTGGTTGCTTGGGCATGTTGCCTCACCTGTTAGGTGAGTTGTGGGTGCCCTGTGTTCTGTTAGGTTGGCATTGCTGCTCGGACTTAGCAATTGCTCTGTGTGTGCTTGTAATGTCGTTTGTTATGTTGTGTCGCTTGTTGTGTTTGCTTGGTGGCCCTGTGCTAATTGGTTGTGGGTTCTGGTGAGGTGTTCCCAGAGTTTTTTGCTGTTTTCTGGTGGGGAGGTTCTCCCAGAATTTCTTTGTGCTCTTTTCTGTTTTGTTGCTCTCAGGGTTGAGGTGTGTTGTTGGTTGGCTTTGTGTTCTGGTGAGGTTCCCAGAACTATTTGTTGTTGTCTAGGTGAGGGTTTCTCTCAGGACTGTTCTGTGCTTGTTTTAGTTGTTGTCGTGCTGCCTCAAGGTTGAGTGTGCTGTTGGTTGGCTGGTGCGTTCTGGTGGGCTCTCCCAGAACGGTGTCTTGGTCGTTCTGGTGGAGGTTCTCCCATAACTGTCTTGTATTGTTTATGCTTGCTGTTGTGCTCTCTTTGAAGATCTGTGTGGGTTGGTTGATGGGTTGTTTGTTCCGGTGGACTTTTCCTTGGACGACTCTCTGTCGTCTGGTGGAGTCCTTTCCATAGCTGCCTAGTGTTTGATTTGCTTGTTGCTGCTCTCTCTGTAGAGATGAGCTGTCATTGTTCCAGTTGGACTGTCTGTGTACAGTCTGTCTGAGCATTGTCGGTCAAGGTGCGGTACCTTTGACCGTGTGTCTAGTTGTTGTGTGGCCAGGTGCCTTGTTGTTTGTTTCCAATTTTCCTGCTGCGTTGGTAGGACTGCGTGTGTCCCCGTAGCTCGGATGGTCCTGCTTCGTTTTTCTGTGCTCATCGTGCCGTTGTAGCTGGTGATGTGGTGTGTGCCGTGGCCATGTGGCTAGTGGTACTTCTTGCGGATGTGCTAGTTTTGTGCTTCGATCTCCTATCTTGCGTGAGGAAGAGGCCTGTTGTGCATTTCCTCCTCCGTTTGTGGGTTGCTCGAGGTGGTGGTGCTTATTTTGTGTCTGGGTGTTGTGGTGCATGCTGTTGTGGCCTTCTTGGCCAAAGGTCTTCTACCTCGAGTTGTTTTAGGGTGAGCGGGTTGCTCCCCTCGTGTTGTTGTTTCCGCTTGGCGATGTAGGTTTGTGAACCTACTGGTCTTCTGCGTTCTGTTGTGAAGGCTTGTGTGTTGCCTGACTGGTCAATGTCGGACAATGTGTTCCATGTGATCAGCGCTAGATAACCCCGGTTCTCTCGCTGAGCTTTCTCGTGTTGACGTTGCGTTCGTGTGTGCTCTGTTTCGTGCCTCTTTCGGTTCTTGGAGACTTTTGTCACCCTCTTAGTGTGTGGCCCTCACTGCTTGTTGTAGTAGGGCCGATGCCTTATGTGGTGCGCTTCTAAAGAGCCGTCATGTTTGTTGTGGTCTTCGAAGCTCGTGACCTTCCGTGCGTTTTCTCTTCTTGGTGGTTCTCTGGTAGGGAGCCCTTTTTGCTGGCCCTGTGCCGTTTTGGAGCCGTTGGTGCAACCATGTGCACTACACCTGGTGGTTCTAGTGCTTGTGGTTGTGCCGTGTGGTTTGTGCCCGTGTGTGCTGACCTTGAGTTTGTGCGTTGTTTTGCGATTTGTGAGGTGCTCGAGGCGTTGAGTTGTTCCGCCTCTGGGACGCGTGTGGTGGCCTGTCCCTTGTGGTCGTACCGTACCACAGTGTGGTAGCTACCTTGTTGCTTTGTAGCTCTAGTGGTGGTGCGCTCGATTTTGGTTGTGGCCCGCGTCTGGTGTTCCCTCGCTGTGCGTGTTGGTTTGCGTTCTACTTGGGTCAACGTGCTGCTTTTGGCTCATGCGGTTTCCCCATTTTTTCTGGTGGTTGAATGTTTTCTGCGGTTGGTTCTGTGGCACTCGCTCTTGGCGTTGCACATTTCGTGGTGGGTGCATTGCCAACCATTGTGTGTTCGTTGTTGTGTGCCAGGTGGTGAGTCTGGAAGCCGATAGCATGACTCATGTCTGTGTTCGTGGTGGCAGTGAGGCCTATCGGTTTGCTGGAGCTTGACCGTGTGAGTCGCTGACGTCTTGGGTTGCTGGTTCTGACAAACCTTAGACATCTTTTCGACCTTTGTCGTTGTGTGTGTTGTGCTTGTGGAGCGTGTTCTGCTTTAGTTTCCTGTGACTCCACATTCGTTTGGTGTCCTTGTCGGACCACGAGGAAGGTCTGGGTGAGACCGAGTGGTGTTGTGGATGTCGTTCCACGTGTTGAGGGGTTTTCCACGTCTCTGTTCTGCTTAGACTCTGGTTTTCCTTTGCGAGACATCCATTTGGCTGTGTGGCTGATACTAGCTGTCGCTAGCTGCGTGAGGCCATTCCTCTGAGCCATGTGGTTGACTCGTAGGTCTTCTTCCGAGTTGTCACCAGTCACTGTGGTTTCTGTCGGGTTCGGCTGGTGGCAGAGTGGGTTGCTGACCGGATTGATTTTAATAGCAAGGTCTGTTGAGGACTTCAGCCACGTGGTTTTCGGCTAATGGTTCTGTTCGTCTTCGGTTGGTTGGTGCGTGCCATGCTTGTGGAGTTGTCATCATCCGATTGAGTGCTCCGTCCCCGTCTGGGGTGTGCTGTGTGGGCTGTCGGTTGCTGGTGGAGCACTCCACGCGTGGCTGCATCGCTGTTGTGGCCACCAGGAAGTCGTGGTAGACTTAGTGGCCTTTTTCGTGCTGACTGTTTCTTTTCGTGTTCTTTTCCCTCGAGTTGTCGAATGTTTTCGAGTGAGTTGTTCCTGCCCTGCTTACTTCCGTACTTCGGCTTTGTTTTTATAATTTCGAGGGCGAAATTGTTTTAATGGGGTAGGATGTGAGGACTGGGAGCAGGGGGGAGTGGTCCCCCTTCCCCCATGCACACTGTGTGCAGGGGGGGCTCCGGAAGAGGCTGTTTAGCCTTTTCCGGAATGGGAACCCCCCTCCTCCCTTCTTCTTCCCCCCCCTCCCGCCTTGCCCTCTCCCTCTCCCAACCCTCTCATCAGCCTCCCCTCCCTCTCGCCGCCATCTTCTGCCCTCTCTCTCTCTCGCGGTTCTCTTCTCTCTCTCTCTCTGGAGCGTTTCTCTCTCTCTCTCTAGCGTGCGCTCTCTCTCTCGCTCGCTATCTCTCCGGAGGGAGTGGCTCGCCGCGCCGCCGCTGCCTTGCTCGCCGCCGGAGAAGACTCCCCCGCCCTCGCCGCGCCGCGCGCCGTCTGTCGCCGGGAGCCGCGCACGGAGGACGCCGTGCGCGGTGCAGTCGCGCCGCCGTCGCCCGTGGGAGAGCTTCGCGCCGTTCGTGCCGCCGACGGATCCTACCGTCGAGGTAGGGACCCTCCTCCCTCTCCGGCGTCGGCCGGACTTCCCCCTCCCCCGTGCGCCGCCGTGAAACCCCCCCCCCTGCTCTCCCTGCTCCCGCCTCTCTCTCTCTCCCTTTCTCTCTCTCTGCGTAACACCTCCGGGCCGGAGGTGTTTCCGGCGAGGGGAGCGCCGCCGACGGCCGCCGCGCCGTCCGGCGACCCCCCCCCTCCCGCCGGCGCCGGCGCCGGCAGTGGCTGGCCGGCCGGCCAGGCCCCTCCCGCTCCCTCTCTTCCCTGCGCGCAGAGAAGGAGACGGGAGGAAGGGGGAGACCCCCTGTGGCGCAGTGCGCCCAGATCTGTCCCAGATCTGGGTGGCACACTGCGCCCCCCCTCTGGTGCATTGCACCAGGCAGTGGCCTGGGTTCCCCTGCGGCACATTGCGCCGGCAGACCCTTCTCGGCCCATTTTAGCTCTGTTTCGCGCCGTTCTCGCGCCGTTTTCGAGCCGTTGTTGCCCCGGCTGTGCCGGTGGGTTGGCCCGGGGTTGGTGACTGTGTGGTCGAGCCACGTGGTGGTCGGGCCCACCCGGGTCGGCTCCGACCGGGCCGGTAGTGCCTGTCGACCGGTCAACTGGGGGCAGTCGTGCAGGGTTTCCGGCGCCCATCGAGGGTGTTCCGAGGGCCGGCCGACTCTCCGCTTGTGCCGTGTGGGCATTCTGAGTTGACCGATGGTCGCGTTCTAGTTGCTTCCGCTTGTGTTTCGTACCGTACTCGTGACGCTTGTGCTGACTCCTAGCACTGCGCCTTACTAGTCTTCGCCCGGTGCTGTGGCACTTGAGGGCTTGTCCCAGCGCACGGTGCGCGTTTGGGTTGTTACCGTTCCCGGGACCCCCATCCTCGTGGGCCCGTTGAGGGTGGTCTCCGAGCCACGAGTGCGTCCGTCGAGTGTTTCTCCGGACGAAGGGGAAAACGGTGTTGGACAACGGCGTTGAGTCGTTTGTAGAGCTCTCTTAGTTGGTTCGGGTCCCGCGGAGTTTGGAGTGTCGCGGTGCGGGCCAGCTAGTCCGTTCTCACTGCCTCGCCTTACACGGTTCCGGAGCCGTGTCGGAGGACAGGCGTGGGACCGTAGTCCGGCCAGACTACGGCTTGTGGTTGTGTTTGTCCACGCGTCTCACTCCGACGGGAGGGGAGACTGGACTCGTGGTCGAGTGGTAAGACGCCGGTGGGCGCAGCTGACCACTGACTAGTAGAGGCTGGGTTGTGGCTAGTGTGTCTTGTCCAGACGAGGGTTTTACCGTCTGCTTGTGCAGTTGTGTGGCGTGCTCGGAGCACGTTACTGAGGTTGAGTATGTGTGTTGTTGTGCCGTGTTGGCGATACTTGTGGACCTGTGTACTTTCGTTTATTTATTCAGTACTTGCTCAGTTGGGTTATTGCTTTATTATATCACTGCTTAGTTAGTAGACTCGTTGCTTGAGTTACCGCCGCCCTTCCGCTTGGTGTAGCTAGTTTGTTTCTTTAGTAGCATTGTTCTTCCTGCCTAGTTTAGTTGTGTTGTTCTTGTTTTCGCTGTCGAACCGGTGAGGGGTTGGGTTCCCTACTGGGCTTCGTTCGCGAAGCTCATTCCCCCCTTACTTCCTTCCAGGTTCGAGTTCGAGGGAGCCGGTGCTCGTGTTCGGCGGTCTGCGTTGTGACGCTTCTGGTCAGCAGTGTTAGCAATGGTAGTATTTTCCTTATTTGCACTTGAATTATTATCGGGACTTTGTGTATTTTTTTTATTCGCTGTGTATTTCTTTATTGTTTAGCATTGTAACCTGTTGTATATCTCACTGGACATATTTCTAACCCTTCCGGGTCTTCGGATCCGTGGGTGGCGGTCCAAGGGTCGGGTACTTGGAGGGTTCGGGTATCGGATTCTTGGGTCGTTACAAATACTATCTCACTACAAGACAAACAACATTTGTCAGCGGCTATAGACTGTTGACAAAAATCAAAAACCCGTTGACAAATACTTATGTCAACGGCTTGTGTCCGTTGACAAAGCCGTCGACATATCGGTCGTCGACTAAACATACGTCAACAGTAAACAAAGCCGCTGACATAAAACCTTTTTGTCAGCGGTTTTAAAGGCCGCTGAGAAAAGGTTTTATGTCAGCATCTTTCAAGCCGTTGACAAATGTTCCATTGTCAACAGGTTCATAGCCGCTGACAAAAGTGAGAATACTTTTGTCAACAGGCTTCAGCCGCTGACAAATGTTTGTATACCTTTTAATACAAATTCTTTTGAAAAATATAATTTCCTGTTTGTATAATGTGACTTCAATAGTTTGCTAGGACTGTATAGACACTGACACCAACAGAGAAGTATTCATACCTGTGCCAAGAAACCCCCAATTGCAGGGCCAACAATTAGTCCTATGCCCCATGCGGTACTAATCTGAATATGATCAAATAACATTATCAGCAACAGTAGAAAACTGCACTAACATATGAATACAAGTGTTGATTGGCCTTATACACTGGATCCGTTCCAAAGCCACAAAAATAGAAACAAGCCAACAATGTTGCTAACATGTAAAGATAAACAAACCATTGTCACAATCTGGAAAAAATCGAAGATATGCAGTGCCTATGCAGAGATTCATAGTTGCCCTCAAGTTGCTTAATACAATACAACATAAGTCCACTTACATATTAATCACAACTATGGAAGAGATTGATTACTATAAGAATTCAGCATTCTTGACTCCTTATTACTCCCTTATCTTTCCAAGGGAGAAAGAACTTACTAGTTGGTCAAAGTTGCACTCGCACTAGAACATGTCTTTCATGTATCCCATACACTATCCAACACCAATAATATGACAAAACTTGATCACCAGCAGTGGGAAGAATTACCATTCCTCGCTAACCAAATATCTACAGGTAGGCCTGAGACCTCATGCTACAGATGCTACATCTTTAACTAATGCAGGATAATTGTTGTATTGGAGTTACCAAAAGATATATATATATATTATATATATATATATATATATATATATAATGGCTAGATATATAAGCACTCAAACGAAAGAAACACCTGCGAGGAAGACAATAAATGTTGCAACTATACCGACCTATACTGAATAGTAGCCATCATATATACAATTATCTTCATCATATCCCAACATATACTCATTATCAGAATCCACTATTCTTGAGGTCATAATTGCCTCTCCTCTGGAGAACCGCCTTACCATTTTGCTATAAGCACCCTTTTGGGACTATCACATCTGATCAATATGTGCATCTGTTACCGATAGCTAGAATCTTTTTAATTTCTTACATATAACTGCACTGGATATATAAAAGGTTTACCAATATGTGAGCCAGCACATCTTGTGCTTTATGATCATGTCCTTCTGGGTACTGATTAAAGTTCATTCCTTCCTGCCCAGTAAGTTACTTAAGAGATAAAAATACAACAGCACTCATAATTAAGAGTGATTTGATCGGAGGATCGAGCATATCTTCCTGGCGCTCTGAAAGAAGTTCCAGTTGGATATCCTTCAGCATCGATCGATCTTGAACTGTCAAATTTGATGTTCCTCGAGATCGATCCCCCCTCCTGTTGGTAGATCGATCCCTCACCAGATATGGGTCTAGCTCTGACGTGCCCCGTGATAAACTGGGTTGGCTTGCATGATGTAAGAGCATCAGTTTTGAATTCATTCCCGCGATCCCTGCCGATCTTGAACCCCGATCTGATCTGGAATTCCATGATGTAAAGAGCATCATTTTGAATTCATCAAGTAACCAAACAATATAGAATTATCCTGTCAACAAAAGTACCTTGCACCTCACATATATCCAAATATATTTGATTAGGATTCTGCTGTCAACCTCAAGACAAGCAGTTTTTGCCAAACATCAGGCATTTGCAGTTGCCAAATATATCTGATCCAAGGCCGATTCCTGGCTAAAAGAATGCCCATTAAAGGATAAAGGATAATAAATATCTTCATAAAACATATAAATACCACATATTTCATTTAGAAGCTGAGTACATCATTAGAAATAAGAATGGTGAACCGGTGGCTGCGGGGCCCTCTATCTGCATCAAGCCTCCGTCCATGAGAATGGGAAAAAAAATACATAGATGTACCAATTCAATTAAAAGATAATGAAAAAAAAAGCAATTGTTAATTGTACAGTAAAACACACCATATATTGAGAAGGCCAATAGAATAAAGAAGGGCATACACATCACCATGTCCATAAGCCTTTGTCTAAGCACTACAAAAAAAAACATGATATGCCAAGGTTGCTAGCATAATGAAAATCGTTTGAATGGTGTGATGTGCATAACCAACAGTAATCATGCAAAATTACCATCTACAGATTGAGGGAATATGAAGATGCATTTATCTAGAACTAAGTCAATGCATAATTTCTTACCATACACCAACAACTTCAAACTTGGTTTTCTATCCAGATTCACATATCTCCTGGAATTTGCCCCTGAACCAAAAATATAGAATGTAAATACAACATAACCAGAAACAGAAGAAGTTCTCGTAAGCATTTCATCGAACAGAAGAAAGGACTGCCGTCGGAGACGCCTCAACGACGAGGCATCTCGACACGTTGTTGTGAGGTTATCTAAGCTTTACCCGGGTAACATGTTGAACAGGGTGGAGTACAGCTTCCTCAGCAGAGGCCTCTGCCCCTCGGGCTTCGTCTGGATTATGGTGTAGAGGTCCTGCTTCAGGAGCGAGGAGCTCTCCTGGAGTGCCAGTGCAGCTCCTGCCAGGCCTGCGACTCCACCAGCTGCCGGAGCCGGAGGATCCCCCGCGAGTGGATCTTTATCCCCGCTTCCGCCTCCTCCGGCGTCTGGTCGGGGGAGGTGAACCCGAACTCGAAGGGCGCGTCGGTTTCTGGACCAGGAGCGGGGCGGCTCCGGCCAGGAAAGCTGCCACGAGGGCTGCCGTCGCACCCCTCGGCAGGAGAAGACGACGAGGTGGTAAGGACGGCTGGATCTCGCGGTCGTCACCGCAAGGATGAGGAGACGACGACAATAAGGACAGGATGCCAACCTCCACCTCGGTTCCCCTGAAGCTCCGGCACTGCGTCCCCGCTACGGATCTCGTGGATCCCCTCGTGGCTCCCTTCCGCCAACGCGGACGGCGTTGTCGATGCCGTCGGTGCGGTGCTCCTCTCCTCAGCGGCGGCAACGACGACCCACCCCTCTTCTCAAGTGGCAGCAGCGACTAAAAGGGGGGCAGAGGAGAGAACAAGAGAGAGGGAGAGAGAGAGAGAGATCGAGCAAAGAGAGAGGAAGCGAAGGTCGACGACGGCGGCGTAACAAGGGCTTCTCCCCCTCGGCAACAGCGGCGCAGCAGGGGCTCCTCCCCCTCGACAATGGAGGAGGCGACACAGCGAGAAAGAGGGAGCGAGAGAGCGAGAGAGAGAAAGGTGGGGGAGAGAGGATTTCCATTGTGGGAGGTGGAAAATTGGGTTGGGGGAGGCGGTTTTGTTGGCGGTGGGCGAAAGATATGTCAGCGGCTTTTAAGGAACTGCTGACATATAGTAAATATGTCAGCGACGTGAACTAAACCGTTGAGAAAGAAGTCTTATGTCACAATCCGTACAACCGCTGACAAATATTTAGATTTCTGTCAGCACCTTCGCCTACCCGCTGACATTATATAATATGTCAACAATTTTCCAGCCGTTGATATATAATCGTTGACAAAAAATACTTTTAGTAGTGTCTTTTGGATGAGTTAAAAAAAAGTACAAAAAGAGGTCATATCCTGCAAACACACATACACTAAGAACTTGGAAATTAATGCTTCCAATGGGACTCGGGCACCAAGAGAAAAGTAGAGCTAAGCAGAATGTTCTTGCTCCCATGAATTTATTTCACTGTGTGTAAAAAAAAGTAGAAAAGAGGATTCAAGGATGACATGGAAAAAAGGTTTTGTATTTGTCCCATGTGGAAGCTGACAACTGATGAACAGATACTTACGAGATGTTCCTGCAAGAAGTCGGTGCTCTTAAGGCGAGTGAAGAGAAGCTTGGCATGCAGGTTGCCACTAGGCCTTGCGATCTTAATTTGGTGCAATGTTCTCTGAGATTCCTATCAGCCCAAGAAGACTTCTCAATGCAATAGTTGAGGGATCTTACATGGAACAATAATGAGGAAGAGCATGTGTTAAAGAAATATCCTTTTATAGTCCAGCTGTATATTCAATCTTTGCTTTCCCATTCTTGATCTTGCTGACAAGCACATGAACTTGGCATCAAGGATGATCCAAGTAGGGGTGTTCATGGTTTGGTTTGGTTTGGTTTATAGGAGATTTTTAGAAAACCAAATCAAACCAAATTTGAACTCAAATCGAACCAAACCAAACCGAAATCCTATGAAACCAAACCGAACCAAACCGAAAATAAATGGACATTTAGATTCTCTTAATCTTAAATAAGATTTTAATCATTTGTTTCTTTATAAATCACTATCAAATAATATTTGAAATGAAGTATTAAATATTGATGACTATATTAACTTCAATAATATATATTTTTACGTTAATATATTGAAAAAACTTGATAAATATATAAAAATTAAAATTTATTATTGTAATTCGGTTTAATCGGTTTGGTTTGGTTTCTAGAAGTTAGAAACCGAACCAAACCGAATTTTCTAATTCGGTTTGGTTTGAAACCAAACCAAATTTTTTTCATGTTCAAACCGAACCAAACCAAACCGAATCACTCGGTTCGATTTGGTTTTTCGGTTTGAACCGAATAGTGAACACCCCTAGATCCAAGCATGTGGCTGGTTTGACCCTTCACTTATCCCAATTCACTTACTTTCTACAGCTGCATCTAAGATTATAGTCCAAAGAGGATCACTGTATTCACTTAGGAGTTGTTTTTAAAATAAATTTATAGGCATTCTTTTTCCAAGGATTAGCTTTTACATGGAAATGAAAATCGCAATTGTCCATTTGGTTGTTAGGTAAATATTTTCACTGGTTATTTGTTTAAATAAAATATTAAAAAGGTAAAAAGTCAACGGTATTAAATATAAGCTTTTACTAAATAATTGGATGGAGGTGCATGGAATATTATGGTCCACTCCAATGAGGGGAGGCCACATGCCCTTAGTGCACTATTCATCAAAAATTTTATTTTACTTTATTTTTTTATTTTTAATATTTAAAAAAATAGTGGAAAACAAATAACCTTGACAAATACAATTTAAATTAGGAGAAATAAAATAAAAACACAATTTGAATGAATAGTATTCTATAGATATTTTAATTAAAAAATAAATTAACTAATAAAAAATAATTAAATTTGACAAAAACTATTTAAATGAGTGGAAAAAAAATAAAAATTCAACTTGAATGAACAGTGCATACAAATTGTCACTGTACGCGCAGTGGCAAGCAACTGGAAAACGGCATCCGCATTTTTTGCACGGTTGCCGAAATCTGAAAATATCTGGATATAATTTTACATATTTTGTTTTCCAAGAATAACAAATGACCTAAAAAATAAAGTTTTTCCTGAAAAACTTTTCCCCTTATTGAAAAAGTCTTTGCATGCAATTGCAATTATACGTCCACAATCATATATACTCCCACACTCCAAGCAATTGGAAGTTGAAGCATCAAGTATGTTAGTAAGGCTACAGATAGCAAGCACTAGCACTAAAAATGGTTGTATCTGTTTCCATGAAACTGCTAAAAAGACTATGTCAGGAAAAGATGAAGACTGAAATGTTTCTCATGCCATGCATGGTTCATGCAATATTTAGTCATAAGGGTTCAGCTGTACATCTTCTGCTGACCATATATGAGCAGCATCTTTTTTATTATTTAAACTTGGTTCCAAACCACCAATAGTTAGGTTTTGAGTGTCCTAACATTTATTAGCAAATTCATTCTTCCTCTAGCATGAGATATATTCACTAAAAGTCATATATTCAGGTGTTGAACTATCTCAAGGTTTTCATTTGTTTATTTGAAGAGTTGCTGGAAGAGTCGCTCTTCTCAAAGTAAAAATTTAAACTTCAAATTTATATCAACAATGTAAAACATGTAAGCATATAAAAATGTGTTGTACTACTTCGAAAATTTAAACTGTAGCATCTTGTGAAGAAATCTAGTGGGGTTTCAAGGTTTCAACCTTAAGAAAAAAAGTCAACTTTTGGCGGATGTTAACTCAGAGCTGACTGCCACCTTGGGAACATTAAAATTATTCAAAATTTGAATTGATTCCCACCATTAATTAATGGGTGTTATTCTCCTCCAGTGTTTAAAGGGGAAGTCCTGAGTTTTGGTTCCCATTGAGAGAGAAGGATCTTGTCTATTAGGTCACAGTTTTTTTTTTGTGATATTATCTATTATTAAATATATTTAATATATATTCAATTTATTTGATTTCATAACAGAAAATCAAATCGAATCGAACCGAATCGATCGATCGATCGGTTCTTCGAGTTGAACCATATTTTGAACATCCCGAATTGTGGGAGTCGATTCTCCCTTTGGTTAACTGAGACTCGATTCTCCCTATATACTGTAACTGGGAGAATCTATTTCTACTCCATTTTTAATATAAACTTTTAACTTTATATATACTTCTTTATTTGAAAGATAGACACATTCATCAATACACGAACTTTCTATATTATATATTTTTATATAAATATATTTAATTAAATTATTAAAAATTTAAAGACTCGATTCTTTTATAAAATTTATAGAAATTATTTTTCTACACAATGAAATCATATAATTATCTCTCTCTTTTTCAATTATTGTTGTCGAAATTGTTTTATCATACAATGTGCATATATTACAAACTATAGCTTTAGTCTCTAAAAATTTATGGTTTTAAATCTTGCTAATTACATGTTACATCTCTTCCTCCACCTCTCTTTTTTGTTTGTTTGTTAGTTATTCAAATGCACAAATAAATTATTTATTTACATATATTACATAAACAATTATTTATTCAGATATGATAATATCCCATAGTCGCTCAGGAAAAATTTTATTATCTTAAACTTTTCATAGCTATTCTAATATTTTCTTTTGAGATCTATAATTAAAATTATTGAAATTTTGTTTTATGATAAAAAACATATTTTACTTATACTAATTGTAAAATATATTTATTATAGTCTTAAAAATTTTGCACATATAGTTGTCTATCTATACTACATGCTAAAGCACAGTTTGGGTCTAGGCACGTGGCAACTTTTTTTTTTTTAATCTCAACTTCTTTCTCTCTATCTACAACCTTCATTGTTCTTAACTTTGGTGTCATTCAAAAATCTTCTCATAGTGTCAAACAAGTTCTATGTCAGTGAGATTCATGAAATTTTTTATTATTTAATTAACTATATTTTATAATTAGAATAAGTAAATTACTTTAATTATTGATCATGAAATAGAACTTGAAAATTTTCAATTATAGATGTCAGGGAAAAAATTAGGTTAAATAGGTTAAGTTTACAATAATTAAAATTTTAATAGATTATATATTTTAAGATATTTTTAAAATAGGAGAAATTAATTAGAAATCTCTGACTGTAATAGAGAGGTCCTTACTATAACATAATTTAACGTATATTGTAATTAGAGATAACACTTACTGTAATTAATTATAGCTCTGTTAAAGACTAAAAAATAAATCAAATATATGTTCGAGATTCTTAATTAATTTACCTTTTAAAATATTGACCGTGCATCACACCGGTACAAAATTAGTATCTACACCAGTTTATGGGTAAGATTGCTACTCATGATTTCTGCATCTCCTCCTTCAAATGCTAAATTGTGGCTTTGAGATGTGTGGATTTTGAGAGTTCCCAACATGAGAGGAGATCCCAGACAAATCAACTGGTTATGAGATGCCACCCCACGGTAACTCCTGCTGCTGCTGGGCATAAAAGCAAGAGGCTATAAGTTGAAGTGTATGTTTTCTAGAAATAATATTTTTAAGTATTTCTAAAAGAAATAAATACATAAATTTTTATAAATATAAATATATTAAAAAATATTTAGACCTACCAATGTACCGTGCATCGCACTGACATGGAACTAGTTTGAATAATAACTCAGATCAGATGGACTTTTAAGAGCAAAAGATCGGATAGCTAAGGTGCCAATTTCAAATAGAACCGTTAGAAAATATAGCCGTTGGGAACGGCTCCTCCACGATGCCCTTTATCTCCCCTCTGCCTCCTCTCGTCGCCCACAACCCCTGCGCACCTCTCTCGCTCTCTCTCTCTATCTCTCCCTCACTTTTCTCTTCTCTTTCTCTCTCTCTCTACCCCCTTTTCTCTGTGCATCCCTCGTCGTCCTCCTCGCCGGCGGCAAGATGAATGACTTGATGACCAAGTCCTTCATGAGCTACGTCGATCTCAAGAAGGCCGCCCTCAAGGAGGACCTCGAAGCCGGACGAGCAGGTGCGTTCGACGGCGATGACCTTGGCGAGGTCGAGATGGCAGCGGCCGCCTCTGACGGCGACCTCCGCCGGTTCTTTGACGAGGCCAGCCGGGTGCGGGAGGAGATGGCGGCCATCCGGGGGCTCCTCGTCCGACTCCAGGAGGCCAACGAGGAGGGCAAGTCCCTCCACAAGCCCGAGTCCCTCCGCTCCCTCCGCGGCCGCATCAACGCCGACGTCGTCGCCGTGCTCAAGAAGGCCCGTGCCATCCGCACCGCCCTCGAGGGGATGGACAGGGAGAACGCCGAGCGGAGGCGCCTCTCCGGCTGCCGGGAAGGCACCCCCGCCGACCGCACCCGGACCGCCGTCACCAACGGCCTCCGCAAGAAGCTCAAGGACCTGATGATGGACTTCCAGGCGCTGCGGCAGCGGATGATGGCCGAGTACAAGGAGACGGTAGAGCGCCGCTACTTAACCGTCACGGGGCAGGTGCCGGAGGAGGAGGTCATCGAGCGCATCATCTCCAACGGCGACAGCGAGGACCTCCTCAGGAAGGCCATCGAGGAGCACGGCAGGGGCAAGGTGTTGGCCACCGTCCACGAGATCCAGGACCGCCACGACGCCGCCAGGGAGATCGAGAAGAGCCTGCTGGAGCTGCACCAGGTGTTCTTGGACATGGCGGTCTTGGTAGAGGCCCAGGGCGAGCAGATGGACGACATCGAGCACCACGTCGCCCAGGCGTCCCACTACGTCAAGGACGCAAGCAAGGAGCTCAAGACCGCCAAGCAGTACCAGCGCAGCAGTAGGAAGTGGCTCTGCATCGGCCTGCTGCTCCTGCTCGTCCTCATCCTGGTCATCGTCATCCCCATCGCCACCAGCCTCAGCAATTCTTAGACGACGATGATGATTTCTGCGCACGCAAGCCAAGATAGGTTTAGATCTTCGTCTCCTCTGCTTGATTTGTTGTTTGTGATGGGTTGGGGTTTGTGTGGTTTCTTGACTGGGTTCTTTCTGAGGGTTGGAGTTGTGCTCAAGCTCCTTAGAAAAGATATGGGTTATGTGCAGTGGCTCTGCTTGATCTTTTCGTTGCTACGAATTCTTTTATTACTGTTGTATGGTCTTGCTGCCCACTCTCTCTCTCTCTTGTCCTCTTTGGGGATTCTTGTCGCAGGCCAATTTGTGAGGAGAAACCCTAAAAATGTAAAGCCAAATTAAGATTCGGATTCTTTGATTGGTGGACTTTTTCATGAATAAATTTTACAGAGCCCTCAGATAGCAAACTGCATCCAAACATTTGGACAGTGACCAAGGAAGAAATGAATGCCCTGGCAAATAAATATGAAGCTCTTTGGGGATTCTTGTCACAGGAACATAACAATTTGTGAGGAGAAACCCTAAAAATCTAAACTCAAATTGGGATTCCGGTGAAAAATCCCTTTGATTGGGTGGATATCGTAAATAATTTTTTACTGCATCAAGACATTTGGACAAAATGACCATGGAAGAAATGATTGGGGATTTTTCTACAGGAACATAACAATTTGTGAGGACCCTAAAAATCTAAACTCAAATTCGGATTCTGGTAAAAAAATCCCTTTGATTGGTGGATAAATAATTTTTTACTGCATCAAGACATTTGGACAAAATTGACCATGGAAGAAATGAATGCTCTCTGGCATATGCAGGGAACTTTGATGGATCAAGATATTTGAACAAAATGACATGGAAAAATGAATGCTCTCTGGCAAATATGGAGTAGGGAACTTTGATGGAACATGGTGGGGGGTGGGGGTGGGTTCTCCTTTGCAGGCAAATGCACCTGTGGACTGGTTTAAATGGGTAGCAATGTTGTTTTGTGTATATCGCCCAGGGTAGGTAGGTGTTATGCAAGCTGGGGGGGGGGTTATCTTTGCAGACAAAATGCACCTGTGGACTGGTTTAAATGGGTAGTGAAGGTACTTGAATTGGTTTCTTGTCATTTAAACAGGAAGGGTCCTTCATTTTCCTATCTTTTCTAGCAATTGTTGTTTTGTGTGGATATGCCCAGGGTAGGGTAGGTGTGAGTATGCAGCTGGGTAGTGAAGGTACTTGAATTTGGTTTCTTGTATTTAAACAGGAAGGGTCCTTCATTTTCCTATCTTTTCTAGCAATTGTTGTTTTGTGTGGATATGTCCAGTGAGGTAGGTGTGAGTATGCAGCTGGGATGAATCTGCTGATTCATATGGGGGGTTCTCCTTTGTAGGCAATGCACCTGTGGACTGGTTTAAACGGGTAGTGAAGGTTTCTAATTGAATTTGGTTTCTTGTCATTTAAACAGGAAAGGTTCTTCTTTCTAGCAATTGTTTTGTGTGGATATGCCCAGGTAGGTAGGTGTGCATATATTGCAGCTGGGATGAATCTGCTGATTCATATGGAGGGTTCTCCTCCTTTGTAGGCAATGCACCTGCGGACTGGTTTAAATGGGTAGTGAAGGTACTTGAATTTGGTTTCTTATCATTTAAACAGGAAGGGTCCTTCATTTTCCTATCTTTTCTAGCAATTGTTGTTTTGTGTGGATATGCCCAGGTAGGTAGGTGTAAGTATGCAGCTGGGATGAATCTGCCGATTCATATGGGGGGTTCTCCTTTGTAGGCAATGCACCTGTGGACTGATTTAAACGGGTAGTGAAGGTTTCTACTTGAATTTGGTTTCTTGTCATTTAAACAGGAAGGGTCCTTCTTTCTAGCAATTGTTTTGTGTGGATATGCCCAGGTAGGTAGGTGTGCATATTGCAGCTGGGATGAATCTGCTGATTCATATCCAGGGTTCTCCTTTGTAGGCAATGCACCTGTGGACTGGTTTAAATGGGAAGTGAAGGTTTCTTCTTGAATTTGGTTTTTTGTCATTTAAACAGGAAGTGTCCTTCATTTTCCTATCTTTTCTAGCAATTGTTGTTTTGTGTGGTTATGAATCAGCAGATTCATCCCAGCTGCAATATGCACACCTACCTACCTGGGCATTGCTTAGATGGTTCTCAATGGTTTCATGTTTGAATTGGCTTGACATTTAAACAAGAAGCAGCCTTCTTTGCCTATCATTTCCTGTAGCATTTGCTTTATTTAATCTGTAAGGAAGAAATTGACTTGGTATTTTCTGGGAGTTGTAGTAAAACGGATCTCATCTAACCTGTAGCAATGCCACACGTGGACTGCCCAGATGCATGGTTTCCAATGTCTGAAGATATTTGGTGTAAATGCCTATGCTTGCGATTTTAATTGTGCAGAGATATGTCGCGCAGAGGCGATCTTCTTTCTGTGGGGATGCAATTTTGAACAGTCTTCAATGGTGAACGATGTGATGCAGTTGTACTTAAAAGCAAATCAAACCAGGCTGGATTATCTCTCCAGAATTGTCTCTTTCTTAAGAAAAGAAAGATCAAACTATCGAGATCAAGTTCAGGAGAAAATAACTAGACTTCTCTTAGTCCCGACAGTAGCCTGAGGGCTAGAAGATAAGAATGGAGCTCAATCTCTCAAGCTAAAACCCTCTCTGATAGATTACAACAAGAACACAACAGAGAGAGATGAAGAAAGTTAGAAGAGAAGTTTGACTTCGACGCTCTGCTTTCTTTTCTTGTTGAGGAGTGGATGCTTTGTGTTGGTGTTCTCTCAAAAGAATCGAGTAGTTCTACATCTCTTTGTGACTACATCAGCTCCTTTCTTTATAGACTCCGTTGATATGCTCTTAGAGTCTTCAGCTTTGGCTTCATGTAGGTTTCTAAGACTTTGTGTCTAACAGTTGCTTCAAGGGAGTACCGGATACATGCAACCAATAAATACTAGGAAGAAGATGGTGAGAAGGAAAGATATCACTTTTCAATCAACTCATACCTCTTCTACCTACCATCCACATTTTTTGCTGATTGCTTGCCATACTAGGTAAGTGCTTTCTATCTGGCAAGAAAGAAATGACCTTCAAAGACATGTCAAAAGGTAGTTTCAAGTCAGAACCTATAGCGGCCAAATAATAAGTTAAAGATATGAAGATCATTTGAAATTTCATTTGGTGCAAGAGACTAGATATCAATAATCGGTGTAAATATTCACTAATCAACGCATAATATAAGTATTGAACACTTATAACATCAATCGATATATTTGAAGTCAGATAAATACTAATCAGAATGTAAATAACATCAATCAAAATAATATTGAACATTTATTCACCAATCAAAATGTTTATAAACCAATCGAAATGAGAAATGGGTATTTGTTCAACAATTGAAATATTTATAACACCAATCGATATGTTACTGAACCTTTGTTCAGTAATCAAAACATTTAAACAGTAATCGATAGAAAACTTTTCTTCTCTAATCGATAGACTTAGTCAGTAATCGATAGAAAGTTTTTTATTCTTTAATCGATACACCGTTTAACATCAATCAGTATGAAACTTGTTCTACAATTGATATGGACTTGAAAAATATTATGAAGAACTTGAGACTGAATTTTTGAGATACTTACTTTGATGATTCTTTGAGCCATTATTTTATCTTTATTTGTCTGCTGACAGACTTAATGAAAAATATATGTTAATCCCATAAAATTTGAGTTTTTGTTAACATAAGAATTCATATAGAAAGAAGATAAAAAAAATATTAACAAATATGAGTAGAAAATATAAGTCGACATTTGATTTTCACAGGTCAACATGTGGACATCATCTGTCAACATGTTTGTCGACATATCATCAGATAAAATAGGATAAATTAATTAGGAGTCCCTGAGTGTAACAGAGAGGTCTTTGTTGTAACAGAGTTTAACATATACTATAACAAGAGATAACACTTACTGTAACGAATTATAGCTCTGTCAAGGACTAAAAAATAAGTCAAACATCTGATAGAGACTCCTAATTAATTTGTCCAATAAAATACCATAAGTCGACATATATTTTTCACAAGTCGACATATCATCCATGTCTGTTGATATATAGACGTCACTTGTCGACATGTGAACATCATATGTCAACATATCAATAGATTTGTCAAAAAATAATATTATGAGAATGTTTTTTAAGTTTACTATCATTATTTCTTATACATAAAATATTATTAAATATAATAAAATTATTCATAAATTTTAATTATTATCAAAATATATAGATAAATATACGAGAGTGGTTAGACGGGCTGAAGATCCAAATCTTAAAATATGAAGTATGAATCTTGTCTTTCGTTGACAGTACTGGAGGACTTTGGTTTGGCACTTTGTCGGGCAGCCCCCAGGCCCGACATAGGGCCGGGAATTCAGGGTACCTGCTCTAATGTCGCTCTCATCCATGTCTGTGTGCTAAGTATGTATGGGCATTACTGAATGTTGAGCAAAATGGTAACTGTTGAAGTAGTGGATAGAATCTGAAAGCATCTGAACTGGGAACTCGATATCAAGAAGATTGGTCTTTTTCCTTCAATTGTGTCTACATCTAAGGCAGGCTCACTAGTTAACAATGTGGTTGCTTTCCGCTCTTCATACAAAGTTCTCACCTTCTCTTTTGTGAATGAGCTGGTTTGTGGATTCTTGCTGGTTTTGGGATTTCTTCCAAGGTATGGACTTGTGCTCCATTTCATGAACTGTCCATGGTAGCTAGCATCATGGTCCTGTTGCCTTTCTGATCTGGTTTGCTCCTCTGACTCTTATCTCTGCCTTTAACAATCTACACCCTACAGGGTTCTCATACTCTCTAAGGAGAGTATTGGAATCACACCTATCGTAGTTACCTGCAGCACCTATAACAGCAAGCACCATAACCATTTGCGATCTGGGTCATGACCTGAACTGGATGATTCTGCCATTTTCACCTAGCTCCTCCGTCCTGACAACGTTGTGATCAAAGTATACCCAGGAGCACCAGTCGTCGCATTTCACAACACATTACAGACTGACTTGTCTAAAATTTTGAAAAAAAAAACCTAGATCCTAGTACAGTATCAGATACTTACCACCTTCTTTTACTCCGTCGGTGGACTCTAATTTATTTGGATATAACAGGGGAGGCTGCCTGCAACTTTCAGATCTACGCCTCGGAGTGCGGACAAACAGGCGCGGGGGGATGTGGTGTTCGGCGCCTGCCCTGGCTGCCGGCCCACCGCAAAGGGCAGTCCCCGCAGAACAGCGACAGCAGAGGAAGGGGAGGTTTCCCGCCGCGGCGGGCGCTCGCTTATAGGCGATGGATGCCGGGGGCGGGGGACCCAGGCGAATCGCGGCAGCCGCAGAAGCAGTGCCCGGCAGACGCCGGACACAGGGGTTGGCCGATCGCATCCGGGGGGCTCGTCGTTACCCAGACCGGGCACATGCGTTGCGGCGTGTAGCCTGCCCCGCTCTCACGTGTGTGATGTGTTCTTGTCGTCCTCACCCGCACAAAGTGAAGCAAACATTAATTTTATAATAATAATAATAATCTAGATTAAAAAGTAACTTTATTAAAAATTTGGTTTCTTCTCTCTTTTATGACCAAAAAGATGATGACTGCAAAATTGTTTGATTTCACCTTTAGTTGAACCAGACATAAAAGTTGGCAGATCGATGATATCTAATGATATAGTGTGAACTACATTGAAATAAGTAATGCTTATGTGTCATATTTGCTGTACATTTAGGTTTGTATTAAGTTTTTTTTTTTCAAATTTAATAACTCTATCTTTTAGTTTTACTTTTCAACACATCAATAACCATGTGCGTGCGGGTAGCCCTATGGTTGGGCGTCCAAGGACATCTAGGCGATGTGATTTCGAAGGGCGCTTCGACATAAGAGATTTTTTAAGAAAAAATAGAGAAAATTTTAGTATATTTTTTTATTACACTTAAGTCTAATATGATTAGATACTAAATACATGTGATACTATTTATATGGGGAGTGATAAAGTGACAACTTGATTATTAAGTGTTACATAAATTTAGTGTCTAATTATATTATATTTAAGTGTAATTAAAAATGTACTAAGTCTTTCTAAAAAAAAAAAAGTAGGAGAGCGATGCGTGCTCCGAAAAAGAGGGTTTCGTGAGGATTTTTCTGAACTCGATCCCGAGTTACTTTTTTGGCTAGACGATGATCTAAATCATCACACTGCATATAAAAAAAAAATCAATAAACATGCGTCGCCACAATGTTCTTTGCAATCACTCAGTTTTTAGCAGGGATTATAATGAGGCTAATCTAATACCGTAAACGTTGATAAGTCAATTTCAAGAGACTCGAATTGAGGGCTTAAGATAGAGATGTTTTATTTATGTTTGGAGGAACAAATGTGTGCTCTCAGTTGAAGGCAACCTGATCTACAAAAGGATAATCGATTTCGAAAAGAAATATTTGGACTCCACCCTCCTATTGTCAAATTAATCTATTTTGATTTAGCCCAATCTAAAAAATATAAGAATTTAAGAAGAGGAGAATAAAAAAAGTGAGAAGTTAGACTAGGCAATGATGGCTACATGTCCTCTGCCTTTTATTTACAAGTTGGTTTTTTTTTTTAATAATTGGAGGAAGAATGAATGGAGGATAGTCGATATGGAATTAAGATGGTGTTTAATAACACTTAAGTCTTAAGTCTAAAATTTCATTTCTTATCTATTCTCTAAATTTAAAACTTAAAAATTATTTAATATATATATATAAGACATTCATTAAGAATTATTTGATAACTAACTTAAAAAGTATCTAAATTAATATCTTATTTGATAAAAATATTATATTTAAGTATATTTTTTGAACTTCTTAATACATGAATAGGCGACCGATGATCCAAATCTAATCGTCCACCGTTAGAATCCGGTGATCGGAGAATTCGTCGGTCGCCGACGGAGTCGCTGGATTCCAACCGTCAACAGAGTCGCCCGAATCCGACGATTGATCATCGGCAATCGACATAGTCTGTCGAAATTCGACGACTCACTGACCATCGGTCGTCGGAAACCGGCGATCGACGACTCACCAGTCATCAACCGTCAGATTCCGACGACCCGAGACTACCACGGGTTGAGAAAGTTGAGGGTCTGAAAAAAAAGAAAAAAAATGAAGTGATTTCTCCTATCTTAAAAATTACTTGATTTTTCAGATATAAGTGATAAAATGAGACATTATTTAAGATGTTTTATCATAAAATCTTAAGAAATAGTTATTTCAAATATTAGATGTCCATTAAATATTATCAAACAGACTTGATTGTCCCTTTCTCTTCTTATTGGGCTTTTACTGGTTCGGGCCCATTAGATCAACTGGGAGTGGTCCAGTGAGCCTATTAACTTATATAACGTGATTATTTACCACCACTCCAGCCTAGACATAGTATTTAGTAATTTAGTACGACCGTTTGTACTTGTACTCTCATCTTTACTACTTTATTAATTATATTAAATGGGGATTTGTAGGCCATTTATTAGAGTAGGGTTTGGTTGGTATGGGGGTCGCCTCCGCGTTTATGGCGACCGGCTCGTGCCAGGAGGAGGGCCCACTTTGCCCATCCCGGGTCGGTGGTTTTGGGCGAACGCGGGCCCTTTTCCGGGTTCTCGGATTTCGTGGGCTCCGAATCCGCAGTCACGTCCGGGAACAAAGCCCATCTGGATTGGTCACCAACCCATCTGCATCTGGAGATCAGACGACAGCCCACCACACAGGAAAAGTGCGTAAGACTTGTTGATCTCTGTGCCATATTATTTTTGGTTTTTTATGGGAACTATTTTTAAAGTTTTCAATGACAAATATATCATTGTTGTTAAAATATTATAAAAAATAGTATTTTGTAAATGTTGGATATGCCATGCCACCCTTGCTTGGAGTTACTGTCCAATTGTTTTAACTATGGATTAGATTAACTCATGAGGAACAGTTTATATATATATATCTTCTTTTCCCTTGGGTTACATATTCTAGCACCTAGGTCTCATTTGCAATCCCAACTCTCACTGTAGATTAGGCTAACCCATGTAAGGATATTTTTTTGTAAAAAAAAAAAAATTTAATTTAACGAGCATAAGAGAAATTTGGCAAAATTTTCACTTTACCAAGTTAACCGAGATGACATGTCTACAATACTTCACATTTATGAGTTGCACTTTTGACAATATTTAAAACTCCATTATTTTACAAATTATTCTATCTCTGTGTTTGTGTTGTGTTATTAAAAATTATTCTATTCATTATAGTGTGTTTCATTGAGAATGATCAAATTAATTTTATGTGTGAGAATATAATGGTTTGAAATGAGGTTTAGATGATGAAATAATTACTTTTATGCATATTCTGTGATTTAGAAAGATTTCAGTTGATGGTTTTGGCCTATGTGGCCGTTCCTGGGGTGTTCTGTATGAGACCCGCAGGCTAGACAATCTATCTCAGATTATGTTCTATCGGTTGGACGCGTTGGTGTTTGCTAACTCGGCTACTTTGTCGACGTGTTAGTGTTGCATCAGGGATTTGTGGCAAGTTTTTGACTTTCTGCATACCGAGTTTCTTTCTAAGTTTCGGAGTTGACCTTTGAGTCAACAACACCCCAACTTGTGTGCCCGATAATTCTGTTGTATTGTGTTAGTTAGAATAGTAATTACTAGTATTTTCTTTAAAGGTTTGATAATATAAATGTGGTTTTTCGAGTTCAATGGTCCGACGCTTTCTAAAATGTCTCTCTAGTCAGATACCTCAAGTTCTATGTGAGCAAAGTACGTTAGTGCTCGGGGTTTTGTCCCAATACTGTGCGTACCGTAGAGCTCTGTGTCATTTTTCTGGACACCCTCACTTGTTTGTCGAGTTGTACGTTCAACTGAGGAAAAGACGATAATGGATCAACGACTTATGGTGTGGTTGGTTTTTAGTTCGATCTCTTAAAGTGCGCTCGTGGTTGAGGGCATGGACATCAGTAGATGTACTGGGTCCCATCTAGTCCCTTGTTCCCATTTGCCTCACTCTACGGGCCTTAGAGCCCCTAGAGATGTGTAAGACATGGGTCTGCAAGTCGACCAAGCTATAGGTGATGTTGGTTGGTCTCCACAGTTATTTGTACTTGTTGAGGCGGAACCGTAGTTAGATCTTTTGTCCGTGACTGTGAGACTGAGAGAGTTTTCTTATGGTTTCTTTGTCTGGAGCAGGTTCTGGGTTAACTATCTAGTACTATGATTCGAGTGGTAGCGTTGTTCTTTGCAACTCAAAGTTCTGATTTTCTATGATGTGGCGTGCAACTTGAAAGAGTACTTTCCATTTATATTTCCTGCTTATAATTTTCTTTACTCCCTTTCTAATGTCTTGTTTGCGGTACTGGTTCTACCATAATGATTCTTAAAGTCACAACCTAATCTTTGTTAATTATGTAGTTATTTTTAATTTTGTTAATTATAAATTTCCATTAATAAATATAATTACTTAACTACTATTTCTGATGGGTATACTTGTGTTAGCTAGATGCATACTTTAGTTCCTTGTACTAGTAAATTTATTTTAAATGATGGTAGTCGAGTTGATCGATGAGATCGTGTGTTGATTTTACTATCTTGCGGCTACACGTGGATTGTGTATGTTGTTTTGAGGAGTTTTCCTATTGATTGGTGATTTTGTGAGACTCATATCTCTACATCTCTTTTTAGATGTTTAGTAGTAGATGTGCTTCTCAGAAGCGAACTTGTACTACCAACAATACTGTGAGCTCTGTTTTTATTATATATTTTAGAGTATGCCCTAGACTTTTATAATTTTCTTTTGCACATGTATGAATGTATTGAGATAATGTAATTTTATGTAATTATATATGAGATCATTTAGTTACTGTGAATCTTAATATCAATGTAGTTGTCTTTTATATTTTTATTGGACACGTGTGAGATATCTCTGATCAGATTTTGATCTGTTCGCGAGAGAGTCAAATTTAGATATGAATTTTTTTTTAGCATAAATATGTAGGGCCGTTATATAGACATACCGTATTGATATCGATATTAAGGCTTTGCAATCTCAAACCCTCGTCGGTTTGATAACTTTTTTTCTTTATATTTTAATTTTTATTATTGAAAATGAAATACATACTGACAAAATCAAACTCCATAATTCCCCATATCAATGTTTCTAATTATATTTTGAGAATCCGACTTGTTCGGGCCTACCGTAAATAAAACGACCCGTTTTTGGATAGTAACTAAACATTTCTCATTTGGCATATTCCAGCGGTCGGATTACAAACATTCACTTGCTAAAGTACAGATAAGCAAAATTTCCTGCCTTTTTAAATTAATAGTTAAAAAAAAAAAGAACCGTGGTCAGAATCGGACTTTTTGCAAGTGGGCCCCGCGAGACGTGGGTGGGGTCCCGTTTGATTGGGGAGATCACGTGAAACCTCGCGCCAAACCGGCCTCTGCGTCGCCTCGACGCGGCCACCGCCGAAAAGAACACCCTTCTCGTGTGTCAGGGCGCATTGCGCCCGACCAATGAGAATAATATTAATCCCAATATGTATCATACGAATAAATTTTTATTGCAAAAAATAAATATATATTCCAATGTGAAATCTGGTTCGGAAGTCATAATATTTCAGATGAAATGCATACAATTTTTTATCACTTTTTTTATTTCATATTTTGTCAATCTATATAAATATCTTACATGAGAATACGCTCACTAAATTTCAATATCTATTTACTTGGTATTTACATGTGCAACAAATATTATTCACAATGCAACTGAATATAGAATATTGAAATCTCTTCCACACTCATGAAAAGGATAAAAGATGTATAGTCTAGGAAAAGAATTTGCATATTTATTCTAATATCCTTGTAAAGCCCCCCCTATAGCCAATTCTTTCCATGATTTTTGCGTCGTCTTTATAACAATTTTCTCCGCATTCTCAAACTTAAATAAAAAATATTTATTACACTTATGTAAGTATATTGATTACATTTATGTGAGCTCTCATTAGATAGGTAGACACAAGGACAATACATATTTCTCAGCTTAAAATATTTATCTAGACCATCAAACAAGTTTTGGGATTGAATAATTTGAAAAAAAAAGTAGCATGAAAAAACACCATAATATATTTTCTCAGATAACATATTTATCCATTCTTATGGGAAAGAGGAGGAGGGGGCAATATATCTAATCCGGCGCAGTGCGCCGCAGGCGTACAGAGTCCACACACAGAGACCGGTCTTCGTCGCACCACCCACACTTCCCCCCTCTCTTCGTTCCTCTGTCGTGGATAGCGAGCTCACACGCAGGAAATGGAAGTTGGAAGAAATGGCTGGCAGCTGTCAGATAAGGCCTCTCTCTCTCTCTCTCTCCCCACTGTGCTCCTCGTCTCTCTCTCTCTCTCTATCTACCTTGTTCCCTCACTTCAATGGAGCTACGGGCCAATGCCATGGCCCCTCCCTCCCATATACATATACTCGGGTAGGGAGAGCCCAGCTTCGACTCGCCCCCTCCTGCGTCCCCCATCTCCTATATTGGCATCCCTCCGTCATGGCGGAGACCACGCTCCACCTCGCAGTGCTCCTCTGGCTCTGCTGTCTCCTCCCCACGGCATTCCCCGCCAACGTCACCTACGACCGCCGCTCCCTCATCATCGGCGGCCAGCGCAAGCTCATACTCTCCGGCTCCATCCACTACCCCCGCAGCGTCCCCGCCGTGAGCGCCTCCCTTTTTTGTTCCTCTTCGTCATCTTCTCCTTCTTCTTGTTGTTGTTGCCGTCATTGATATGTTGTGTGTGTGGATGATGGGAAGAACAGATGTGGCCGGGGCTGGTGGCGGCGGCCAAGGAAGGAGGCCTGGACACGATAGAGACGTACGTCTTCTGGAACGGGCACGAGCCCTCCCCAGGCAAAGTGAGTTCCCATCTTTCATGCCCGCACGGACAGCACAGGAGCAGCTCGAAACGTATGCTCTGCTTCAAAGACGGGATTTTTTCCCCCCCTTACCCTTGAACCCTGTGCTTGCAGTACTACTTCGAGGATCGATTCGACCTGGTCAAGTTCGTGAGGATCGTGCAGGAGGCGGGCATGTACATGATCCTCCGCATCGGCCCCTTCGTGGCGGCCGAGTGGAACTTTGGGTCTGTGAAGATTTCTTTTGCTAGTCTCCATTGATGCTGTTGTTTCAGGACCTTCTCACCTTACCAGCCAAGCTTATGCTCTGCAGGGGGGTGCCTGCTTGGTTGCACTACGTGCCTGGCACCGTCTTCAGGTCGGATAGCGAGCCCTGGAAGGTATTACTCTTATCTTCCATCCAGGCATTTCGCAGATTTGCTTAAGACAAAGTGTTCTAATGAGCAATGATGTTATCAACTCCATTGTTTAGGCTCACATGAAGAGCTTCATGACGCTCATAGTGAACCTGATGAAGAAAGAGAAGTTCTTTGCCTCGCAGGGGGGCCCTATCATTCTAGCACAGGCGAGTCCCACCCTCTTCTTTGCTTGTTTACGGTATGAAGTGACTTACCAGTTGGGAAACAATGCGTAGGATCTGCACTCCAGCAGATATGATCACTTCGGTAAGAAGACTGGGCAACAAGTGCGCTTGCCTGTTCCGGGTCTTGCGTCCTCTGGTGTGTTCTCCACTGGAAGTAAGCTAGTCTTGTACCCGGTGTGTGGATGGAGGTTTGTATTGTCACCTCAATTAGATGCACATATGATCGACCTAAGCAGGGATGAGAGCAAATGTACACACCGGGACTGTGTGTTCATGGTGCTTGCAAGTCTGAGTCTTTTTCCTGCTAATGGCAAATATGAAGAGAAGGATTAGGACACCTGAAGTAGGAATTCTAAGAAAAACTGGCTAAGTTGTTGATATCTGAAGTCTCTTGGATTGGTGAAGCATGTCAAATAAATTGATGTTCGAACTTGGAACATGAACAGTCTCCTGATGAGGTGTGTTAGGAGAAAGATGTACCTGCAACAGAAATCCAGACGGAGAAAGAGAGAACAACACACAAGGGACACAGATTTTTACGTGGTTCGGAGAGGCGATTTGCCTTCCTACGTCCACGGCCGCACTGAGATCTCTTCCTTGATACCACAAACGATTACAAGAAGCGTTGCCTTATATACATGGAGACTAGGGCAACGCAGAAAGGAGAAATTACATTAATACCCCCCCTTCCGATTTTCGCGAAGGGACAGGGGGGAGCAAAACCAGAAGATAGATCTGACTCCACACATCCCCAACAAGGTGGTGGTAAAGATAGCTAAATAGGGTGGCCTTTATTTGGAAGTAGCTACATAGCTGATGCCTACCATGGATTTATGGTGGTTTAGTTAAAGAAGAGGAAACAGAAGTCTCAGTTTTGCTTTGCAGTTTATACTTACAAATCTGTTCAGTGCATTGAAGGATCAGAGGAATCTGAGCACATGGTATTCCATTACCTTCTGCTGAATACAGTCAAGCGAGGGCAGCTATTTCCTTGGGGCACAGGAAGTCTCCTCCTGCTAGCTCCTGTCTTTATCAGATTCCACTCTTTTCTCTAAAGCTTTGTTTCTTGCTCTGTAGAAGGCTATGATTTTCTAGCAGACTATACTTTAAAAACCCAAGCACCCAGAGCACATGAAACAGTAGGAAATACCAAAAGATGACATTTTGTATTGTTTCAGATCATGTTTGTATTGTTTTAGATCATGTCATGGCACATGAACAGCTACCATAGAGTTTTCTTCCTCTCTTTCTTGCACATGTTTCTTAACCATCATTTGGGAGGCAGAGCATCCTTCGAAAAGCAGTCATCTTTTCCCCTGCCATCATCTTCTGTCACTGTTGTCTATAGATTGATCTTTCTCATCACCATTTGCATGTAGCATTGTTACTTCTGAAGTTTTGCTGTGTCGGCACTCATAAAATGTTAACTGTTACTTGACTTCCCATTTTAGCTCTTTGTTACAGGTTGAAAATGAGTATGGAGACATTGAAAAGGTCTATGGAGATGGAGGGAAGAAATATGCAATGTGGGCTGCAGACATGGCCCTTTCTCAAGATATCGGTGTACCTTGGATAATGTGTCAACAACATGATGCCCCTGATCATGTGGTTAGGGTCTAATCACTTCTATACATACTTACATGATGCCTTTGTTGCTTTATACCACTTTAAAGTGTGTTGTCAGATTTTTGACTACACAGACTGGTTCAGTGATTTAAGGGGAAGGACATTACATAAAGCTACACAATAAAATTCATTTAATTTGCAACAAGTAAGGTGAAAAGCTGATGTGACTGCTAAGGATTTGGTGTCTCTTACTTGCATTGGTGATCTGCCAAGGCTCTTGAATATCCTTTTGATAGACTGGTCGAAAGACATTTCTCATTTTCTCCAGGATGTTTCAATAGTATGGATTGAATCAATTAAATTTTATACGGATGTGAATTCCTACCCCCAAGGATTTATGTCAATAGGTTATTCACAGTTACCAAAGCTCAGATTATTATGTTGATTGTAGGACTCAAGTTTTTGGACCAGACCTATCTGGATATGAACATTTCTCCTTGCTGTATTTTCAGATTAATACTTGCAACTCATTTTATTGTGACAAATTCATTCCGAACTCCGTCGACAAACCAAAAATGTGGACTGAGAACTGGCCTGGATGGTAACTTTCTATACTGTTCTCCACACTTTTATGGACATGGGTTCTTGAATTTTAGATCTTTCTGTATTATATAATTCCAAAATCTCATTTGTTGATTATGAGCAAGCAATTGAGTGATTATTAGACCATTTTTTCCAATGTTATTATAACTTTGCTCTCCTTTCCTTTTTATTTTTAACTCTCTTCAGGTTTAAAACCTTTGGGGCTAGAAATCCTCACAGGCCTCCAGAAGATATTGCATATGCTGTAGCTAGATTTTTCCAGAAAGGTGGTAGTCTCCAAAATTATTACATGGTATGTCTTATTTAGTGGACAACTGGCTTTTGCAACTTTTGGCATGCCCATAGCATCTTTTAGCTTATACTTCATGTAATTCATTTGTTTTCTAAATGATATCTACCCGTGCTTCCAAATTATCCGACATTTCCCTTCTGACTGGTTTTGTTCAGTACCATGGTGGAACAAATTTTGGTCGCACTTCTGGGGGCCCATTCATTACAACTAGCTATGACTATGATGCACCCATTGATGAGTATGGTGTGTAGCTCTTGCGGGCATACAAATTTTAAGTTCTTGCACATGCACATCTCTGCATAGAAATGAAGGTTTCTGAATACAACTTCTTGCACCTGATTTCCAGGACTTGTGAGGCTTCCAAAATGGGGACACCTCAGGAAACTGCACAAAGCTATAAAACTCTGCGAACAAGCATTGTTGTATGGTGAGCCAACCCTTGTTCCCCTTGGTCCTATGCAAGAGGTAAGTTCTTACAGCATTAATCTAATCTTGACCATGCCATTCAACGAAACTTTTCCCCTAATGAGACCATGGATAAAGTAATAATGGCCAGCCAAACTGCTGTATGTCTGCATTTCTCTTGAGGTTGGCACATGGCCCTGGCATAGGCATTTGAATTGTCCAACCTTTTGTGTGTCCAATAAAGGAAGAAACGATCATGTCATTCTATTTGAAAATTTGATGTACCTTTCATATGCAGGCTGATGTCTATACGGATTCATCGGGAAAATGTGCGGCATTTCTTTCTAATGAAGATGAAGAAAATGACAAACTTGTGACCTTTCAGAATAGAACATATCATCTACCAGCTTGGTCAGTTAGTATTTTACCAGATTGCAAGAATGTGGCATTCAATACTGCAAAGGTGATTTACTTTTTATGCTTTTGCAGGACCATGGACAAGTGCCTTGTGGAGTTAACGTTGCTTTGTTACTTTGAAGAATATAGACCCCATATAGATGTGACCCTTATTCTTGGGAGACTCATTGTAACCTGGTCTTGGGCTATACTATTCTGAAAAATCTGGCAGGTCATATGTTAACCCATTGGCATGAGAGGAGAGCGGCATGAGAGGAGAGCGTAGTTCTTATATATAAACATACAACTCGACTTTTCAGCAAATTTTCTTCAAAATTTATGCTGTTTATCCTCTGCATCAATTTTATTTTATATGGCTCACTTTGTGCTGAATGCTTGCAGGTCGGATCCCAGACATCGATTGTAGAGATGATACCTGAAAGTATCAAGAGTAAACGGTGGGACTCTTTTATAGAGAAGGCAGAGATCTGGGGACAAGCTGATTTTGCAAAGCAAGGATTTGTAGATCATATTAATACTACGAAAGATTCTACTGATTACCTTTGGTATGCAACAAGGTTAGTAGTTCTGTAGAAGACTTCTGCGAATTCCCATATTTTTGTGATCATGTACCCAAACACGAAGAAGCCAGCAGCTCTACAATCACCTTGAATTCTAGATATTGCAAGGAGATTCAGTGTTTACAGTAATGCTGTTGTTCCATCTTTATATCTTTACTTTCCAGATGAGTAGATTGGGTTAATGGGAATGCCACTTACGATATTACTGGACCTTATGCATGGATTTACCTATCTAGAAACTCACATACCTTCTATCTTATTTAATGCCAGTTTGCATGTAGATGAAGGTGGGCTTCCAGGCAGTGGAACCAGTCCAACCCTCATCCTAGAATCAAAGGGTCATGCTGCCCACATATTTATAAACCAGGAACTACAAGGTACTTTTGTCTATTGTTTTCCTCGCACTTCAATGCTCGGCCGTAAAGAATACTTTCTTTCCCAGACAATCTTACAGGTTGATGATATTATGTTATGTCAAGTATGGCTTATGATTTTCTTAAATGGTACCTGGGAATAAAGTTTCATGAGTTCATGCACATGATAACAGAGTGCCCCATAGTCTGTCACCTTATTTTCACTGTATGAAGTAACAATCACTGGTGAACATGGTTTGCTGCAAAATAGCATCGACTCCAATATTTCATGAAAAAACATTCAATCATCTATTACTTTGTGCCTCTTGCATGGCCGATAAAACAGTCTTCTTGACATTTATCTGTGCGAAAACATGTGGAAGGCTGTTCAAATTATTGTTTTTCATTGTTCTTTATGCAGCCAGTGGATATGGGAATGGTTCAAACTCAAGTTTCCAGGTCGAAACTCCCATCCGTCTGAAGACAGGGAAGAACGAGATAGCTTTTCTAAGCATGACAGTTGGCTTACAAGTAAGCAGCCATACCTTCCTTCAACATAGTTATTTATTGTATGTTGGATGCTATTTTCAGTCATCTCCAACGTATGTATGATTTTCTGTGATTTATATAGTAATCAGGTGTTCAAGATGATCCAATAACTTTTAAGTTATACCTTTTATTCATTAATACACAGATACACATCTTAATAACTCTCTCTTCTTTCATTCTTCAAGAATGCAGGGCCATTTTATGAATGGGTTGGAGCAGGGCCGACCAGTGTCAGAATACATGGGTTGAGAAATGGAACCATCGATCTATCTTCAAATATGTGGGTCCATAAGGTAACCTTCGCAGGAGTTAGTTTGACACATACATAGACTTCAAATTTCCTTTGAACAATGCTAGCTACCCATCTAGACAGATAGGAAAACTACTTATCCAGCATGCTATTGACGCACACTGGCACGCAGGCCCTCCCCAGCAAGAGCATTAAATGCTCCTGCATCCTTCCCATAAAATTATTTGTCACCCTTAAATTATTATTCGTCACCCTTAGCATTAAGAGTGACAAATAACTTCAACATGAAAAAATTGTCCCCTTTAGTTGGCTATTTGGTACTCATACTAAGGGTGACAAATAACTAACTAAAGGGGACAAATAATTTTTTACATTGGGAATGTGAGTCTACATAAAAGAGAGAGAGAGAGAGAGAGAGAGAGAGAGAGAGAGAGAGAGAGAGAGAGAGAGAGAGAGAGAGAGGAGAGAGAGAGAGAGAGAGATGGGGCCCACGCACTGCACGCATGGCCCATTGATGTCCATGTTACCTGATATCCATGGATAACCCTGTGCAGACATATCATTCAAACCCATTATCTTTCTTGCTTCAAGGTTGTCCTATTGCTTGCTATACGTCTTGGTCATTATGGAGATTATATATTTCCAATCATTTTCAGAAGTTAACATGCTATGTCTTCTTTTAGAACAAGTCTTAAGGAACCTATTTGAAAATGCAATCCAGTTTTGGATCCTTAAGTAATCTTTGAAGATTGCTCCAACTAAGTCTGTGCCTGATTTTGCCATGTTCTGGGTAGATTGGACTACAAGGTGAACATCTACGTATTTATGAAGAGGATCCTTTATATAACATCAACTGGAGATCAAGATCAGAGCTGCCAAAAGATCAGCCCTTGACATGGCACAAGGTATTCATTCTTCGTGCTTCCCATCTCCACTAGCTAATCCAATCATGACAAGAGGACTGAAAAGATATACAGCTGCAAACTGATCTTTGTTGGCTAATCCAGTCATGTGCCCATCTCATCTTTAAAAAAGACCATCTTTGTATGAGGGTGCAGAACAACTTGATCATGTAAATGGTCTCTTGTTAATCCATTTTCAAGAATTGTCCAATTCATCTTCTAAAAGTAAGCAAAATCAATCTTTTATGTTCCAGGCAATCATAGATCCCCCAGCTGGAAATGACCCGATTGGGCTTGATATGGCTTACATGGGTAAGGGACAAGCTTGGCTAAATGGAAAACCTATAGGGAGGTACTGGCCGAGGGCAAGTTCCACATCCGACGTGTGCTTGGACACTTGCAACTACAGAGGAAAGTTTTTCCCAGATAAATGCGACACTGGCTGTGGGGAGACGACGCAAAGATGGTAAAGCTATCAGCAAAAATTTGAAAACTTGTCATTTGCTTCTCCATTCCTGAGCATGCACTTTGCCATGCAAAAAAGTGGGAGAGAATTAACAAACCTGATCTGTTCTTCTCAGAATTGCCCCTGCATTCATGACCTCATGCCTTCGATTTTTATTTGAAATTTGAGGTGTTTGTGCTTATTACTAAGAAATAAGCTCCATGCTGAAAGACTGCATATTCCTCTTAAGTCCAATGACACACGCAAGCTCATACTTCTGCACAGGTACCATGTCCCAAGGTCATGGTTTCGACCATCAGGGAACACCCTGGTGATATTTGAAGAAAAAGGTGAAGACCCAACCAAGATCTCCTTCGCCAGACGACGAGTGACTGGTGTCTGCAGCTCTGTGCAAGAGGACTACCCTTCAATGGACTTGGAATCGCAGGATCCTAGCAGCTCCATGGCGAAGGGTGGTGCCAAAGCGACTGTTCATCTGATGTGCCCTGGTGGCACCACCATTTCCACCATCAAGTTTGCCAGTTTTGGCACCCCAAGTGGCAAGTGTGGATCTTTCCAGCAAGGAAGCTGTCACCATCCCAACTCCATTTCAGTGGTCCAACAGGTAAGAACTCACTGCCTCGTTCCAGCAGCAGCAACATCAGCACAACCATATGCTAAAAATTGTTGACAACGCCTCGTAACATGATCATAATGGTTAAATAAGAGATTTGCTGCTACTAATCGTTCCATCTTATATAGTGTACATCAGCCATATAAGATTTGAGAGTAGAAGGAGACCAACCCCTTCCAAACCCTGCTTCTTGATGGATCCCACTCACTTGGTTCTACTGTTGCAGGCTTGTCTGAATCAGATGGGTTGCTCTATAGCGCTGTCTGAGGAGAGCTTTGGCAAAGATGTGTGTCCCGGTGTGGCCAAAGTACTTGCTGTCGAAGCTGCATGCAGCTAGTTAAAAGAGTGCCTTCATGCCAGATCCTTTAAGACTCAAATCTGTTCCTGTCCTCATCACTGATAACCGGCATCTGCAGGTTAAAAGTTTATCTTTTGAGTATTGTTGGCATTGACAAAAGCGAAAGAGATAGGGAAAAAAGAGAGGAAAAAGTAGAAAGTAATCAAGAAGGGCTCATACAAGACTCTTGAGCACAGTTACCACGATGGGACTTTTAAAATTATGAACTGGAAGTTTTTTTCCCCTAGAGGTGTAAACGAGTCTCACATCAATGTTGCATTCCCTGCAAAATGGGTACTGTGTAATGGAGTTTGTGGTGTTTATTCTTCCCCAAAGAAACAGTGGGCTTTATATTACAGCAAGCTTTGCTACGACACAAAAGTAGGTGTATTTATGTCTGCACACATGACTAGTATGCTGAAATCTAAAAATTTTGCATACTTGCACACAAGTTTGGGACGTGGCTGATCAGTTTCTTCCCTAAGTTCTTGTATGAATGTTTTCAGCGAGAAGGGAAGATGTTAGATTTCATATTACATCGGGTCTTTCAACTTAAAATTTTAAGATGATGAGTGGAGAAGATATTATTATTATAAAGACGAGGTATTTTGTTTCTTTTCAATATAAGGTTATTCTAACACATCTCCTCACATGCAAGTCGATCATAAACATGGGGGGTATGTCCAGATCAGACATTAGAGTCACATGGATCATAAACATGGGATGTATGTCCAGATCAGACATTAGACTCTGATATCATATTAGAATTTAATATTAGATTAGACTTTTCAACTTAAAACTTTAAGATGATGAGTAAAATAGACACTATTATTATAAACTGGAGATATTGTCCCTTTCCAATATCGGACTATTCTAACAGATGAAGATACAATGGAGAGAGTGCAATGGTAATAGGGTCTTTGGGAGTAATTTTTTTTTTAAAATTATTTCTATCTAAAAAATAATGATGTTATCGATTTTGATTTAAATTTTAAAATAAAAAAAACAACACTTAGATGTAAAATTTAAAAATTATGTAAAATGGAGGGTGCGCATGGGGACGGGTTGGGGCGGGGGGGGGGGGGGAGGAGGAGGAGGGCGCGGGGTGTGGGGGGGAGGAGGGCGCGCAGGGAGGTCGCCAGGTGGGGGGTGGGGGAGGCCGCAGGGGGGGGGGTGGGGTGGGGGGTCGTCGGCGGGGGTAGTGGCGGGTGGGGCTGGGGGAGGGGGGATTGTGAGAGAAAATTCTGTGTTTTTAAAATTAAAATAAGTTGGTACTTGTTTTTTTTTTTAGAGAGATTTACATAGGATAAAAATTCTTCCCTAAAAAAACAACTATTTACCAAATGTGTCTTTGTGTCTGGTCGGTTTTTTTTTAATTTTAGAAAAAAAAAGGTAAAAAATTACAACCAAACACCTTATAAGAAAGTATATATTCTGCAATTTGATCTTACATGAGAATAGGTTTTGACCTGTCATCCATAGGAAGGTCCACGCGTGAATTGTGCCATCGATGGGGGGCGTAGGTGAGGATATCCTGACGTTGTGCTTCTTGGGCCATTAATGGGCCCGGTCAGTTCTGCTAGTTGGGCCTTCTGTCAACTATGTCCCAGTACTGGGCCAGATCAGCGGTAGCAATTTGCAAACACAAAATGTACAGAAACTTGATGAAGTGCTATCGTCAATGCTTACAAGAATCTGATTTCAACTTGATCTCTGTTCATCCGTTTCATGTACACTCCAAGTATTAAGGATGTAGAAGCTTCTGATGGAACTGAGAAATCTATGTCAATACATAAAACGTCATCGTGTCGTCTTCATAAACCATTGATGATATATGTGTGCACAGAGGAGGCGGCGGCCATTCAGGTTTAAAGCCTCATGGAGTTCAAATTTAACGCAATTCAAGATTTCAAGTACTGAAGCAAACCAATTACGCTTGATCTGACATCCTTCAACTGGCCTTCATGTTCAGATGCAAGAAAGCATATGCCCAGATTGAAACAGAAAAATTCACTAAAATTCTGAGCATGGCAGATGGGGATTCAGACAGAGAAAAAATGAGCTTCGATGCACAAATTAAATACACTGAACCATTGCACACCTAGAACATAATGCTTACTCACTCCCCTCTTGGAGAAGCGCAAAGGTGAGGGGGTAATAGGGCCTTCTGAGATGGCAGCTCACCAATAAAAAGAACTGTCTGAGCCCATCCGGCATACTTCCCGAACCTGGTAACAAAAGCCTCCGATATACGACCAAATAGCTTCGGTGACAAGCGCGACCCGGCAAGGTCTGGGAGGAGGTAACGGGTTGCAATCTACAATGAATAAACATCAACATAAGACCACACATAAAGAACGATAAGGTGCAAATGCAATCATAATGAACAGCCAGCACTAGCTCAAGTGGTCATACGACATGGCAATCGCAGAAATTAGTGAATGAAGTTTCCAATAACATGTTAACAACAAACAAAACAACAACATAAACAACACTAACAACTTATTTCTGTGCTCAAAGGGTAGCTTGGTGGTTGGGCTACCCATTGCACACCAGAAGAACAGGGTTCGAACCCTGCAGAAGGCTGCACTTAGGCGCTTTACCGCTGGGCCTTGGGAGGGTCAGAGGGGCCCCGGGTTTTGAACTTGGGTGGGGTAGTGTTCACCATGGTTTGCGAATCGGAATTGGAAGGCGAATCGGGTTTGTCCTGATTCGCCCCGATTCCCCCAGAATCGGTCCAAATCGGACCGATTCGCATGGGAATATTATATATATAACATATCATATGATACATATATACTACATATATCATATTTCAGACACATTTATATTGATTAATACATATATGTAATACATATCATATTTATACTGTATATATATATTACAAATATGATATAATATTATATATATATTATATAAAGAGAATCGGGGTGAATCAGGCGAATCAGGGATCGGGTTTCCCCTGATTCGCACTGATTCGGGGGAATCGGGCCGAGTCGCCCCGATTCGGCAAACCCTGGTGTTCACCCAGTTACTAGTCAACCAAAAAAAACTAACAACTGAATTCTGGGACTGCTTGCGGTACAGGACATACAGCATGCTACAAGAAATACATGCACTAATCCACCTTTATTTTGAGTGGCAGAATAGACAACTGGTAGGCATAATTGCATTGCAATTGTCCACTCACACACACGATAGGCACATACTGGTCAGCTATTAAAAGAACACTCAAAGAAAGATAACATCAGCCTGCCAACGTTCATGTCTGCGTGTGCATAAATCAACATACACAAAGCAGAAATATCACATAATGATGTTGTAGTTTAAAAAAAAAAAATTCTGAGTACCTAATACTGCAATGCAGCATGAAAATGTTGAAAAAATAATAGCAACTTGATGACGTGTATCTCCACATCTGTATTCAAGCAGACAAGCATATGTACATGATCTATAATTATCCAGGACGTGTCCACAAATTAGTGTCTCTATCGGAACCTAGTCTGATGGTCATCCAAATTCTGGTGATGTAACTGCCTAGACATGGATGAAACACTAATATACTTGTGAATGGAACTTTTTATGCATAATTATAGTTTGCAATTCTTCATGTCGAGGGACATGTCTTTTCAACATACAATTCATATCCACAATCCTTTTCATAATCCCCTAACAAAAGGGGACAAAGATATCTAAAAGTTCCATTTCATCCAGAGCACCAGGAATCGGCAATGCTTAACAACTCTTACACACCGGAATAACAACAAATCATCCCTCAGCAAAGCATGACAGTTAACCTCTTGCTCTATGATTTTCCTTTCTCTATAAGCAAACCAATGTTTCTGTGACAAGAGGCACAATGGTTCCGGAGCATAAAATGTATAACTGCAGACATCCTCCATCCAAAACAAACACATTTAGGAACAATACACAAAGATAAACTAGATACGGAAACCCAGATATGAGAGGAAGCACACCTGCCACACGTGTGTATCAACAGGAATAGCATGGTGTTGATCAAGAGAAAAAAGAGCAATGCAGGCGGCCACCTTAGGACCGACACCAGGCAAGGTACAAAGAGCATCAATCGCCTCTGGGAGTTCTACACTACGAAGGGAATTGAGCCATTGTGCACCACCCCCAGGTTTCACTTGCAAAGCTTTAGCAGTGTCAACGACGTACTTTGCCCTGTTACTTCAGAACAAGAATATTAGTCCCATAACATACTAAAGAAGCAAGGGTGATCCATGAAAATGCTTGAAACCCACAGAAGAGCACCCACTTGACTATCTAATTTGCTCTATTCCACACTTCTTTTCCCTGAACAACATCTCTTGGTACCCCAAGTATGCTCTTGGAATCAATTAGTCCTTCACATTAAAAAAACCATTATCTATTTTTCAAATGTCCATTCTACATTAGAGACCAGGACAGGTACACACACTGTGTTCTAGAGCCTTCAGATTACAGAAGCAGGCCAGATGCCAGGTTGAAGGGCAAGTCTATTGCTTAAGATACAGTTTGTGCTCCACATTAGAGCAACTATTAGATAGCAAAGACACTCTTATAGAAACTGTTCTGCTTGAACTAATCATACGAAATCTCAAATTTTTCTGGAGAGAAAGGGAGGGAGAAAGGGACCTGTAGCCGAAGCCGGCTTTGCGGAGCTGCTCCTCCGAGACGATCGCAAGCCGATCGATGGAAGGGAACTGGTGAAATTCAAATTCCCCGACTTTCCCCAGATACTCGCCGAACGAGGACATCACCCCCACCATCCGCTCGATCCTCGCGATGTGATTGTTGGAGGAGCACAGGAACTGGAAGACGCACTCCACCGGGTCCTGCCGCAGCACACGCGCCCCGCCGGGGAGGCTCCCCGCCAGCTCGGCGAACCGCGCGTCGGACTCGGAAAAGCTCCGCCACATGTCGGAGAGGGAGACCCCAAGGTTGAGGTAGTCCTGGAGCGCGGATCTGGCGGACTCTGCGCCAGATGGCGGCCCGTGGAGGAGGAAAGCGACGTCGCCCCCGGGATCGCCGTCCACATGCTTGAGAGAGAGGAGGTGGTTCCCGACGACGCCCGTGAACTCGTCGGATCCGGTCCGCCGCCACCGGAAGGTCTGCCCGGTGGGGAGCGTAACAGGAAGGTAGAGCTCCGACCGGGGAACGCCGAGGGGCTCCCATTGGAGAACGGGGCCGGCTGCGGCAGCGGCGGAGGAGGAGAGCAGCTCGGCGAGAGACCTCCTGGCTCCGGATCCTGCGGCAGCGAGGGGGTACGCCTTCTCCGGGAGGGGTGGGGTGGGAGGAGGCGGGGTGGAGGATGGCGGTGGCGACGGGGGTTTCAGCCTCCGCCGCTTGGTCAGGGCAGCGGGGGCGCGCGGGCGAGAGAGGATGGGCGGCTGCGGCGGCGCCCTCATCTCCCCCGGCGGGTGCGGCGTGGCGCGCCACGTACCCACACCTTCATACGTTGGGTCTTTCGTCTGGTGGTGGGCCGTGGGCCTGTGGGGATTAATGGGCCGATCGACCGTTGGAAAACGGGTGAGAGGAGAAGCGCAGCGCGTAGACCCATAAGAAGAGAAGCCGGGCACACGTTAAAAGTAGAGAAAGAAATATTATTTTTTTTTCTTTGGTTTTTTTTTTGCTGCCCTTCTTACAGTGTAAGAATCTTTCTTTAACTTCATATTTACATGTACGGATCCCTTTTAGATACAAAATATCTTCAAACCCTACTGTAACAGCCGCTACAGACGTCAAAAAGATGTTAGGAATATTTCGTTCACTCCTGCATATATATGTATCCTTACTAGAAATGACAACAAAGAAATGTTCAAAACATACTCTTAACTTTCGTCATGTTAAGTTACGGTAGGGTTTATGGGGATATTTTGTATCTATAAGGGATGTGCGTGCAAATATAGATTTAAAGAGAATTTTTACATAATTCATCTTTTAAGAGGGATCTATATGCAATAAAAATTTATTCATGTCGACGGGGAAAAAAAAAGAAGGATATAATTTGATAACTCAGATAGATAAACTCTATCGCCCTTTTACCGAGTCCATGCACAGTTTATATTGTGCTTTAGACTTGTTCGGTCCAATTTCTTCTTTATTATTATTATTATATTTTTAATATAAATCGAATCGAACCGAAATATGTCAATCTAATAACTTCGATACAAACTGTACCATCAGCTGACTAATCCTTCCAACCATCGTCCATGCAGGTTCCCCATGATGCCAATGGTATATATTTTAGTAAGGGCCAAATGATCTTAACAATTTGGACTTCGAATCTTCTAAATAGTGTTGCTCATTTGGTGGTGGTTGCGGCGTCAGTTCATGTGTGCATAGCCTTTTGCACAGGGAGAAACGAAACCATATATACCCCTAACCCTAACTATATATGATCAGTGCCATTATATTAATTTGTCCTATGATGCTACTGGGACGTACATGAAAATGACTTCCACGTAAGTTTTATTATTTGTTACTGCTAGAGCAAGTGAGTCGGCCTGAATCGAGTTCGAAGACCTAAGGGACGATGATAGCGTGACGAGGATGGTGAATCCGAGCTCCGACCTGTAAAACTACCGAAGGATTTCAGTGGGTAGAGACTTCGACGATCAAGTTAGTTCAGAAGGTCAGAGCAAGAGAGAGTTTTAGGGTTAGATATCACGTACCTTTCTCTTGAGGGATCTCTCTATCTTATATAGGGGTTCCGGTCGCTAGATTACCGGACATGACTCGCACACAACGCCTACGAACTCGTCCACAACTTCCGCAGTCCGAGGTTATGGACGGAAGGCATGGCTGGATAGGTTCCGGATGTTCCGGGCCAGCAAAGCACGCGCGACCCACAGTCGTGGTCTTCGGGACCTACCGTTAATGGACCTAAGATCGTGTGAGGCCAACTAGCGCTCGTGGCTGTGACCTTCGGCGCTTAACTAGGCCCTTGCCGCGGATAATTGCTTTTTCGTGGCACTTGTTCGGCCGAGAGTTGGGTAGACCAAGTGATGTCTCGGGGAATGGCAAACGACATCAGGTGGATCAAGCGCGAGCTCGGGCAACCGACGTCTGCTAAAGACGATCTCTACGTCGGCTAAAGACGACCCATATCATTGTAAACAAAAAAAAAAGACTTCCACGTAAGTTTCTGTGCTGCTGCAAACGTACACGAAAATGACTTCCACATAAGTTTCTGTAAAAAAAAAAAAAAATCTTCCATGTATGTTCAAGTTTCTTATTAATTAATTGCCCATCGTCACGGACATAGACGGACCCAAAAAAATTTTCAATGGGGTCACTTCTTTTAAAAAAATTTTCAACCAAGTTAATGTAATGGAAAATTTTAAACTCATTAATAAAGTTTTAAAAATCCAGTGGAGTCACATGACCCCACTGGTTCTTCATTGGATCCGTCCATGGTCACGGTCACAGCTTGGTGTCACTTGCTTAGGGTCGATCGTGTGAATCTGTCTTGTCACTTTGTTTTATGAGGTGTTATTCGTTGTAATCAAACTTTGTGATTACCATGTCTCTTTCCACTGTCTTGGACCCACCTCATCTAATATAATTAGATATTATTTTGCCATCCTTAATTTCTTTTTTTACAAAATATCGAGAAAAAATTTTCTACTCGTATCGATTACCCACCTCAATAGGATCTACAAATATCGAGAAAAATTTTCTACTTGTCATGATGAGGATGACCAAGGCTTTTAGTGTATATTATCATCATCTTACTTTTCATTAGTTTATCTTAAAGGGAAGCTGAAGGCGTTAGTATCTTAAGAACGAGATATGATCACCACAGGACAAAAAGGAGGGGGAAAAAAGAAGTAGATCATAGACCATTTGAATAGCCTCGATGGGTAATAACGAGGCAAATGTACACATCACATATGTGTATATACACACCTTTGCCACCACCTAAAAATTCGTAGTAAACTATTTACACATCCTTAAAAAGAGTGTGGAACATAACATGCGCCCTCGTAGATCACAGTGCCCACCCCCACAGGTCTCATCGCCAACCCTAGCAATCTACTTTCTTATCTCTTATTACTCATATACTTGATTGCATTCCATAGACTAAGTTGGATGATCAATTTAGTCGTATAAAATTATGGACTGTTCTAAAGAGGGTGAGATCACATCAACTAGATGTGGACCTCATATTTACGATGATCAACTTGGTGGCCCAATCTGATCTCTACCTCTGAATTGTTCTGTTCTAAAGTACAGCTAGTGCTTTCGTCGGCTCGCCTGTGGGGCATCCGGCGCACGTTAGTAGATCCCCGCCGGCTCCGCACCCTCCACTCGCTCGGGGCCGCGTGGGGGGGGGGGGGGGTGGCGGCGCACGTTAGAACGGTTTCTGCAGGTACATGAACAAGTCCTGCAGCGGGTCGAACATCCCGGGGAACTGCCCGAAGGGTCCTCCGCCGTCCAGCGGCAGGAAGCCCGCGGCGGGGGCGGGGGCGGGGGGATTCCAGTCGCGCCACCGAGGCTGGCTCTGCACCTCCCGGTCACAGGCGAACTCCGGCGACGGCGGCAGCGCGTGCTCGGAGCAGCTGGAGTCGGCGAGCAGCCGCGGGATGGAGTCGGAGTCGAAGCAGAGGAACTCAGAGACCTGCTGCTCCGCCTCGGTCTGCGGGGAGTTCGCCTCCATCAGCTCCGGCTTCGGCTGCAGCAGAGGCGGCGGCCCTGGGGGCCCGTTGACCGGGGACGCCGCCTTGACGCCGGCGGCGGCGGGACGCTGCTCGGTGGTGCCTTTCTTGTTGTAGATTCTGCACAGCACCCAGTCGTCCAGCTGCAAGAAGACACGTATCCGAATAATTATTTAAATATTATTTATGAAAAATATCTAAAATTTGACGGCGTTTTATTCGCACCCTCGAGCTGTTCTTCTTGCGGGCGGAGCGGTCCACGTCGGCGAGCCGGTACTCGTGCATGATCCAGTTGGTCTTCTCGCCCTTGGGCGCCTTCCCCGCGTAGAAGACCAGCGCCTTCTTGATGCCCACCGGTTTGGGCGAGCCGACCGGCTTGTCCGCGCCGGTCGCCTTCCAGTAACCCGACCCGGCCGCCCGGTTCGGCCTCGACCCGTTCGGGTACTTGCGCTCCCGGGGGGAGAAGAAGTACCACTCGTTCTCACCGTAAAGTGCCATGCCTGTTCACGTACACACACCAACCAAGGCCCCTTCCATAACTTAGCATCCACGATAAACGAAGCGAAGAAACTTATCAAGAAATTTTGCAGCTGTCTGAATAAAAAAAGTGCAAAATTTTTCTAAAGTTTCTTCACCATGCATGATTTCCTCTGAACTTTGATTCTTTCTAAAACTGTGGATAGAAACAGCTAGCGAACGGACGATGCAGAGGCCAACCAGGAAGAGCCAAAGATCAAGAAAAGAAAGGAAGGACTCACCGGGGAGATCCCATGGATCGTACTTGTAGAGATCGATCTCCGCGATGATGGGCACGGCGATGGGCTGCGCCGCGCACTTCCGGCACAGGTAGTGCATCACCAGCTCGTCGTCCGTCGGGTGGAACCTAAAGCCCGGCGGCAACTCCAGACCTCCGCGTCCCATCTTTCCCCTCCTCCTCCTCCTCCGGGAACCGCTCGGCAACCCCCTCCGGGTGGCTTTCCTCTTCTGCTCTCCTCTCCCGCTGCTCACCTCTGCTGCTCCCAAGCTCTCCCCACCTCAGAGCAGCCGAGAGCGGCGGCGCTTAAAAACTCGGGAGGCCACGGCGCGCCAAGCATATATAGAGCGGCGGGGAAGAAGGGGGCCTCGGGGACCCGCTTACGCAAGCATGGCGGGCCGCCGCAGGTTCTCCAGCCACGTGGCGCGAAAAACGACAAGCCGTCGAGCCGCCCCTCCCGCGTATCCCATCACTGCTTGCGTCACCGTTTTGGACGCACCCGCCCTCTGGGTCCGCTGGGGGCCCCACCTCAACGGCTCCGGTTGGCTCCTCCGGTCCTTCTCGTGGGCCGCCATGCGAGAGTCCGCGTATTCCAGTGACGTCATCCTCCGCACACCTCGTGTCGTGTTCGGCCGCGTGGGGGGAGGGGGCCCCACAGGGCGTGGGGGAGTGGAAGCGCGCCGCGGTTGGTCCGTATTTGGATAAGGCCGGGTCCGGTCGCTATCGGTAACCGGGCAAATGGGGCCTCGGGTATTCTCGGACCCTCTCTCCACGCCAGCGGCGGATACCGATGCCCGAGGGATGGAATACGATCCGGGAACATTCCCCCAATCCGAGAGGTGCCCGCGCCCGAATGGGCTCGCGAATGGGTCACTTTCGGACCGTGATGGATTCTGTCCGAGAGTAAGAAGATTGCTGTGTGTGGGAGCACATTGACGTGTCATAGTTCAGGGCCAATGAGAACTCTCGGATTCCAATGGTGTTGAGAAGAGTAGTTGATTTTTTTTTTTTGGACCATGTAGGAAAAAATATCTCTAGGGTTAGGTGTGTATGTCTGATAATTAATAGAAACCCACATGGGAGATTTAAGGGGAGAAGACCCTTTACCCGAAATTTTGGATTTCAGACACATCATTATAAGGTTAGGCCGGGTCGGATTGGGATGGAGATTCGTGATGGATACGGCATGGTGGAGCTAGACTGTCGAAAGAAGTCCTCAACTTAATTTTTTTTTTCTTGAGCAATGCTAAATGCAATTTTTGTTGGTCGCATTCTTATCTTACCATTTAAAATATCAAATTTGAATAATTTATATCAATTGTTTGATCTCACATTTAAGTCATATGTAATTGACGTGCATGCGTATATATATTATGTGTGGACTAGTCTAATAAAATGAGAAGAACTCGCAATTGGTCAGCAGCAAATTAATATTGGCCCCCCCGTCTAATGCACTACCTGTCAAATCGTGCCGTGCATTATTGGGAAGCACAAGTGAGGTTATCAGGTTTTAAAATATTTAGACCCCATGTGCAGCTTCTTATTCTTATCTCAACTTGCGACCACTTTTTATTCGATGAAATCAACGTTCGATTCAAATTTAAAGGTCTTATTTAATTTTCGATCCATCCACCGGTCAAATTTAATTTTAGGTCCATTAATATTAAAATTTTTAATTTTCGGTTCAAAAGTGAGAATCGCCGGTACAATTTGTAACGTTTGGGAGGATAAAATGTCTCAAACGTCCTACTGTTTGGAAGTGTTGATTAATTTTTGGTGGTATTTTTTTATGTTTGTTGAGGTGTTTCTATTGATTTTTTTGGGTGCTATTGTTTTTGGTGCTCTATATATGGGGTAGATGGCTAATTTTTTATATTTGTATTTACAAAACGACATCTTGTCATTTGGACGTGTTAATTAATTTTTTAGGTGTGATGTAACATAGTTTCAAAACTGCGTTACGTGGGGTTAGACGCATAGAGAAGGGGTCGGAGAAGAAAACTTAAGTCAGATCTGTATTTCTCACGAGGTGGAGGCTTGGTTCACCGCCAACTCAAGTGTAGAATGTGTTTTTTTAGAAAATATATATATATATATATATAGTCGACATTATAAAAAATTTAAGGTACACTTAACAGATTTAAGACTTATAATTAAAATTTCTAAACGTTGGACCTAAATTTAATTTTGAATGTATTTTTTAGATCGGAACTAAAAAATTCCTTTTTTTTCCTTTTTTGAAAGACTCAATGTTGGGCAGCAAAATACTTCTGATTCTGTTGTTGATTCTGGAGCTCTCACTTATATCTAAGGACAGAAACACGAAACATCTTAACATTTCAGTATGTTATTAAGTATCTGTTTATTTCAATATAAAATTTTACGTAAGAAAATATTTTTGAGAAATAATTTATATAATAATTTATTTGGTACCACTAAAAAAATAAATTTATGAAAATATTTTATTTTGACATTTTTATAAGACTTCGTAAACTATTTTTTTAGATTTCTCTTTCACGTAAGATTTTTCACGAATATCGTTACAATCTCTACTCTCATTCTTAGTGTCCGATATTTAGAATTTAACGGCTGATGTCAGACACCAATCGGCGACGAGAGCCCGACACCCAACAATCAAAGTTCGACGGCCGATGCCGGCGTTTGGCGCCCGATAGCCAGGGCCCGACATCTGGCATCCAACGCTAGGTGGACCAACAACCTAGCGGTCGGCGTCTGGTGTCCGGCACCCAACATCCGACGCCGACTGTCAGCGTCTGTTGTCTGCAAACCTAGCGCTTGGCATCTGGCTCGGATGCTGCCCGTCATCCGATCAAGTGGTCGACACACAAAATATTTTTTTAGATATTTTACTTATTTTAAAATAAACGTGGGTACTAAATCTTTAATTTTAATTTTATTTTCCTATAAAATTTATTCCTTGAAAAAATTTTCCTATGAAAATGTTTTATAAGTAACTAAACGGGTCCTAAATGTTTCTCCTTTTCCTTGCTACTACACAAGTAAAAGAAAGCGGCTTTAGTCTTCTCACCCACCTCCCCCAAAAGGATGAAAGGCATTTGTGGATGCAATTACTAACAAGTTTATATATGTGGGACTTCATGGATAAACAGAGAACTTTCTGCCCACATTGCAGCAGATATACTATATAGTTCTTAGAGAAAGACTTAGTATATTTTTTTATTACACTTAAAGTATAATATGACTAGATATTAAATTTATGTAACATCTCTCACATGAGAAGTGATAAAGTGACAATTTAATTATTAAGTGTCACATGAATTTAATATCTAATCATATTACACTTAAGTGTAATATGAAAGTGCACTAAACTTTTCTCTAATTCTTATTAGCCTCAGATATATGCGAGCTCTGCGGGTCTCATTCGCCAAGATAAACATCTGAAAGGCTGAAACAATAAATGTTAATTATTTTGTTGTGTGCGAGCCATGCATGGCCACGAGTGATTGCCTCATTTTCGTCAAAAAAAAAAAAAAAAAAAAGGAGTGAATAGCCTCAGCTTTCTTTGTTGGTCCCACGGATTTGAAAGGATGGGTATGATTAGAGCAAGTTGAAGCATGGGACGGGGGGAAAAACTTGGTGGGATTAATGGTCTCACGGTCATAGCCCCCCTCTTGTGTTGTGAACTTTTGTCCTGTTATCGTGGAGGTCTTATCTTGGCTGCCCGTTAGTTGTACTGTGGTACACGCCAGAAGCCGCTCAAAAGTTAGCACACCGATCACTCCCCGTCAAATCCCCAACTTTTACTTGAAAGCAACATAAAATTGGACGTGACGCTCCATAATGTTGCCACTTGAGATTTCATACACATTCACATGAGCTCATCCTCTCTCTCTCTCTCTCTCTCTCGATCTCGATCGATTTCATACACATTCACATGAGCTCATCCTCTCTCTCTTCTCTCTCTCTCTCTCTATCTCTCTCTCTCTCTCTCTCTCTCTCTCTCTCTCTCTCTCTCTCTCTCTCTCTCGCTCTCTCTCTCTCTCTCTCTCTCTCTCTCTCTCTCTCGAACGCATATTGTACACACAGGTAGAGTTTGTGAATATATTTAGAAGATAATTTGGCCAGTAAAATCTCTAACAAAAACACCATTGTTTTCAAACATTGACAAGTTATTTAGATTTCGTGCGATGCCGATTTCCATAGAAGGAGAGAGAGAGAATATTCTCTCTTCTAACGCAGATGTACACGCAGGCAGTGTTTGTAAATATATTTAGAAAAAAAATTGGCATGTAAAATTTCTAACAAAACATCTTCATTTTCTAATATTGACAAGTGATTTAGATTTATGTGCGATGTCGATTTCAATTGGACTGGATGAGAGAGAGATAAAGAGAGAGAATATTCTCTGTGCCAAGAAATAGGTGTGAGGCCATTTTAGAAAGATTTCTGCACGGGGGACGAGATCGAATTCGTTTTTGTGCTTACGCGATGGAATTTTTTATTTTTAAAAGAAAATTTCAGATCTTTTGCGTACTTTGCACGAGTACTTTCATTTTTTTAATTTTTTTTGGAGCTTTTCACGCGGGGCACATGGGTGACGAGTAGGGCTGCCAATGGATATCCGATTTCTGACTTTTCGATCTATTTCCGACCTTTTCGTATCCGTTTTTCCGTTTTCGATTATTTTCCGATTTTCTATTTTCGTTTCTGATAAGATATATTTTGTATTTTATTTACAAAATATATACTCTTAAAATTTTATTTCTTAATATTAAAAAATTCTAAACTAAATTTTTAACTTCTCTTTAATTTGTAAATAGAATATAATTAACTTATCTCTCTCGTAGTATGTATTATACATATTATTATCAAAGACATCTTTTTTATCATTGCTTCTAATACAATATACATCTACCATTTGATCGTACAAAATGTTTCCGATTAGTTTTCGTTTTCGACCCGTTTCTGATTTTCTTATAGGAAATGGATGCGGAAAGTACCATTTTCGACTCCGACCCGTTGGCAGCCCTAGCGACGAGGCCTCGTTGCTCGTGTCACTAAAGGAGTGGGAGACGAGACTGTAAAGCACTATTGTGCAATGCTTTCACGCGAAATTTGCTTTTGCCAATTTTACTTTTTGGCAAGCGTGGTAAAATGCTGCCATAGAGCAGAATTTTTCGACCGCTCTGCAGCACTAGTCACTTATCTATCTCAAATATAAAAGAATGGGTCTCACAATATATTGATGGTTGTGGAACTTATCTATCTTGTGTTTAAAATGAACGGTGTGGGCAAGTCACAAATATTTCTCATATACGTATACATGATAAAAATTTATCGTCCGCATAGAGATGAGCAATTTCTATATATTTTAAGCATATACAGTTGAACACGATATTGATAAGATATCTATGGATCTCACTTAACATATGTTTGAGTGCGGATAGAACATATACATATGTTAACTGGTGCAAACTAGGGTGGACTGGCTCATTGTTGACAATCCTATTATATTATATTGGTAGTTTGTTTGTGTGACTTGTGGTTAGTCGATTTCAGCTGTCGTGGTGGAATGATATTTTTGTACTAATCCTGTTATTTTCTTTACTTTATGTGAGTTGTGTGAACCAGTGTGTTTATGTTTGATTGTAACTTATGTACGTTTATTGTTAGCACATAGTGCTTTAGTAGTTCTTCGATAAGTGTTGCCAGTGAGACCCTTCGTGGTTGAGGTCTCGGTTCCCTTTTCAGCTTCCGACTGTTATTTTTGAGAGGTCCCTCTTGAACCTATGACTTGTTGATTGCTCACTCTCTTATAGTTCTTTTCAAGTGTTAGCAGTGTGTTTGACTTGCAGTGGTGATGTGGCAGACTTATACCACTAACAATTGAGTTGTAGCTGTTGTTGTGTGAACTTTTGCTCCCTCGAGGTATGCCCCAAATAGTTGTGTACATTTCTCTTGGACATGTAATATTATATTGGGACAGTGTAGTTTGTTCTGAATGAGTATGAATATATGTACTTTCTTGTATCCTATACTATTGTGATTGTCTTTTATGTTCCTACTGGACACGTGTGTGAACTATCCCTTCCGAGACTTCGACCTGTTCGCAGGAGGCGGGACTGGATATGAAACTTTATTGGGCATAAATATTCAGGGTCGCTACAATAGATGCAAGGAAAATATCTCAATCTTAAACAAGAACAATCAATCAAAGAACTCATCAATAAATCTATCATGAAAATCTTGTGAACAAGGCATAAGAGACCTTGATTTCGCTTGTTCAGAAACAACTACCTTAACCTTCATTATTAAAACCTTACGAAGGCTACAAGCTCTTCTACCACTTCTTCTCCCTGGTTGCTGCGAACCCCAAGTACCTTGGCAAGCAACCGAAGTTCACCCCTAACCAATTACTTATAGATTTAAGGTAAAGTCTAGGAAGTTCATAAGCAATGGCAGACAAAAGTTTTATATTTTATTTTATTTTTTGTCCTACAGTTCCAACTTACCCTGTAATGATGTCTTTTAAAATATCTAGGTGACCCTTCCACTGTATTTTAATGGTTTCTCAATACTCAAGTTTTAATCGCAGGGGTCAGGTATCAGATGCGATCGATTCTCCTTACAATCTTTAGATGGGTTTTGTTTGTGGCTTTAGCTTGACTGATGCCTTGTGGGGAAGTAAGGAGAAAAATAATGCGATGCGATATTGAATTTCTTACAAAGGTCTTGAAACTCTTGAGAGATGAACTAGGATTCGTTGTCGATGGCGAGACTGCTTGGCACTCCAAACTGTGAGATGATGTTCTTCATTATGAATTTGCATACGTTTGTTCCTTTGATATCTGTGAATGCTTTAGGTTCGGCTCACTTGGTGAAGTACTCAATGGCGCTTGATGCACCTACAAATGTAGATTGCACAATCTTCTTCTAGAGTCGGCCAATAGTAGCCATGCATGAGAATGTTCTTATCCAATATTTGGCTATTCACATACCCTCCACACTCACTAGCATGGACACCTTCCATTGCCTTCCAAGTCTCTTTGTCTGACAAGTATCTAAGGAGCATTCCGTTGAGGGCACACATGTCATATTGACTTGGAATTTTTTTTAAAAAAATAACTGACTTGAACTTGAGGCGACCGACTAGCCAACTAATCAGTCTGACTAATCTTTGAGAGTGTCATCTGACGCGAACTGATTAATCCTTATTAAAAGATTGATCCTCCCTCCCTTCATTGTGTTTACAATCTTGTGATTTGCTCAAAAATTGTTAAAAAGTGATTAACACCCGATTCATCCTCTTTCCTGGGTGTATCCCATAGTTCTGGACCTATAACCCTGAAATCCCAAAAATAATGCACCCATGAAATGAATCTGTTATCCCCTTTCCTGGGTGTATCCCACAGATAGATATTAATTAGTTCATGGTGGAACTAATTCACCTAGTTTGGAGAGTAATTATAGAATTCGAAGTGACTAAAGTTATTACAGTTTTACTTGCTCTATATGAATCTTTTGTCCCTGATTTTCTCCATTAATTAACGGAAATTTACAGTGAATTCCTTGGTTCATATCCAGCTTTTGACAAGATTGTTGCCACATTGCGAGCTGGGGCAGAATATTTTGGTTTGCCTGTATACGATTGTGTTCTTGTTGCTGGAAAGCCAGTCTGCAGTTCTTGGCGCTGAGTGCATCGGCATGCCTTGTGTAGTTATCCGAAACAGGTAACAAATTTTGTCGCCCCATTTTTTTTTTTTTGAACAGGGGCGGTAGATTCATATCATTTCACACAGAAGAGGTAAAAAGGAGTAAGATAGAACCAGATAGAAAGCACACACGCCATCGCCGGCTTCACACGGCCGGCAACCAATATCCCGGTACAACAGAACATGCCTAATCCAGAGCCATGGCATATTTGCACTTGGATAATGTCCCATCCAATGTTTTTCTTCTTTTTAAAAAAAAAATTGGTAGTTGAAGGGAGCTATGAAACTCCATTCAAACTGCATAAATTAAAGATAACTCAGAGTACCATACATTAGGGCTGTTCATCATTTGGTCCAATCCGAAAAATCGACCCGGTCCGACCGGTTCGGTTCGGTTCGGTTTGAAGACTTCATGGGTTCAGTTCGATTTGGTGTTAAGAAACTGAAATAAACCGAATATATATATGTATATATAATTAATTAATACCATATAAATTCACAAAACACTTCGTAGCCTGGTTGGTTAGCGCGGGCGTGCGACTTCCGAAACCTGCGACTGTCAAGTTTTTTTTTGGTGTTTCGGTTCAAACCGAACCGTGGGTCGGTGTGTTAAAAAAATGAGAGGTGAACCACACCGAACCGGACCGTGTTCACCCCTACCATACAATCACTAACAAAGCGAGGCTAGAAAAATTATAAAACAGGACTACTAGACAAAACAAAAACTAGTAGACCCATCAAATTCCAGATCTGTCAAGGTGATAGCACCAACCAACTTGACATCATACCTGCAAATCCTCATCAGATCCTGTGGGATGTCCTATCCCCAGTGGATGTCAAACATTGCTCAAGGTTCCTGTTTAGCCAACCAATACGCTGCTAAATTACCTTCTCTTTTAACATGTGACATTTTAACCAAATCCCCACTTTTCCAAATCAATGGAATAGCCTGAATGATGTATTTGATATCTGGTGGGGCCTTGTTGACATTAGAGTTGGTTATGAGATCCACAATTATTTTGCTGTATCCTTCAAGCCAGATTCCAATTCTCGTCTAAACTCCCATGTTTTTCAAAACTTTGACACATTTTCTAGCTGTCATAGCCTCAGCTTTAAGAGCGTTCACATTTTCTAAATATAAGGTCCTGCCTTTAAGCAATTGTTTTGCCCATCTCTAATGATGTACCCTACTCCTCCTCTAAGGGTTCCTCCTTCCTCCTTGCAAGCCCCATCGAAATTCCCCTTGAACCAACCATCTTCTGGTTTCTCCCAACTTAGATGCTTGTCTTTAGCAATCTCCAGATTACATTCCACATCAAAACCTCTGTTCCTACACCACTCCATCTGATGAGTGTTGAGGACTCCCACACCTCCCAACTTGTCCCAGTTAGCTCTTAAAAAGCTTTCTGCTGCAATGATGATCAAGTTAGCTTGTGCTTTAAACGCACCCCTCTCCCCTCCGAATAAACTGTCATTTCTTTCTCTCCATATTGCCTCCAGAGCATATATAGGCCACCATTGTTTTGCAGTAGATGTCCACCATGGATATGCTTGAGAGGGCAAAAATAAAGTTCTGTAGATGATTTAAATCTGTTGGGGGTAAATGCCAACCCAGCAGCTCAGCAATATCCAACCAGATCTTCTTGAAAAATTGGCAGGAGATAAGAGCATGGCAATCATCTTCATCCACCTCCCAGCATCTATGGCAGCGAGTTGTTACTACAATGTTGCAGGAGTTCAGATAAACTTTGGTTGGGAGTCTTCCCCAAGCAATTTTCCAAAGGAGGATCTTAATTCTCTCCACTGTTGGCCATTTCCAAATTAATTTCCAGTCAAACCCCTCACGCTTTTCTGTTGAGCTATCTCCCCCGAGTAGCCAATTATAAGCACTTTTAGTGGAGAACCTTCCATGGCTATCTAGGATCCACATTCTTTCATCCAACTTCGGGGCACTGAGAGTAGACAACTTCGATATTTCTAGTGCTAAAGATGATGGAAACCATTGTAATAGCTTTTCCTTGCACCAGTTTCCATTGCCGTCATAAGCATTGCCAAAGTATCCATATCCTGAACATTGCTCAAGTTTACCTCCCAAGGAAATTCCATAATGCTTCTTCCTCTGACCAAGAGTCCTTCAATAAGTTGATGTTTTCTCCATTGCCCGGCAACCACCCAAAGCAATTTTTGTTTTTACTATACTCATCCAGTAACCTCCTCCACAAATCTGATTTAGGCACTGATTTGAAAGCTCTGTCAATATCTCTTTGCCTGCAATACTTGTCCAAGACCAGCTTGCTCCACATGGATTCTCTCTGCTGACATAAGCCAAAGATGAGTTTCAGAAGTATCGCACTGTTAAGATTGTAGAGATCCAGAATACCCAGTCCACCCTCATTCTTATCTATTTTCAAATTGTCCCAGATAATAAGGTAAAGACCTTTTGTGTCCTGCCTTCCACACCAGATAAATCCTCTGCAGATATCCTCACAGTTCTTTTAGTTGCCATTTTCTAAAGTTTGTAGCTGCTGCCCAGTAGATAGGTAGAGCTGATAGGACATGTTTCACTAAGGTAATTCCCCAGCCATGGATAAAGCTTATTCCTTTCCAGCTTGCCAATTTGTTTAAGATCCTTCCTTTAATTTGCTTGAAAGCTTGATCAGTCGGCTTAATATGAGTTAACTGCACCCCCAGATATTTCCCTATCTGCCTTTTCCTTTTGACTCCTATTATTCTTGATAGATCCCTTGCTTATTCAAGTGGTACTTCCCGACCAACCTGCATAACTGATTTTTCAAAGTTCACTGCCTGTCCTGTCCACTCACAGTAGTTATCCACAATGGATTTGATACACCTTATCTCTTGGTCCTCTGCCTGGCCACCAGCATTAGCATACAATAGATGATGTATCGAAACACTGCCTTTTTTGTTTAAAGCCCTATAGTCTGCCATCATCATTTGCCTTATGCATTGCAGCAGAAAGTAGCTCTGACATAAGTACAAAGAGGTAAGGTGATAAAGGGTCACCTTGCCTGAGTCCCCTAGTAGGTTTGAACCATCTACTTGGGGTGCCATTCACAAGTTTTTCCAGTGTTGCTGAAGAGATACAAACTTGGATCCAACTCCTCCATTTGCAACCAAAACCCATCCTGCTTAACACTTTGTCCACCACAGCCCATTCCACTCTGTCGTAGGCCTTTTCCATATCCAGCTTGAGGAGGACCAGGTCTCTTGGCTTTCTTTTGTTGAACATAGAGTGTTGTAGCTCCTGAGCTACCAAAATATTGTCAATAATCGACCTCCCTGGGACAAAAGCTGCCTGTTCCATTGATATCAAATCCCCCAGACCCTGCACATTCTATTTGCCAAAACTCTTGACACTATCTTGTAGACTTCACTGCAAAGGCTAATTGGCCTAAAATCCTTTGATCTTCTTGGATTATCAATCTTTGGTATAAGAGCAATAAAGGTGTCATTTATTGCCCTAGGTAAGTCATGAAACCAGTAGAAACTCCTGAAGGGATTCATTAAATCACCTTTGACCTCCTCCCAAAAAAGTTTATAGAAACTACCCGTCATCCCATCTGGACCTGGAACTTTATCACCTGACATTGCTTTTATCACTCTTTCAACTTCTTCTATTGTGAATGGCGCTTCCAGCTCTTGGGCCTGCAATACATTTAACTTTTTTAAAGGGAGGTCCTCCTCTATCTCTATCAGCTCATCTTCCATTGAGGTCCATCTCACATGAAAGTGTTTTACTATTTCTGCTGCTATACCCTCCTGATTCTGCATCTCCTCACCCTGCTCATTTAATATGCTTTCGATCCTATTTTTCTGTCTTCTGATAATTGTGGATAAGTAGAAAATTCTTGTATTAGCATCACCCTTGCTTAGCCAATTCACCCTAGATTTTTGCCTCCACAGACATTCTTTCATTTCCAGTAGGTTTTTGAGTTTCTTCTCTTAAAAAATCAGCTCATTGCCCATTGAAGAAATTGGATCCTCTGTGATGCGGAACCGTGGAGAAAAAGGAAGAAAGAAGAGGGAAGAAAGCGGGGGATCTCGCTGGGGAAGAGGGAGAAGCAGAGAGAGGGAGAAACGCAGGGAGAGAGACGCAGAGAGGAAGAGAGAGGAGGGGAGGTGGCGGCTCACAAGGACTCTTTAATTCTCATTAACATCAATAATCCTCCATTTGTTGATTACAAGACTTTTATAGGCATTAAACCCTAAGACTCACAAAAGCCATAAATATGACCAACATAACCCTGGGACCTAAATTAAGCAAAATTCACACCCGAAAAATGACCAGAAAATAGGAAATGCACTACTGGGCCTCATTTGGGCCTTATTCTTACAATCAAATACTCAAATAACTAAAGTAAATGCGTCAATAATGTGAGAACTCTTTGCCAAGTCATAAAGATGTCGTTATTGCCGAATTTGCGTTGTCCGTAGTCCCACTTTCTCATCACTCTGAAGCCTCCAAGGCCTGTAGCTCTGAGACTCTGTCCCAAGAAACTCTTATCTGCCTCTGCAAATTACCCACTGACTCTTTGTTCCATTTTCTAGGTACCTGCTTCAAGCTTCTTAATTTCTCTGAAAATCTGTCAAAGCCCTGTCCTCTACCCTCCGTTTGCCAAGCCCTCTTCATAACCAACTTACAATCTGGCCTTTTGAGCCAGAACTCCTCAAATTGAAAAGGTGCTGGACCTCTCTTACCACGATCTCCATCAGTATCTAGCAGAATAGGAGAATGATCAGAGTAGATTCTAGAAAAACGAGTGATTGTGGCATTAGGGAACCAACTTCTCCAAGTCACAGTCACAATCCAGCCGCTCCAAGATTCTTGCATTTCCGGATTGGTTATTTGACCAAGTATAGGGGCAGCCTCTAAAGCCCAGATCTGACAAATTGGCTTGGTCAATCCATGCCTTGAAATCTCTGACCCCCTTGTTTTCTTTAAATTGTCTACCACCTCTTTTCTCTTCTTTTCTCGTAATACAATTAAAATCTCCGAATAAGCACATAGTTTGGTGTGCATCAGCTGCCGTAGCCAATTCCTCCCATAGAAGTCTCCCATCGCTCCAGTGAGTGCTGCCATAAATCCCCGCTAAAACCCAGTTTCTATTCAGCTCTGGGTGTTTGAAAATCAAATACACAGCCTGTGGAGAGAATTGTTCCAGGCCCAACATTGAACAAGACGTGTGCTAGCACACTAGCAAACCTCTGGCCCTATTAGTTGGAGCGAAACTTTTGAAATTCCATGTTGGCCCAAGGTAATTTATGATATCTGGTATTTCCCCTTCGCCTAGATCTTCGTAAGTTTCTGCTAGGATCAAAACATGGACTCCTTCCTTTCTAATTAGCCCTTTAATCATCCTGCAGTATTGCTTTCTTCCCACTCCCCTGTAGTTGTGAAATATAACTTTCATTTTACCAGATTAAAAGGAGGGGTACCTGATTTTTTTTCCTCAGACGTTGGGTGAAGTCCCATAAGCGACCTAGAACTATTCAGTCTGATCCATCTGTTCTTCCTCTCGGTTGATCAGCCCCTACCGCTTTCACAGTTCTTGCTTGACTTGTAATCCTTTCTTCTTAAAGAATAGGAACGCTCCCTCCTTCGAGAGTGGGAACGGAAGACACCGACTTCGCTGTCACAGCTTCCTTTCCTGCTACGGGAATCCCTGGAGGCATTAAATTGAATGGATGCGGTCGGTGGAGTGGTTCTTCTTGCATAAGAAGTATTTCCTTTAAGCTTCCACCAGTCTGCAGATTTTCCACCCAAAGCCTATTTTAGGTTTTCCCTGGACTGTTTGCCTTCTGCAAACCTTTCAGTTCTTTAGTGCGACTGAAACCAGGTTTCCCAGGGGATTTCGAAAAATCCACAAATTGCCCTTATTTATTCCAATCCCATTTTCTCCTTCACCAGTCGGAGTCAGGCTGCCTTGCCTTGTGTATCTTTTTCTTTTTCCTCACGAAAACAATATCCTTTTTTGTCAGTTACATGTACCCTCTTCAGTATAGCTTCACCTTCAGCTTGACCAGCCTTCCTTGGAGCACACAGCACTACGTGTCTCCTCCTCATTGGTCAGGAGTGCCTGGGGGACGAGACAGATCACTCTGCGCAGGGCCATCACCTACATAGCTTGCTTTAGCCCATTGTCTGCCCCTCCCACTTTTGCTCTGTTCCCTCCATTCCTCTTGGCTATCAACATTGCTCTGTCCCTCCCACCTTCTACTTTTATCCTCTTTGTCCTTTTCTTGGATCGTCCTTCGGTTCTTAGCGTTGATGCAATGGGCGCTTCTTCTATGAGCAGAAGAACCGCAGGAGAAATATTGTGCTTTGACAAAAGCTTATTGCACTTAACATTTGCACTTGCACTTCTTACTTTTCCATTGGCCAATGCATTAAGGGCACAATGTACCCATCCAATGAGAAGTAAGAAATGTAAGTACAAATGCAAATCTAGTGCACTAAGTTTTTCTCTTTTGCTTATCCCCAGGGACATGTCATATGCTACCGATTGCCAGAAGCTTCCCAGCCCATCACCACCCATACTCCTTCAACGAGTGGATTCTCCAGATTAAACTCCACACAAATCCTTGCAAAACTTCTCCTGTTTCCCTTGAGGGTGGTTGAATCAAAGCTTAATAGGACGACCAACAGCAGATGCAATAGTGAACAGACAGCCTCTATCCCAGAACTCAATCGGCAGACGATGAAGTCTTACCCAAACTGCTGCTGCTTTGATAGAACTGCTATCAGGCTTGAATCTAGGACACCATCTTTGTATACCAACCAGTAAACGTTTGCAGAACCACAGTCCGGCTGCCAAGATTTCATTTACTATCCTTTCCTCGTCTAGCTCTGCAATCACAAAGCCCTGCGCAAGCAAGGACAATTTAGCCTGACAATCTTTTAGAAAAAAGAACTAAGCTATCATGAAGTAAACCATTGTATCAGTGCCTAACTTTTTTTTATAATGTCAAGAGAAACATTCCGTCCCAGCTAAAATCTAGTTTAAGCAGGCAGCTCACCGATAAAATTCGTGAAACTAAGCAAGCATTTTGGTGCTGAAATTAACACACAAAGAAACAACAATCATGATAGACACTGGTTGGCGAGAGCTCCGTCGTTGGCAGAATTATATGTCATCATAAGGATACAGAGGAAAATGCACCCTTCTCTGGCAGAATTTGAATAAGATGAACAATGAACGAGACAGTAGCAGACTTGTTATCACAAGAACATGACACAAAAAAATGCCTTCACTGTTTGGCAGATATGAAGACAATTTGGCTCTCCAACCTGACCACGCTAAAATGAATTGCCTCAAAAGTCTAGTAGCAGATTAACTCCCTAAGCAAGTACTATAGCATCAGAAAAAGGAAATATTTTGCAAAAAGTGATCCATCATACTGGGCCAAATTAGAGCTATTCTCAGATTGGCAGCCTGCAAAACAAAAAGAAATTCTAGGAAGAACATATGGCAGCTAAAAGAAGAACATAGCTTCCTCAAAGTTCAAAATCTAAGCCTACAATCACTTCACAGTATTTGTCTTTTTTCACATGATGAAGAAATGACATTCATCTGTACTGATTTTGCATAAATTTATGAATATTTATCAACAAAATCACTTTCTTCAATGAAGGGTCAAGCTAGTTAATATATTAATATGCTTGTTGCATCTACTATATCACATAGTGATTTAATTATAAATTATTCTCTTGTACTTGATTCTGTATCTCATTTGCATCAAGTCAATGAAACAATTATCTACTTGCACTTAATCATTTCAAACGCAGTACATAAGAAAAAAAATATATACATTGGACTTTCTTTTTAGATGGTGCACTACCCAAACTTCAATTCTTACGAACAAAGCTATTTTTACACAGTCCTCCTATAAATCCTTTCAACTTGACTGTTCTGGTAATAGAACCTTGGACCTTTCAACATAGTGTATGCATAGGACCCAACCATTGGATCTGGGCCGGTAATTGAGTATTTAAACACATTGGATTTGATGTGAAAATCTAGAACAGTCCTTGGCGCAAGGTTCCTCCCACGTTTCTTGAAATTTTTTTACCCAATATCTCAGTTATTATCCAGGTCTGCATAAATACTGTGGCCTGAACAATTTTGAAATCGACGGGAACCACCATTGTCATAAAACATACTTGCACCATCAAAGAATGTGATAGAAGTGTAAACAAAAAGTCACTTACTGCAAAATCTCCAGCATCGACAACATCGACAATTTTAGCATAATAGGTGACCAGCAGGAGAGTCACGAATTGACCAGCCACAGAAATGAGGAAGACTAAGTTACCGTACAATTTTGTGTGTTCTTCCAAAAGTACAGGAACCTCATGTAGTGTCCTGTTGCAGTTGTCGTCCATATTCTTCAAAATAGAGCTAAGCTAAATAAGTGGCACCCACATAGAAATATTACCGTCAGGTAGGTCCATGATAAAGCAGAATCCAGTACCATCACAAGAAATTGCCACCCTGGTTCCCGATAAACATAAAACATACAAACGTATGGCAGGCGCTGCTCGTTTTCCTCCATCGGGGAAAAAAAACCCAATCAGGAACGAAGGAAGCATGTATGTATGGCTCCTCACCGATGTTGGCTCTTCTTCTGCGCCCCTCGACCTTCAGCGCCGGCATTGTCGAGGAAGGGGATGCCGCAGCCCACAAGGTGAACGGCGGAGGTGGAATCAGACGAAGACGGACGGTCCAAACCCCCCAAAGAGGCATCGAAGAAGGCCTCGGCGTAGGCGATAATAACGACACAGGCGGAGATGGAAACCCTTCCTTGTTCAACTCTGAGGCGGTTGAGTTTTCTGGATGACGAAAATGGAAAGGATGTAGGCGGAGGAGGAGAACGAGAAGGAGTAGAGGGTGACTATGGGGACGGTGAAGGAGGAGAGTGGACGGACCACACGGCGGCCTCTGCCTTGACAAGGAGGAGGGCAACGCAGGAGCAGCAGACGGCCATTGCCGAGCAGAGGATCCCGTACGAGCAGGGAGGAGAATTCCTGAACAAAGAAAGGTATATATGCAAAGTCACAGTAGAGCATCTGCTAACAGAAATTTAATATTATAAGAAATCCACAAAAAATATTGAACTGACATGAATGGATGGGTTTATTTGTAATAAGCAAATGACATCAATTCTTTTGTCATATGCTTGTTGTTGGACAGTGTTGTCACCATAAACCTGCCTAGCAAACCCAATCCAATCTTACTTTAATTGTTTCAGTAGAGAAGACTTTGTTCATTGAGTCAGTTTTGATTGTGCCATCTTATTCTGTATCTTTTTTTCCACAATAGATGAAAGATGACCCTAAGCATTCTATAGAGAAGTAAATGGGAACAATGTCCTCCAAGGTACAAGATCGGCATGATCACAAAAGTACTTACAATTGATTGATGAAGTAACTCAACTAATCAAGAGAGCAAATAAATTAAGAGCTTTCGATTGAAACACATCTAGTGAGTAGTCTTTTATTTCGACTCGTCTGATGAAACACAGTTCATGTCGACGATTCTCTGGAGTAAATAGATAAGCTTACAAAGATGAAACTTGTGACCTTGTGGGAGGTACATGTGTTAATGAAAAAGATGCAATATCAAATGATAGAACTGTGGCTCTGCACAATCTTTGTTCGGTGATATAGCAGTGAAGAACTATCAACATACAGAACAACAATATGGTTGTACATGTGGTTGAATTAAAATAAGCAATTATATGGTTCAACAGGGAAATTCTATTAATTCAATCAGCAAAAATACCTATTCTACGCTTTGTAATTGATGGAAATTGCCTACACTTATGATCAGTGTGTTGGTGTAGACTCCAATCAATAACTACACATTTGAAAGTGTAGGTAAACCTTACCTACGTTTATGAATAGATGGTAATTATCTACGCTAATTAACAATTATTGGTGTAGACCCCAATTAATACCTACGATTTAAAAACGTAGGTAAATTTTACCTACCCTCTCAACACCAACTATATAGAACCGTAGGGAGAGTCGTAGGTAAAAAATTTTACCTACGATTTTTGGGTCTTTACAAACGGTGGACAGTCATAGGTATAACCCTATTTTTTTGTAGTGATAGGACCCCATATACGCTGTTTTGGTAAGGATATTGTGGATAAATCTCTCTTCAAATTTTAGGGAGGGGGAAAAGTTACTTAGGATATCTCTGGGTTTAATCTTGGTTAACTTTTTTTTTGTAAAAAAATTTAATTTTTTATTATAATATTTTTGATACTATCAAATATATATCTCGTGAAATATATATGTATGATTTTTTATTTTAATTACAATAATTAGATTTAAAATGAAGATGTTAACTTATCCAATTTCGTTTTTACCTCGTATCCTGTGTAAAGTGAAATAAATTTCTTTTTAATTTAACATATCAGAATTAGGCTACCTTCATAAGTTGGACGTGCAGCCTCCTGTTCCTATATAATGTCCCATGCACCCATGTTTGTGCACATTTGATAAAGATTAATTAATTCTGCTATATATAAAAGCACATGTTTTACATATTTACCCTTCAAAACTGTTCGTTTGCACATATACGTCTCCTTCCTCGCTGTCAAAACTACCCCAAAAATACTTGTACACTTTTTTTGTTTTTTAGTCAGTAAAAATATAATTGAAAATTTTATTAAAAAAATCCCGAGAATATGCGATCTTCTTATGTCCTGGCCGTGAAGCCTAACTTGAGGACATGTGCCACTTAACATGACATGGCCAAGGTAAAAAAAATAAAACTATATTAGGGAGAATTTTTCTGCTCCTGTCAAGCTGCTCTAAAATTGAGTTTTATTATTGTAATATAGATAGATGTGTTATTAAATTTTAACAAAATAAACTGAATTCCGTCAAATGCTTGTGAAGAGATGGCGTTCAAAATAGGTTAACAAAATATAAGGTATTGAATATGATATTTTTTCAATAAAAAAAAATTTATTCTGTCATTCCTACGTAAGTTTTTAAGCATTACATCAATCTAAATAATTAAGATTCAATTCAGGAAACGGGCATAGTTAAATATAAAAATTATAACATACTTAAACGTACTACTTACAGGTACAACATAACAAATCAACAGTTGTTTATGTAATATGATAATCTATACATAAAAATTTTAACTACATATGAAATATGAATAATGTTAACTATAGATTAATTAAGTTTTTAAATATTTTATACGTATTATTATTTTTTTATTTACTACTAGATTATTCAACATTAAAAAGAATTGTAGTCAAATACTATACTCCCTCCATTATTAAAAAAAAATAAAACTATTCATCTTTGTTGCAAAGAACATGATAAATGTGTTTATTAATCCCAAAGATGTTATATTCAGGTGTTAAGATAATAACAAAAGAGTAAATATATTAACAAAGTATTTCATCTACCTAAAATTTCGGAATATGCAAAAACACGGTCAAATATATATGAATCTAAAATAAATTTTAAAATAAAGTAAAATTATGTTATTTTTATATTTTAAAAATAACTAACATTACACAATGAGATATTTTATAACATTACACAATGTGATATTTTAATAAAATCAGAAAATTACTAATAAATAATACATTTTTTAGATGACGTCACGGTGCTTAATCCTACCGCAACTGAGAACTGAGAAACATATATCTGCGAACGTAGCAGGAAAGAATGCATCCATCGAAGCCACACCCAGGCCAGGCCGGTCAAGAACTGAAGAAAGCTGCTGGGATCTTTCTCGTCGCGGAGCGGAGGGATCATGGCGTCGGTGGGCTTAGTTCTGCCGCCGTTCATTCGGTTCGCCCCCTCCGACGAGGAGCTCACGGCGGGATTCCTCTCTCAGAAGCTCGGAGGCGGCGATGGCGAGTCATGGGGAGACTGGAGCTGGGCTGCCTTCTCCGACGTCTTCATCCCCACCGTCGACCTCTATGGAGACAACGCTTATCCATGGCAGGTGTGCCAGGAGCTCGCCTACCCTTACGGCGCAGGTTCCACAGAGTTCTACTGCTTCACCCCCCGCAGGAACAAGTACGGCGGCGGCTTCAGGCCCGATCGCACTGTAGGCTCCGGCACTTGGTCCTCCAACGGCGGTGACCAACCCATCTACCACCGGGAAGTCTTGGTCGGGCACAAGGTTAATCTCACATTCAAGATGATGTTGCCGCCTGGGACCGGGGCCGGCAGCCAAGGCACGACCAAGAAGCCGGAGATGGTGAACACCCACTGGGTGATGCATGAGTACAAGCTGGAGCGGCCCGGGTTCCAGGAGATGGTCCTGTGCCGGGTGCGCAACCAAAAGAAAGAGCGCGACGAAGAAAAGCATCTGTGGAGGACGCCGTGGTGGGAGCAGCAGCAAGCGTCTGTTGGCGGCGGCGGCAACTGTGGCTGCAGCAAGAAAAGGAAGGTAGCCCCTCTATGTGTAGACGACGCTGTGGTACTGTCGCCGCGGCAGCAATGCAGAGGGCAGCTGGGATTGCCTGCTTCTTCCAAGTTCAAGAAACTGGATGTTGCAACACCGCCAGAGCAGGCTCAGCCGGTTCTACGCATGGGTGACGCCGACTCTTCCGAGATGCAGAGGCAGCAACAGGCGGACGTCTTCCCATCGCCGCCTGCCATGAGCTCATCTTCTGTGGCTTCCCCCATCTACTCCACTTGTACAGCAGTTTCATCTAACGACGATGGCCAAGGTTTCTGGCCCTTGCCCGGAGGTTTTGGAGCAGAACACGACGAACTCTTGCAAGAGGCCCTGGACTACTACACGGAGGAGGCGGCCTCCGTCGACAATTCGCGTACTGCGCTTCCTCTCCAACAGCAGGATCAGCAACGCGACGATGACCTCTCCAGCAACGTCGCCACTCCGCTCGCAGCTGGACCTGTTATTCTTATTACAGATGCACCTAACAACGACAACCTGCATGCCGGAGATTCTGATCAGAGAGAAACCATTAACTCCGGATCAACTGACGTCGCCGAGATGAAGGACGTGGCCGCACCCCCGGATCTAGAGCCAGCGGCGGCGGGAAGCACGGCCGGTACTCTGAGTATTTTAAGTGCAGAAGCCAGCGCTAATGGTGATGGTTGGTTCGATCAGATGGAGCTCCTCTACTGGCGGGACATGGCATTCGATGCGCATGACCCATGTTGGCGCCAGGTGCTGCCGAGTTGCTGCTGGGTCAACAGGGGGCAGCAGGTCGTGGAAGAGGAGGGAGAAGAAGTCGAATTCCGTCTTTGGGACTGGTAACTAAAGTGAGAGAGCGTGCGATGACCTGTAAGAATATCACAGTACAATGTGATGACCTGTAGTCTTTTTTTGATCTAATTTTTTTTAACAGCACATTTTTTTCTTCATTTTTTGGGTCTGATACGACACTTTGAAAAGCTGTACGTAATTAGTCCTTCTCCTGATCAGATCGTATATCTCTTGCTTGTGACGATCGAAGTCTCTATTGATCGATCCCAATCTTCTTGTCTGAGAATTGCAATTACTAGCTAGATCTGCAGGTATTAGTTTTTGTGGGAGGGAACTGTGTAAGAACGTTAAACGAAGGAACAGTGTAGCTGTACTTTTCTGAATAGTAATGCTAGGCTCCCGGCATGCCGGGAGCCCAGCGTGGAGGGCGCGGGCCCCCAGCATTAAATATTGGTTTTTTTTTTTTTTTACAATTTATGCACATAAATATATTTGTTCACACAAATACATCATTTGTGCACACAAATAATACACAAAAATTAAAAAAAAAATAGCATTAACAAGTCGCCTTAATTTGGTGGGCAATGCATGGTACTGTTCATTAAAATATAAAGATATGAAAACCTCAAGTAAGATTTGCACTCATCAGTGGCACTTTGGACTGCAATTAATATTTGTAGTCTCCCAATATTAGCTATAAGATGTGCACTTATAAATGTAAATGATTGAGTGCAATAAATATTTCTCTAGCCTAAATAACAATAAAACGTCAATGGCTAACCTAAGGTCTTGGATAAGTTCTCGCCAAAAAAAGAATTGAGATATTAAACGTGTTTTCTCAGAAATAAATATTTTCATTTTGTCAATATATATGATTTTATTTTCTCTTCTAATTTTATACTGACCAAGAGGACCCATGGAGAGAGAGAGAGAGAGAGAGAGAGAGAGAGAGAGATTTTAAAGTAATTAAGCCCACAAATTATTATTGTAAACTAACATCTATTAATGGCATGTCCCATTTAAACAATGCATTGCTGAGTCTCCATCGATGGGCAGCATGATGTACTTAAAAATAATAAATATTTCTCTAGTCTAAATAACAATAAAATGTCAATGGCTAATAAGGTCTTAGATAAGTTCTGGGCAATTTTTTTTTTTGAGATATAAAACGTGTTTTCCCATAAATAAATATTTTCATTTCGTCAATGTATATAATTTTATTTTCTCTTCTAATTTTATCATTGACTTTTATCATAACAATTCTAAAGTACCAAAAATCCTTATTAAAGATTTTGCTATCACCAATATTACATGAAGAGAGAGAGAGAGAGGAGAGAGAGAGAGAGAGAGAGAGTCTCTCAAGCTTTTAAAGTAAGCCAATTATTATTGTAAACTAACATCTATTAATGGCGTATCCCATTAAAACAATGCATTGCTGAGTCTCCATCGATGGGCAGCATCCTGATTCCAACAGTTAGGTTTTCGGAACTACATGTTCATATTTGTGTTCTTTAAAAAAAAAAAGTTTCATATTCGTTTATATACTTGATCTTTAGACATTAATTCTGACTTTGATATTGATTTGTAACGCTTCAGAATCTCAAATGTCTAATGAAATATCCGACAAAGACCAGAAAAATATCTCAATTGATTTAAAAAAAGCCCATCCCAAACCAAAAAAAAAATGATTAACAAATGAATATGTAAGTATATATCGACGTTCGTGTACATAAATATCAAAATGGAAGAAGTTCATACATATACATATGTGCAGCCATGCAGGGAACGAGGGGGGTGACAAAATGAAGTGCCATATAGAGCTAGTGCTCTTTCTGTTAATGCAGCAGTTCATTATTGTATATAATTATGTATTAGTGTACGTACATGGATCCTCCATTGTAGGGTTAATTGGTGATGATGTATGATATGGATCGATCCTCGGGTGCTCAATCAGATAGTATCTCGTCCGCCGAGTGGACCCCAATCCGCCAGGAAGGACAAACTAGGTCTTACCGGGCCCCGACTCGAGCGCTCGGCCATATTAAGTCTCCCCTCCTCAACCTTAGTACTAACGTATTTATCCAAGCTTTCCAAGAAATGACTCGCAAGACAAATGGAAAAAGAATCCATCAAGGGAAAGATCTGAAGATCACGTTCGCGGTCAGCATGGGTTAGCTGACCACTTATGACCTGGGTCGATCCAGCTAACTTGCCGTTTATGACCTCGGCCTGCAGAAATCAAGGACACATTTTTAGCCGAATTCCTCAGATCACTCCAAGTAATCTTGCTCAAGCAACCCCTGTAAAGAGAGGTGGACACCGTTCGCCCAGAGGTATGCAACTTCTAGCACAAGAACTCTTTTCTCTAACCTCCCGAGCTGACTTGATCGTCAGAGTCTCTCACCACCGAGGAGCCTCGGTGGTCTTGCAGGTCAGGAGCTCGGCAACACCAACCTCGTCATCGCGCCATCCTCCCTTGGGTCTACTCGCCTTGAACCAACCTCTTTGCTCCAGCAGCTACATTATATACTTTCAACATCTAATCCACTTCTTATGACTCCATATAATAGTTCATAATTAAATTGCATGATAATAATTCATCATTATCAATGGATCACGATGGGGGTTCTTTACTTTTTTTTTGCGGGGTGGGGGAGGAATGGGAGCTAGAGCACTCTTTTTCGGGGTTGGCGCATGTATTTAGGTATCAGAGGTATGTCCACTTATGTCAGATACATGTTATTATGCTATAGTAGCTATAAAGGTCGCTGACCAAGTCAACCGTTAACATATGTCGATTTATATCAATCATTGTTTAAAGTCATTAACATATGAATACATTATATTAACGACTTTTGATAGCCACATATGTCAGCGACTATAATCGATTAATGATATATGTGTGATATATCAACAGTTGTGGTTAGTTGTTGACAAATACATAATTTCTTATACTGAATGCAAAAAATGATAGTTATAAGGACTATTTATTTTCACAATATAAATTCATGATAGAAGACATTTGTAACATCTATTAGACGACAAAAGTTTGTGTTTTCAATCATTTTTTAGAAGATGATAATTTCTACCTTCTAAGATCTACTTAGAAGACAAATATTTTTTGCTTTCTATTCCTTTTAAGCAATAAAAACTTTTGCCATCTAAATTGTCAAAATAGGTCACTATAAGATAAAATCATATGCCTTCTATACTAACATGAGGATACAAATTATTCTCTTTTAAAATAGTCTTTTTCGCTATATAACCTATTATAGTTAAGAGTAAATTAATTAAAAGTCTCTGACTGTAACAAGGAGGTCCTTGTTGTAACAAGACTTAACATATACTGTAATATGGTATAATATTTACTGTAATGAGTTATAGCTCTATTACGGATAAGAAGAAAAGTTAAACATCTGATAGTAACTTCTAATTAATTTACTGTATATTTAATAATAGTTCTTCTAAAAAAATTTCTCACAAATAAAATTTAATGGCAAATATAAATTTCTTCTAAGTATAGAATGAAAATATTTATTCACCAAAGAAGATTACAAAAGTTAAAATGTAGTATCAAATGACAAAAAATACAAAGTCATAAGTCACAATATGACAACCATATAGTCCTGATAATATGCACTCAAAATGTATTTGACATACACAACTTCATTTATAAATGGTAATCCAATGTAACAATCACATAATCTTCATAACTTTATAAACATCATTTATCATCTTCTCTTGAAATTACCTAAAAAAGATCAACAGCTATTGTTAAAAAGATAATGTAAAAAATATTAAGAAATAGAAACAATTTATATAAAGTAATAAAATACTTACAGTACCAATATTAAGAGTTCATCTAATCATACAAACATATATATATCTCTTAATTAATCATTTCCCTCTAGCAACTAAAATAAAAATTAATTATAAAAATTTGATAAAAAGAATATACAAGAAATAAGATATAAAATTTGTAAATAAAAACAGTTAGAACTTACACGATTTTTATTCCATGAAATAAACTTTCATTCACATTGTTTTAATATTTTTCGCAAGTTTGCAGACAACATTATGTTAGGACATACAACTTTAATCACCTAAACTTTATAAATATCTTTCATCATCTTCTATTGAAATTACCTAAAAAAAAGATCAACAACTATTTTTAATTAAAAAGGCATTGTAAAAACTTTTAAGAAATATAAATAGCTTATATAAATTTACAAAATAATTACTATGATATAAGAGATCAAATAATTATATCAACATATCTCTTAGTTGATCATTTCCCTCAAGGTGGATCCACCTTCTACTATTGTTCCGCATCAAGTATCTTACAAAAGCAACATGAAAGATGTAATAGTTCAATGCCACAAATGAAACTGATAATTTCACTACTCCTTCTTGACAAGCAATAGATCAAAAATGACAAGAACTTCTATAATGTTGTCGATCGTACGTAACACTGATGCCACATGACATACTACATTAACATGATGACCTATTTAGTACTAATCTGATGGGGAGAAATCTCTCTCTCCACAGAGAAGAAGATGATCTTTTGGCATTTATTTAGACAACTTAAGTTATCTTCCTTTCAATCTTGTTTTCCAATGGAACTGGAGCTCAGTAGTTGTCTGATGGCCACTAATTTATAAAATGATAGACAATTGACTCCTATTTACTAGAATTATACACATCTATCACAATAATTCGAGAACAAATCTTTAAAGTCCATTGTCCTATATGTAATATAAGTGCCACCTGTTAAATCAATATAGAAAGAGAAAACCAAAATATAGAGAATGAGAGAGGAGAATTCCTGAATAAAGAAAGGTATATATGCAAAGTCATAGTGGAGCATTTGCTAACAAAAATTTAATATTACCAGAAATCCACAGAAAATATTGAAGTGACCTGGATGGATGGTTTATTTGTAATAAACAAAAGGCATCAATTCTTTTATCATATGCTTGTTGTTGGACAGTGTTGCCACCATAAACCTGCCTAGCAAACACAATCCAATCTTACTAATTAATTGTTTCAGTAGAGGGGACTTTGTTCATTGAATCAGTTTTATAGTACTTCAGAAAATTCTTTAATTAAAAAATATAGATAAATTAAAAATTTTATCAAATAATAATTTAAACTAGTTAAAAATATATGCGTGCCATTATTTCATGCATAAAAACTCATATATAAATTCCGTAAAAATAATAGTTATACTTTAAACAATATTCTCTAATGACCCATCAAGAAATTTGGCATAGAAAAATCATTTAGACCAAGTTTAAGAATTTATGCGACTTATTAGCGAAATTAAGGAACAAGTTGGAGAACCCATTATTTTATGAGCCAAAGTGGATTATAAATTAAAATAAACATGTGGGTAAATTTTAAATAATATAGGTTGATAGCCCATTATGATAATTAGACCAATAGACAACTTGACCCGTGAATAAATTCTTTAATAAAAAGATAATTAAAAACCCGTTAAGTAAAGTAAGAACATGAGTGGTACATTTAAGCTCATATAAGTTATTGGGCCAAAAATAAGAGCCCAAATGATGAAGGTTATAAATATTGGCCTAAATAATATTAAATTGAATTAAAATAAAAAATTAATTGAATAAGTGTGATAAATAGATTTAAATTAGAGTAAAGGGTGAATAGATAGAATTAAATCACTACCCATTAAGCTAAATTAGTAATGAGTTAAACTAGTGGTCCAAACCTAATAGATTGGGTCTAATTGTGAAAAGCCCATCATGGGATGGGAAATAATTAAGTTAATTTCGTATCTAATTAATTAATTAATAGAAATGGGTTGAGATAAATACTAAATAACCCATATCTATCCTAAAAAGAGACCTAGACATACCCTAACCCTTTGCCCACGAAATTAGCTCTCTTCCCAATCCTATTAGATAGATAAAAGAGAGAAAGAGGTAGATAAAGATGGAAATTTAGAGTTTTTAAGGAAAGGAAGAGTTTTAGGAAATAAGGACTCTTAAACCCATCTAAACACTGCAAATTCGTCCAACCCATAGCTCATTGCTGGAACCTTGGGGGATGAAGAGAAGAGCTGAAGAACGAAGGAGCAAGAAGGGAGGAGCTTGGAAAGGAGGGATTTTCATCTCGTTCTTCATCAAAATCCTAGGATTTTCTTATCAGCAAGAAAAGGTAGGCAATCTCTCAAACACAAATCGTGTAAAGTTAACCTAGGTAGCTCACATGATCCTCTTTGAAAGCCCCATGATTTCCCTATTTTTCGTGGCTCCATGAAGGAGTATTAAATATATCAATCCCTGTCAACTCTATGTACCCGAACCTTCATGATTGCTCTCAATCCATGCGTATGCATGATCTCATGTCTTGAAATTATTCTCATAAATACTACTTGTTACTAGCTTTCAAACGCCCTTATTTACCTTAATTTCTATCGTGTATTTGTTGCCAATTAAACCATTCTTCCATGACTGTGCATGTTTAGGTCACCGAAATGTAACCTTGTTAAAGCATGCACAAACCTTGTCTGTTATCTAATTACTCATGCATGTTGATAGATCTATGTGTCTACTTGCATTAAAAACTAATTTCATGATTTTTGGATCATCGTGTGATTTTATATCGATTTTAGAAGAGCTTTGCATCATGCTTTGGAGGGAAGGGTCAAAACCCAAAAGGGCAAAACACCTTTTTCTGGGTTGGGCCGCTCCTCTGAAGTCGCGACGGCCCGACCCGTCGCGACCTCAAGGGGGACGTGGCCGGCCGGTCTGTCGCGACATGAACGTGATAGCCCGCGCCGTCGCGTTCTCTCCTCCGAACCGGGCCAGGCCGGCCGGTTCGGCTGACGCGCCCGGGACCCCCGTCGCGACCTAAATGCACCGGTTAGGCCCGTCGCGTCATGAATGTTAATGCATCGGTCTGCCTTGTCGCGACTTGATCGCGCCAGCACCCTGCATCGCGACCTTACCATTGCGACAAGAACCAGAATTTACACATATATCCCTACTATATTAATGTCATTTTAACCCTGTTTAACCTTAATTAAAGTGTTGTCATGACAATTAACGGCTTGTTAATTAATGATGAATAATATTGACATGAAATCAATTAAATTAAAGAACTATGTGCACAATCTTACTTGTTCTCATGATTTCTTTACACTTGCACACACTTAACATTAATGTTTGTCATTTGACCCTATTAAATTACTCAATAATGTATCTGGTAATTAAGTGAAATTTATTACTAAATTCTCCATTTTGTAAATGACACTTGTCTTCATTTTATTCGCGTACTTTGTACACCGTTATCACGTCCCTCTGCCTTCGAGCACTCAAGGCAAGACGAACAACGTTTCGTTACACACTCTTTCTTGACATGGACCACCTCTCCATCGGGAATACTCTCGATTGGGCCAGGGACTCCTTGTCAAGGCCCCGTAAGTATTCTTGGTTTTGGCGCACGTCCATTGTCGACGAGCTGGTTGTACCTTTAAAACCCAATACACCTTTAGGGATCAGTACGATCCAAACGGCCTTAGTGAATTCTCTCTTATCTTGGGATCACGCCGGATCATCTAGTCAGTGTTCATAGCACGGCTAGTGGGCGGTTGTGACTTCTACCTGACTGCCGACACCCGACCTAGTGCCATGCAACTGTGACTATCGTCGGTTTAACGTTGTTTTACGATTATACCCCTATCTCATCTACTATCCTTGAACTCTCATCTGTTCACTTTCGCTCTACTTTCTCGTCTATTCATCTAGTACTCTCTTGAGACTCTTGAGCTATTGTGGCTCCTATTGTTTGTACTATACTTGACTGTCTAGCGCTATAATATGAGTCATGTGACTCTACTGACTTGAATGCATACTGTTGAGGGCACAGAGAGTGTCCGAGGGGCTCCAATCTAGTCCTGGGGGCAGAGAGACACCCGAAAATACCTGCAGGGGCTAATGACGGTGTCTGCATTGCACCGGTTCTGACTAACTGTACTGAATTGGCTAGACATCTGACTGTTATACTGTTATTGTTAGTCTGATTAATTCTGACGTACTGTGCTATTACTGTGCTATCCTTGACTATTAATGAACGGCTACTGTCCTAGAGAGACTATTGCCATATTCTCCTATTGCACTACATGTTACTTGCTATTGCTTGACAATAACGACCAGTGCACTGTTGTGCAAACCAAACACGTTATCTTGTTACACGCTATCTCGTTATATGGCCAATCGTTTATCATCCTAGTTTTGCAATAATCTTGTGGAATGTATTATCATTCACTTGTTATCGTGTGCTATTACTCTCTCGACTATACTTGATCGTTTCTCTCTAGTTAACTTGCTTTACAAGACATTAATCACTTAAAGCATGCTTGTTTACACGAGATATTAAGTCCTACTGAGCGTTATCACTCACCCTTCGTTATTTGTTATTGTGTTTTCAGGTAAGTTGGATGATGACCTTACACACACCAATGAGAATGGACTGGAGCGATGAGTGACCTGAAAACATAGTAATGGGAAGTCCTTAGTACCTTAGAGTTTAGTTAGTTATTTACTTAGTTATCCTTTTCGATGTAATGATGTTATTGAGCCCTTGGTTTTTGGCTCTGAATTAGTGGACGTAATAGTTAGATGCATTATCAATAAAATGAAGAGTTTATTGTAATTATTGTTCATTAGATGCTCTGATGTTTGCGATTGAATGCGTAATTTACGTTACCATACACGTTGTTCATACCTCCTGGATTTATTCCGCTGCTAAATTGGCGGGGCATGACAAGTTTTGATTGTGCAATCTTCTTCTATATCTTTTTTTCCACAATAGATGAAAGATGATTCTGAGCATTAATCTCTGGAGAAGTAAATGGGAACAATGTCCTGCAAGGTACAAGGTCGGCATGATCACAAAGGGCTTACAATTGATTGATGAAGTAACTCAACTAATCAAGTGCAAACAAAAGAGCTTTCGATTGAAACCCATCTAGTGAGTAGTCTTTTATTTCGACTCGTCTGATGAAACATATTTTATGTTGTCGATTCTCTAGAGTAAATAGATAAGATTACAAAGATGAAACATGTGACCGTGTGGGAGGTGTGTTAATGAAAAAGATGCAATATCATAAAAATGTGACTACGAAATTGCCCAATTGTGCAAGCACATGAACCTGGTGTTTAGTGTTTACTTAACATGCTTACACAATTTGGAAGAAAACACTAAACTACCCAAATTTAGTCAATAGAAGATAGCCAGGTTAATGGTGTCTCTGGAAGAACCCAATATATATATATATATATATATATATATATATATATATATATCTTAGAAAGATACTCAGAGCTGTTGACAGTCCATATCAACTACAAAGTATGAATAAAACAGAAAATTTATCTCTACTATATACTGAAACCATATCAAAATCCAAAGGTGCCAAGCCACATGATGGAGCCAACATCCCATTCTAAACGAAGCCAGTCGCTCTGGGTAGCATTGGATGAAATTACATGTGAAAACTAAGCTTGCTCAAAATCGATCTGAATGGCTCGATCAAGCAATCAACACACTAATAAAGGAGCACATCGGCAGTCATGAGATGCTTATGAGTGATCTCACCCATATAATACCCTAGTTTGTAATTCCACCCTTCGTCTATAAAAATCGTTATCAAATGATAGAACTGTGGCTCTGCACAATCTTTGTTCGATGATAGAGCAGTGAAGAACTTTCAACATACAGAACAACAAGCAGGTAGCTATAGATGCATGTTGGAACGTATTGCTGAATGGCGGAGACAGCCACGACCGCCTCATTCCTTGACGGAGCCGCCCCGACGACAAAGTGCTCCACCCGGGCCATCCTCGTCACAGAAGCTGCAAGGTTGCAACAACTACCACCTTTCTCCACCCCTTTCTACCACTAACACGCGCGGGGCAAGAGGGCGAGAGACCATAGGACCCCATATACGCTGTTTTGGTTAGGATATTAATTGTGGATACATCTCTCACTACAAGAATAATACAGTTTAGCTACGGAATTTAGCTATGGAAATATTTGTAGCTAATCCGTAGCTAATTTGCTGTGCTATGCTACTATTATTCTCTGTTTCCTATCACTCTCCCATTGAATGTTTTATGTCATCATTTCTTTTCTCAGTGGTCTTTGCGTTGTTCTTTTGATGCCTTTAAGCATGTCTGTATAAATGTTTAAAATGAAAGGATTCTCGATCAAATTGATTTCGTAATCTTGTTCTCTATATGAAGAAAATGAATTTGCATAGCAAAAGTGTGAAACATATGTAGATTTAGTAAGAAGTAACCTCTGTTCTAACAATCTAAGCAACGAATTCCAGATAACCCAACATGTTCTAACAATTTAAGTAACCCCTTTCAGACTGTACTGCTCATATCCCAGCTCTGTAATTATATTTAATATGCCATTATTCTTTGTATCACATTTTTTACAGTCCAGTGGATATGGATGTTGATGTATCAGTTTAGAGTTTGACAAAGGTAAGAGCAATCCACTTAAAACTTGTACACTATTTGAAGTATAAAATAAAATTATTCCCCTCTCTAATTGTTATTTGACATAAAAAACACATGAATAATGAATAAATTACCCCTATAACCCTATTGCATGGGAACACAAATAGGATATTTCTGGTAATGAATGATCCAGTCACCCACTTGGGTTTGTGAATGTTACTACATCTATGTCATGACAACACAGGTTTTATTTCAAGTACAAGAAAATTGCATTCAATAGCCTCCCTTAGAGATAAAAGGGATGGTTGGCATTCTTAATACATAATCCATGAAACTACAAAAACATCTAGATATCTAGCTCTAATCCTATCTACTTTAAAAGTATGCCAATAAATTAGGCTTAGAAAAAAGAAAAAAACCTCTAGGCATTTTGCCATGTAGCTTGCATTCAAAATAGCAATCTCTGGGCCTTCTCAAGGGCTGGTATTCCACTAGTGGGAACCTAAAGTAGGAAAAGAAAAGGTAAAATAAGTAAATAGAAAAACAGAGATAATTCAGTGGAATGGTAGACCATGACAATCGTATAACGTTTATGAAATTCAACAGCGGGCATACCAAATGAAGTAGGATAACAAATATTATTATCATGAAATATGGATGAACTAACGTGATTGAAGAACAATATGCCAAAAGTAATTGACCCCTATAGCTAGCAAAAAGCATGTAGTACACTAAACACATGAATGAAAAATTATGGGAAAAAAAATCATAAATGAAGAGTAAAGCGTCAGTTCAGCTGCATATAAGCAACTTCATGATGCAGAAAATTTGGCATTGTATATGTTGTATGCCAATGGAAAGGGAGAGATTGGCTACTGTTGTACTGTGCACTAAAACTAGATATCTTGATTTCTTTTTTTGTTCATAAAAACTTCATTGTAACATAATGAAATATACTGACCATTGGCTACTTGAGCTTTAGTTTTTGGTTTTAGGTTTTGTTTTTTTGTTTTTTGGATATCATAAGCAATAATGGGCCAAAATAGAATTCATTTAAATGTGCTAACATTTAATGAATTTCATGTATGTAATATATATTTTCTAACCATGTCTTTCATTGTCCATATGTGCAGGGAAAGGAGCCTGCTACTCAAGTTTTTGGTTTTATGATTAATTACATGTTTGTGTAATAACTATTGTTTCTATTTTCTGGTTATAGGTTCCTCCTATTCGTGATCCTACTATTGAGGCTCATCGGGTTGAGAGGGTCGAGAGAGATGATGATGATGATGAGGATCCTCGTATTCAGGATGACTAGGAGCGTGTTGTCATTATCTTTTTATAATTTAGAAAACAATCTTACTTTTGTTGTAAACTTTCTAATTAGACATTAAATGTAAGTGTGGATTTATGTTTTTATTTGTGTGATATATCTATCTGTGTGGCTGCATGATTCCATTGAATGAATGAGATACTATTGATTGAATGAGTAGGTTTACAGGTACTATTGATTGAATCAGCAGGTTTACTGATACTATTGAATGAATGAGCAGGTTTACAGGTACTTGTACAAAATTTGTGAGAAAGTTATTTAAAAAAAAATTTCCCTATAATTTTGGTTTAGCTACGGATTTGCTACGGAACTTGTTGTAGCTAAGTCGTAGCTAATTAGCTACGGTTTAGCTACAATCATTTCCGTTCATTAGTTGTAACATTTTTGTAGCTAATCCATAGCTAATTATCTGTGGATTAGCTATAGATAATTCAACATTTAATATGTCGCTAAATTTAGCTACGGATTAACTATGAAATTATTCGTAGCCAATCTATAGCTAATTAGCTACGGATTAGCTACAAAAATATCTGTAGCTAATCTGTAGCAAATTAGCTACGGATTGACTAGCGAAATCGGTTGTCGCAAATTAGCGGCCAGAAATTAGCTACAGACACAATCTATAGCTATTCTGTAGCTAATCGGTAGCTAAATTGGTTAACTACGGATTAGCTACGGAATAGCTACGATTTGTGTTCGTAGCTAAACTGTATTATTCTTGTAGTGTCTCTCTAAATTTTAGGGAGGGGGAAAAAGTTACTTACTCGATATCTCTGGGTTTAATCTTGGTTAATTTTTTTTGTAATTTTTTTAATTTTTTATTATAATAGTTTTGATACTATCAAATATATATATCGTGAAATATGTATAATTTTTTTATTTTAATTACAATAATTAGATTTAAAATGAAGATGTTAACTTATCCAATTTCATTTTTACCTCATATCTTGTGCAAAGTGAAATAAATTTCTTTTTAATTTAACATATCAGAATTAGGCTACCTTCATAAGTTGAACGTGTGCAGCCTCCTGTTCAAATGCCTATAATGTCCCATGCACCCATGCATGTTTGTGCATATTTGATAAAGATTAATTCTGCTATATATAAAAGCACATGTTTTACATATTTACCCTTCAAAACTGTTCGTTTGCACATATACGTCTCCTTCCTCGCTGTCAAAACTACCCCAAAAAAACTTGTACACTTTTTGTTTTTTAGTCAGTAAAAATATAATTTGAAAATTTTATTAAAAAAATCCCGAGAATATGCGATCTTCATATGTCCCGGTGAAGCCTAACTTGAGGACATGTGCCACATGTTTGGTAAAAAATAAAATAAAACTATATTTGGGAGAATTTTTCTGCTACTGTCAGGCTGCTCTAAATTTGAGTTTTATTATTGTAATATAGATAGATGTGTTATTAAATTTTAACAAAATAGACTGAATTACGTCAATTAATGCTTGTGAAGAGATGGCGTTGAAAATAGGTTAACAAAATATAAGGTATTGAATATGATATTTTTTCAATAAAATTTTTTTTATTCTATCCTTCCTATACGTAAGTTTTTAAGCATTACATCAATCTAAATAATTAAGATTCAATTCACGAAACGGGCATAGTTAAATATGAAAATTATAACATACTTAAACGTACTACTTACAGGTACAACATAACAAATCAACAGTTGTTTATGTAATATGATAATCTATACATAAAAATGTTAACTACATATGAAATATGAATAATATTAACTATAGATTAATTAAGTTTTTAAATATTTTATACCTATTATTTTTTTTATTTACTACTAGATTATTCAACATTAAAAGAATTGTAGTCAATACTATACTCCCTCCATTATTAAAAAAAATAAAACTATTCATCTTTGTTGCAAAGAACATGATAATGTGTTTATTAATCCCAAAGATGTTATATTCAGGTGTTAAGATAATAACAAAAGAGTAAATATATTAACAAGTATTTCATCTACCTAAAATTTCGGAATATGCAAAAACACGGTCAATATATATGAATCTAAAATAAATTTTAAAATAAAGTAAAATTATGTTATTTTTATATTTTAAAAATAACTAACATTACACAATGAGATATTTTATAACATTACACAATGTGATATTTTAATAAAATCAAAAATTACTAATAAATAATACATTTTTTAGATGACGTCACGGTGCTTAATCCTACCGCAACTGAGAACTGAGAAACATATATCTGCGAACGTAGCAGGAAAGAATGCATCCATCGAAGCCACACCCAGGCCAGGCCGGTCAAGAACTGAAGAAAGCTGCTGGGATCTTTCTCGTCGCGGAGCGGAGGGATCATGGCGTCGGTCGGCTTAGTTCTGCGCCGTTCATTCGGTTCGCCCCCTCCGACGAGGAGCTCACGGCGGGATTCCTCTCTCAGAAGCTCGGAGGCGGCGATGGCGAGTCATGGGGAGACTGGAGCTGGGCCGCCTTCTCCGACGTCTTCATCCCCACCGTCGACCTCTATGGAGACAACGCTTATCCATGGCAGGTGTGCCAGGAGCTCGCCTACCCTTACGGCGCAGGTTCCACAGAGTTCTACTGCTTCACCCCCCGCAGAACAAGTACGGCGGCGGCTTCAGGCCCGATCGCACTGTAGGCTCCGGCACTTGGTCCTCCAACGGCGGTGACCAACCCATCTACCACCGGAAGTCTTGGTCGGGCACAAGGTTAATCTCACATTCAAGATGATGTTGCCGCCTGGGAGCGGGGCCGGCAGCCAAGGCACACGACCAGAAGCCGAGATGGTGAACACCCACTGGGTGATGCATGAGTACAAGCTGGAGCGGCCCGGGTTCCAGGAGATGGTCCTGTGCCGGGTGCGCAACCAAAAGAAGAGCGCGACGAAGAAGAAAGCATCTGTGGAGGACGCCGTGGTGGGAGCAGCAGCACGTCTGTTGGCGGCGGCGGCAACAGTGGCTGCAGCAAGAAGAGGAAGGTAGCCCCTCTATGTGTAGACGACGCTGTGGTACTGTCGCCGCGGCAGCAATGCAGAGGGCAGCTGGGATTGCCTGCTTCTTCCAAGTTCAAGAAACTGGATGTTGCAACACCGCCAGAGCAGGCTCAGCCGGTTCTACGCATGGGTGACGCCGACTCTTCCGAGATGCAGAGGCAGCAACAGGCGGACGTCTTCCCATCGCCGCCTGCCATGAGCTCATCTGCTGTGGCTTCCCCCATCTACTCCACTTGTACAGCAGTTTCATCTAACGACGATGGCCAAGGTTTCTGGCCCTTGCCCGGAGGTTTTGGAGCAGAACACGACGAACTCTTGCAAGAGGCCCTGGACTACTACACGGAGGAGGCGGCCTCCGTCGACGATTCGCGTACTGCGCTTCCTCTCCAACAGCAGGAGCAGCGCGACGATGACCTCTGCAGCAACGTCGCCACTCCGCTCGCAGCTGGACCTGTTATTCTTATTACAGATGCACCTAACAACGACAACCTGCATGCCGGAGATTCTGATCAGAGAGAAACCATTAACTCCGGATCAACTGACGTCGCCGAGATGAAGGACGTGGCCGCACCCCCGGATCTAGAGCCAGCGGCGGCGGGAAGCACGGCCGGTACTCTGAGTTTTTTAAGTGCAGAAGCCAGCGCTAATGGTGATGGTTGGTTCGATCAGATGGAGCTCCTCTACTGGCGGGACATGGCATTCGATGCGCATGACCCATGTTGGCGCCAGGTGCTGCCGAGTTGCTGCTGGGTCAACAGGGGCAGCAGGTCGTGAAGAGGAGGGAGAAGAAGCCGAATTCCGTCTTTGGGACTGGTAACTGAAGTGAGAGCGTGCGCCATGAGCTAGTATTAATCTTTTGATCTTTTGTAAGATCACAGTACAATTGATGACCTGTAGTCATTTTTTGATCTGATTTTTTTTTAACAGCACATTTTTTTTCTTCATTTTTTGGGTCTGATATGACACTTTGAAAAGCTGTACGTAATTAGTTCTTCTCCTGATCAGATCATATATCTCTTGCTTGTGACGATCGTAGTCTCTATTGATCGACCGCAATCTTATTGTCTGAGAATTGCAATTACTAGCTAGATCTGCAGGTATTAGATTTTGCACGTGTGTTCCCGCACATATATAAACTACTGTCGAATTTTTTGTGGGAGGGAACTGTGTAAGAACGTACGTACGAAGGAACAGTGTAGCTGTACTGTTCTGATTGTTTTCCTTCTCATTTCTGAATTATAAAAATGACCAGCTAATAAGGAACTGATGTAATTAGCTTCATCATGTGCCGTTAACGGGCTTCATAGTTCATACGCGCCATCGCCCCACTCAAAGACGGTGGTGGTTCATCGCAGCAAGTATTGTTTGTGGACAAGGGTGAGTAGTAATACCCGGCGGCGGGTTAACAAGTCGCTTTTTGTAGGCAATGCATGGTACTGTTCATTAAAATATAAATATATGAAGCCCCAAGAGAAATTTGCACTCATCAGTGCACTTTGGACTACAATTAATAAGATGTGTATTTAAGAAGTGCAAAAAATGACTAAGTGCAATAAATATTCTTTAGCTTAAATAATAATAAAATGTCAATGACTAACCTGAGGTCTTATATAAGTTCTGGGCAAAAAATATTTTGAGACATAAAACGTGTTTTCTCATAAATAAATGTTTTCATTTCGTCAATGTATATGATTTTAGCCTACGAATTTCTTTCTCTAATTTTTTTTTAAAGAGAGAAGTTCTGAAATTTTTCTTTAATTCCCCTCTATAGTTCTCTTCTTCTTCGGCCCTTTTCCTATGACAATCTCGGCGCAATGGCGTGAGGATAGGGTCGTAGCTTCTTCAGCTCTAGTAGGTCCCCCTCCCCCTCCCCTTCTCCTCCCAATTGTTTTTTCTCTTTAATAGGCTTCCAACACTCTATTTTGTCTTGCCAAGTTTTTTTTTTCTTTTTTGGGTGGCTTCTCAATTTAGGGGTTCCTGAAATGGCCCGATGCCCTTCCAGGGGAGTAGGTTTCAGGGGTTAGTTTCTTTTTGCTATCTTCTTCTTTGAAGAAGGAGTCGTTCCTTCAGATCTCTCAAGAGATTTTATCTTGGTTTGATGTTCCATCTTTATCTGGTCTAGCATCAGACACATATCAATAAGATGTCATCGAATTTTGAGTAATAAATTGAGATTCAGACCGCTAAAATTCTCAAAAAAAAAAAAATGTTGATTCTAGATTTGAGATTATCGAGAATTATTAGTGTACAGATAACAAGATTAATTGATTTAATAATTTTTACAATAAATTCTATTTGACAAAATTTTATTCCAAAAAACTAAAATTACCATAAATTTAGTGTATTCTAATTAACTTGTGCTAAAAATTTTATCTTGATTGGACATCGTTTATATATAAAATTATAATATCTAATAAATTTAATTAAATTAATTTGATTTTGTTTAAATAATTATGCTATATCTTACTGTCTATCTTTATGTTAACATGTTAAATATTATTAATATATAAATTTGAAATTTATTATTATTTAAAATATAAAACATTAATAATTTACACATAAATATTAATATAAGAAGAAAAAATATCATAACCAATTTCTATTTTTTCTATATATATATTTTTAAACAAATTAAGGTAGACACTGAAGAGTAGAAGGCGGAAAAGAAGGGGTGAAAGAGGAACTGGCTGAGAGACTTCCATAACCGGGAGATTGAGAGAGCTTCGATTTTTCAAAACTTTTCTACACGTGACGTCTCAAGATACGTAACTGTCTGAGTTTAGTTCTCCAGACTACTGAGAAGATCCGCACTCAAAACAAATGATCTATCTATCAATATCTAACCTTTGGCTCAGCGAGATCAGTCCCTATAAACTTCGAGAACCAAGTGGCCTTATCGATATGTGTGGTGGCCATTTCTTGCCACCTAGGCCCATCACGGCCCATCACGTTCCATCGGGCCCTTTCAAGGCTCCCCAGACTAGCGTGGCCCCTTTGCAGAGCGCCACGTCTTCACAAAGATCGTGCCAAAAACGCCAAGGATCGAGCTCCACCGAGCACCTTGGGGCACATCCCCGGACGCCTCTAGTTCTGTTCGGTTCAAGCGCGGCTTACCGAACAGAATCTGCTCGAAGCATGCTGCGGCTCTATCTGCACAAGCCGTACCCACAGGCTCCACCCACCGAGCAGTGGACACAACTACCAAGCAGAGCAAACCTGGCTAACCGAACAGGCTACCTACTCGGTACCTTCCGCCCCAGAGAATCTAATCGGTTCGTCATCCCTTCATGGCAGTTACAGCGACAACCTCGCACGCGCCCCACGTTCAAGTGGTGCGTTAACTGCAAGACCCCTCAATGGGCACCTCAACGCGTAACCCCCCGCTAAGAACGCTAGCAAGCGTGCTCTTTGCGGTGCTATCAGAGACATTTCGTCTCTCTCTCTCCCTCAGCAGATCTGCCTATAAAAGGCCCGGTAGCCACCATACAGGGACAGGCAATCTGAGATATATCGCTCTTATGCTACACTGAACCTTTCTTCTCCAAAGCCCTAGTTACAGTCTGCTGCCTTAGGCATCGGAGGGTTCTCCCCAGTTCTTCAACCGGCCCCCCTGATCCATTTCTGGTTTTGCAGGTGATCGTCCGCTACCGGTGACCGTCTTCTTCCCTCTTAAGTGTAGGCCCGCTTGGCTCCGTCCCAGCAGGAAATAACCTCCACACTTTTGGCGCCGTCTGTAGGAAGGGACAACAGTCATGGCTCGCGGACGATCCTCGTACCAGAACATAAGAGCCGTATGACAAGGTCCCTCCAGTCGTAGGCGGACTCCCGTCAGTGTACTCCCCCCGTTGACGTCACTGTAGCTTATGCTACCATGACCGAGGGCGTCCCGACGCCCGCCGCTGTCACGCCTGCAACTGCCTTGGAGATGGCCGAACTCCGAGGACAGATGCAGCAGCTGACGGGCATCTGCCTGGGTCTCCAGGTTCAACTGGCCGGGCAGCCGGTCGCGACAGTTTCCGTGCCACAGGAGCACCTGGCGGAATCCTCTCATCGGCGATTGCGCGCACCTCCTGCCCCAGCAGATTTGATTTAGGAGCAGCACGCTGACTCGCCGCGGAGGTCACGCCGCACTCCGTCTGATGAACGAGCACCGGAGCGCCGCGGCCGTTCGCCTCGTCGTTCCACGGCAGCCCCACGCCGCCGCCGCGCTCGGTTGTGGAGCCAACTCCCACAAGTCTGGGCGTACGGATTCGGTCCACTCCGAACAAGAGTTGGCCAGGCGCTTGCGCCGCGTCGTCGACCTGGAACGTCGTGTGGACGCGATGGTCCAGCGCGCTGAGGGGAAGCTCCGGCATAAGAGGACCTAAACTTCCGCTCCCCATTCATTGCGGAGATCCTGGAGGCTCGGGTCTCTCCCAAGCTCCCTTTACCTACCATCGCACCGTACAACGTACTTCTGACCCCGCAGATCATATCCACGGTTTTGAGTCGCACATGGTGTTCCACGGAGCATCCGATGCGGCCAAATGCCGGGCCTTTCCGGCACATTGAAGGAAACTGCTCGGGCTTGGTTCGAAGCCCTCTCCGCAGGTTCCGTCTCATCCTTCCACCAGTTGAAGAAGTCCTTTTGGGACAATTTCCTGGGTGGAAGGTCACAACCGCGCACCGCGGCCTCCCTTCTTGCTGTTCGGCAAAAGAAGGGAGAAGCACTCTGGGACTACGTCAAGAGGTTCCAGACCGAGGCGCTCCGCATCCCACGCCTCGATGTCCCGTTAGCCACCAGTGCCCCTGATCTAGGGTACTCGTGATGACTTCCTGCAGAGGACGCTGGGGTGCAGCAGCCTTCCACCCTTGCCGAGCTGCTTTCCACTGCGCAGCACCACGCAGCGTGCGAGGAGAGCCTGGTCGCTGGCCGAGCAGAGCATGGAGAGTCGTCGGACAAGAAGAGGCCTTCCGACAACAGTTCCGACCGTGATCGGAAGAAAGGACAGCGTAACGGCGATTCACCGCGCCGACCACGCCCCTTCACCGATTACACACCATTGACAGCGGCTCCTGAACAGATCCTGGTGGAGATCAGAGACGAACCATTTGTTCGATGGCCACCAAGGATGCGCTCTGATCCCCGGAGGCGTAACCAGGAGAAGTATTGTCGCTTCCACCGTGACCACGGCCACGACACCTCCGAATGCCACCAGTTTAAAGATGAATCGAGTCCCTCATTAAGCGCGGCTACCTTGGATGGTTCGTGCGCCGGAATGAGGATCGCCGCAGATGCCGAGAACGGACTCCCGAGCAGCCGATCAACAATGAGCCCAATGGGCAGGAAATCAACGTGATCGCAGGAGGGTTCGGCGCAGGCGGAGAGAGCACTCAGAGCCGACGTGATTACGCAAGGCGAGTGCATGCCGTGGACAGACCGCCGATATCTCGGCCGGCCCCCTATCCCACTAGTCCCGTGCACGCACGGTCGGAGGGGGCCATAACCTTCTTAGACGAAGATCTTGTAGGGGTTACTACCCCGCACACTGATGCGTTGGTCGTTTCGGCAACCATCAATCATTGTAATGTGCGCAGGATTCTGGTAGATAATGGAAGTGCCCCCGATATATTGGCTTACGATTGCTATCTCCTTATGGGCCTAAAAACCGACCAGCTCACCCCTGTAGAATCGCCTCTGTTCGGCTTCTCGGGGGTGTCAGTTCGGCCTATGGGTAGAGTTTGCCTCCCGATCACCCTCGGGACGGCTCCGAAGTGTGTAACCAAAGTGGTGGATTTCTTGGTCATCAGGAACATGCCTGGATACAATGTGATCCTTGGTAGAGGTCTGGTCGGGCGGATCAAGGCGGTACCTTCGTCCCTCCATCAAAAGATGAAGTTCCCCACCCCATGCGGGGTCGACGAGGTGCTCCGATGCCAACGCGAGTCTCGATGGTGTTATGTCCTTTCTCTAAGGGACAAGCAGCCACTCGCAGCTCCAACACCTATTCCTCCACCAGCTGACCAGCCTTCCACAAGCTGTGGAACTCCTGCCGAGGACCTACTTCCAGTCCAAGTGGATAACAACCCCGAACACATCCTATACATTGGCGCGTTACTAGCGGAAGCAGAGCAGCAGCGTTATAGAAGTTTCTTACTAGACAATCTGGACGTGTTCGCATGGTCCGACGACGAATTGCAAGGCATCTCTCTAGAGATAATGGTGCATCGCCTCCGCCTAGATCCACGGGTCCCACCGGTTCAGCAAAGAAGGCGACCCGTCAACTAAGAGCGGCAGACTGTGATCCGTGATCACGTTGACAAAAGCCACCACAAGAAAATGCGCTTTTTCCGACGGAACTAATCCGTCGGAAATCCGACGGTAATCCGTCGGAAATAGTCCCTTCCGACCACTTTCCGTCGAAAGTTCGTCGGAAACTGTCCGTCGGAAATAATTGGTCAGAAATTACCGACGGATAATAATTTCGTCGGAAATCTGTCGGTAAGGCCGACGGATAGATCCGTCGGAACTACGGTCAGTATTTACCGACCGCAATTCCGTCGGTAAATCCGTCGAATATCGTCGGTAAATACTGACACACAATCTGTCGGAAAATTTTCGTCAGCAATATAGACGGATATACCGACGGATTTGCCGACCGATATATCAGTCAGTAATCTTTATTTTCCGACGGATATTAATCCGTCAGCAAATCCGTCGGAATTTGCAGTTTATTTTTTTTATAAATAATAATGAAATGTATTTTTAAACCTGCTACAATATTCATAAAATTCACAAATAATCACATCAAACATAAATCATAAAATACAATAAATATAACATCATCCAGAATAATAAATACAAAAAGTCAAGATAGATGAGATGGATCGTCTGCTGTCCCTGCCTCGTCATCGTCTGCTGGCGGAGGTGGATCCTATAATAAATAAAATAATATGAGAAACATTAATAAAATTAAAAGACATATATTATTTTCAAAATTAATTTTAAAATATGTGATTATTTTTCAAATTTAATTAGATACTATTTTTAGATCCATATGTACTTGATTGTTTTTTTAGATCCGTCAATTGAACGCCCGACCCAATCCGGGAATCCAAATTGGAATCCGTCAGTTCGCACACGTCACGTTAACCAACCCGGTCGTGTGGGAGAAACGGCACGCCGATCGGATCCCTATTTGGGATTTTGGACCCCCGGGTTGTTGGTTTTAGCTCTTTATATGTAATTTGTTGTTTTTTAGATCCGTCAATTGAACGTCCGACCCCTCTGGGATCCAAATTGGAATCCGTCAGTTCGCACACGTCACGTTAACCCACCCGGTCGTGTGGGAGAAAACGACACGTCCGATCGGATCCCTATTTGAGATTTTGGACCCCCGGTTTGTGGTTTTAGCTCTTATATGTAATTTGTTGTTTTTTAGATCCGTCAATTGAACGCCCGACCCCATCCGGGAATCCAAATTGGAATCCGTCAGTTCGCACACGTCACGTTGACCCACCCAGTCGTGTGGGAGAAAACGGCATGCCGATCAGATCCCTATTTGGGATTTTGGACCCCCGGGTTGTGTGTTTTAACCCTTTATATGTAATTTGTTGTTTTTTAGATCCGTCAATTGAACGTCCGACCCAATCCGGGAATCCAAATTGAATCCGTCAGTTCGCATACGTCACGTTAACTCCCCGGTCGTGTGGAGAAAACGGCACGCCGATCAGATCCCTATTTGGGATTTTGGACTCCCGGGTTGTGTGTTTAAACCCTTTATATGTAATTTAATGTTTTTTAGGTCCGTCAATTGAACGCCCGACCCCATCCGGAATCCAAATTGGAATCCGTCAGTTCGCACATGTCACGTTAACCCACCGGTCGTGTGGGAGAAAACGGCACGCCGATCAGATCCCTATTTGTGATTTTGGACCCCCGGTTTGTGTGTTTTAACCCTTTATATGTAATTTGTTGTTTTTTAGATCCGTCAATTGAACGCCCGACCCAATCCGGGAATCCAAATTGGAATCCGTCAGATCGCACACGTCACGTTAACTCACCCGGTCGTGTGGGAGAAACGGCACGCGGATCAGATCCCTATTTGGGATTTTGGACCCCTGGGTTGTGTGTTTTACCCTTTATATGTAATTTGTTGTTTTTTAGATCCGTCAATTGAACGCCCGACCCAATCCGGGAATCCAAATTGGAATCCGTCAGTTCGCACACATCACGTTAACCCACCCGTCATGTGGGAGAAAACGGCACGCCGATCAGATTCCTATTTGGGATTTTGGACCCCCGGGTTGTGTGTTTTAACCCTTTATATGTAATTTGTTGTTTTTTAGATCCGTCAATTGAACGCCCGACCCAATCCGGGTATCCAAATTGGAATCCGTCATTCGCATACGTCACGTTAACTCACCCGGTCGGGTGGAGAAAACGCGCACGCCGATCAGATCCCTATTTGGGATTTTGGACTCCCGGGTTGTGTGTTTTAACCCTTTATATGTAATTTATGTTTTTTAGGTCCGTCAATTGAACGCCCGACCCCATCCGAGAATCCAAATTGGAATCCGTCAGTTCGCACACATCACGTTAACCCACCCGGTCGTGTGGGAAAAACGGCACGCCGATCAGATCCCTATTTGGGATTTTGGACCCCCGGGTTGTGTGTTTTAACCCTTTATATGTAATTTGTTGTTTTTTAGATCCGTCAATTGAACGCCCGACCCAATCCGGGAATCTAAATTGGAATCCGTCAGATCGCACACGTCACGTTAACTCACCCGGTCGTGTGGGAGAAAACGGCACGCCGATCAGATCCCTTTTGGATTTTGGACCCCTGGGTTGTGTGTTTTTACCCTTTATATGTAATTTGTTGTTTTTTAGATCCGTCAATTGAACGCCCGACCCAATCCGGGAATCCAAATTGGAATCCGTCAGTTCGCACACATCACGTTAACCCACCCGGTCGGTGTGGGAGAAAACGGCACGCCGATCAGATTCCTATTTGGGATTTTGGACCCCCGGGTTGTGTGTTTTAACCCTTATATGTAATTTGTTGTTTTTTAGATCCGTCAATTGAACACCCGACCCAATCCGGGTATCCAAATTGGATCCGTCAATTCGCATACGTCACGTTAACTCACCCGGTCGTGTGGGAGAAAACGGCACGCCGATCAGATCCCTATTTGGGATTTTGGACTCCCGGTTGTGTGTTTTAACCCTTTATATGTAATTTGTTATTTTTTAGATCCGTCAATTGAACGCCCTACCCCATCCGGGAATCCAAATTCGAATCCGTCAGCTCGCACACGTCACGTTAACCCACCCGGTCGTGTGGAAGGAAACGGCACGCCGATCAGATCCCTATTTGGGATTTTGGACTCCCGGGTTGTGTGTTTTAACCCTTTATATGTAATTTGTTATTTTTTAGATCCGTCAATTGAACGCCCGACCCCATCCGGGAATCCAAATTCGAATCCGTCAGCTCGCACACGTCACGTTAACCCACCCGGTCGTGTAGGAGAAAACGGCACGCGATCAGATCCCTTTGGGATTTTGGACCCCCCGGGGTGTGTGTTTTAACCCTTATATGTAATTTGTGTTTTTTAGATCCGTCAATTGAACGCCCGACCCAATCCGAGAATCCAAATTGGAATCCGTCAGTTCGCACAAGTCACGTTAACTCACCCGGTCGTGTGGGAGAAAACGGCACGCCGATCAGATCCTATTTGGATTTTGGACCCCCGGGTTGTGTGTTTTAACCCTTTATATGTAATTTGTGTTTTTTTTAGACCGTCAATTGAACGCCCGATCCCATCCGGGAATCGAAATTGGAATCCGTCAGTTCGCACACATCACGTTAACCCACCCGGTCGTGTGGAGAAAACGGCACGCCGATCAGATCCCTATTTGGGATTTTGGACCCCCGGGTTGTGTGTTTTAACCCTTTATATGTAATTTATTGTTTTTTAGATCCGTCAATTGAACGCCCGACCCAATCCGGGAATCCAAATTCGAATCCGTCAGTTCGCACACGTCACGTTAACCCACCCGGAGTGTGGGAAAAACGGCACGCCGATCAGATCCTATTGGGATTTTGGACTCCCGGGTTGTGTTTTTTAACCCTTATATGTAATTTATTGTTTTTTAGATCCGTCAATTGAACGCCCGACCCCATCCGGGAATCCAAATTCGAATCCGTCAGTTCGCACACGTCACGTTAACCCACCCGGTCGTGTGTAGGAGAAAACGACACGCCGATCAGATCCCTATTTGGGAGTTGGGACCCCGGGTTGTGTGTTTTAACCCCTTATATGTAATTTGTTGTTTTTTAGATCCGTCAATTGAACGCCCGACCCCATCCGGGAATCCAAATTGGAATCCGTCAGTTCGCACACATCACGTTAACCACCCGGTCGTGTGGGAGAAAACGGCACGCCGATCAGATTCCTATTGGGATTTTGGAACCCCGGGTTGTGTGTTTTAACCCTTATATGTAATTTGTGTTTTTTAGATCCGTCAATTGAACGCCCGACCCAATCCGGGAATCAAATTCGAATCCGTCAGTTCGCACAAGTCACGTTAACTCACCCGATCATGTGGGAGAAAACGGCACGCCGATCAGATCCCTATTTGTGATTTTGGACCCCCGGGTTGTGTGTTTTAACCCTTTATATGTAATTTGTTGTTTTTTAGATTTGTCAATTGAACGTCCGACCCCATCCGGGAATCCAAATTGGAATCCGTCAGATCGCACACGTCACGTAACCCACCCGGTCGTCTGGGAGAAAATGACACGCCGATCAGATCCTATTTGGGATTTTGGACCCCCGGGTTGTGTGTTTTAACCCATTATATGTAATTGTTGTTTTTTAGATCCGTCATTGAACGCCCGACCCAATCCGGGAATCCAAATTGGAATCCGTCAATTCGCATACGTCACGTTAACTCACCCGGTCGTGTGGGAGAAAACGGCACGCCGATCAGATCCCTATTGGGATTTTGGACTCCGGGTGTGTGTGTTTTACCTTTATATGTAATTTAATGTTTTTTAGGTCCGTCAATTGAACGACGCCGACCCATCCGAGAATCCAAATGGAATCCGTCAGTTCGCACATGTCACGTTAACCCACCCGGTCGTGTGGGAGAAAACGGCACGCCGATCAGATCCCTATTTGGGATTTTGGACCCCCGGGTGTGTGTTTTAACCCTTTATATGTAATTTGTTGTTTTTTAGATCCGTCAATTGAACGCCCGTCCCAATCCGGGAATCCAAATTGGAATCCGTCAGTTCGCACAAGTCACATTAACTCACACGGTCGTGTAGGAGAAAACGGCACGCCGATCAGATCCCTATTTGGGATTTTGGACCCCCGGGTTGTGTGTTTTAACCTTTATATGTAATTTGTTGTTTTTTAGATCCGTCAATTGAACGCCGACCCATCCGGGAATCCAAATTGGAATCCGTCAGTTCGCACACGTCACGTTAACCCACCCGGTCGTGTGGAAGGAAACGGCACGCCGATCAGATCCCTATTTGGGATTTTGGACCCCCGGGTTGTATGTTTTAACCCTTTATATGTAATTGTGTTGTTTTTAGATCCGTCAATTGAACGCCCGACCCAAACCGGAATCCAAATTCGAATCCGTCAGTTCGCACACGTCACGTTAACCCACCGGTCGTGTCGGAGAAAACGGCACGCCGATCAGATCCCTATTTGGATTTTGGACTCCCGGGTTGTGTGTTTTAACCCTTTATATGTAATTTGTTAATTTTTAGATCGTCAATTGAACGCCCGACCCCATCCGAGAATCCAAATTCGAATCCGTCAGCTCGCACACGTCACGTTAACCCACCCGGTCGTGTAGGAGAAAACGGCACGCCGATCAGATCCCTATTTGGGATTTTGGACCCCCCGGGTTGTGTGTTTTAACCCCTTATATTTAATTTGTTGTTTTTTAGATCCGTCAATTGAACGCCCGACCCAATCCAAGAATCCAAATTGGAATCCGTCAGTTCGCACAAGTCACGTTAACTCACCCGGTCGTGTGGGAGAAAACGGCACGCCGATCAGATCCCTATTTGTGATTTTGGACCCCCGGGTTGGTGTTTTAACCCTTTATATGTAATTTGTTGTTTTTTAGACCCGTCAATTGAACGCCCGACCCCATCCGGGAATCGAAATTGGAATCTGTCAGTTCGCACACATCACGTTAACCCACCCGGTCGTGTGGGAGAAAACGGCACGCCGATCAGATCCCTATTTGGGATTTTGGACCCCCGGGTGTGTGTTTTAACCCTTTATATGTAATTTGTTGTTTTTTAGATCCGTCAATTGAACGCCCGACCCAATCCGGGAATCCAAATTCGAATCCGTCAGTTCGCACACGTCACGTTAACCCACCCGGACGTGTGGGAGAAAACGGCACGCCGATCAGATCCCTATTTGGGATTTTGGACTCCCGGGTTGTGTGTTTTAACCCTTTATATGTAATTTGTTGTTTTTTAGATCCGTCAATTGAACGCCCGACCCCATCCGGGAATCCAATTCGAATCCGTCAGTTCGCACACGTCACGTTAACCCACCCGGTCGTGTAGGAGAAAACGACTCGCCGATCAGATCCCTATTTTGGAGTTTGGACCCCCGGGTTGTGTGTTTTAACCCCTTATATGTAATTTGTTGTTTTTTAGATCCGTCAATTGAACGCCCGACCACATCCGGGAATCCAAATTGGAATCCGTCAGTTCGCATGCATCACGTTAACCCACCCGGTGTGTGTGAGAAAACGGCACGCCGATCAGATTCCTATTTGGGATTTAGACCCCGGGTTGTGTGTTTTAACCTTTATATGTAATTTGTTGTTTTTAGATCCGTCAATTGACGCCCGACCCAATCGGGAATCCAAATTGGAATCCGTCAGTTCGCACAAGTCACGTTAACACCCGGTCGTGTGGGAGAAAACGGCACGCCGATCAGATCCCTATTGGGATTTTGGACCCCGGGTTGTGTGTTTTAACCCTTTATATGTAATTTGTTGTTTTTTAGATCCGTCAATTGACGCCCGACCCAATCCTGGAATCCAAATTGGAATCCGTCAGTTCGCACAAGTCACGTTAACTCACCCGGTCGTGTGGGAGAAAACGGCACGCTGATCAGATCCCTATTTGGGATTTTGGACCCCGGGTTGTGTGTTTTATCCCTTATTTGTTGGTTTTTAGATCCGTCAATTGAACGCCCGTCCCTATCCTAAGTATATAAATACTATACTGACCTGAGCTGCTGGCTGTGTGGGGGTACTCCTGCATTATTGAGATGAACTGCTGAACCATATCGCTGAACTGCTCTGTAGCTGTACCCGCTGGTCTCTAGCTCTACCCGCTGCGTCTCTAGCTCTGCACGTAGCTCCTCCGATGATGCTCTAATGTCCTCTACCAATGACGGGCGGCGCAGAGATGAACTCGCGTGGGCCGGGGGAGCGACGAAATGGGCATATGGGACAACCCTTGATGAGTATCCAGGAGTCTCCCCAAAGCCGTACACTCGACCCTTCCTCGGCACCTCCGCGCCTCGACCTAAGCGTCTGATCCAAATTGGCTGGGGAGTGCCTATTGGTAGCGCTCCGCATCGTCCTGTAGTCGTCTCCTGTAAAATAATTTAAAATTAAATTATTTGAAAAAAATACTTGTAATATCATAATTGAATCTAATTTAAAGCGTTGACTTACAGCATCGGGCGGGCACTCTCGGTAACATAGTCATCTGTTTCTCCTTCCGCTTATGAGTCCGGTCAAATACCTCGCGGAAAGTAGGGCACGCTCCAGGTCGTTGTAACGCCCTAGAAATTCAAGGTGTTAAGAAATAGACATAAATTGGTTAAAATACCTTAGGAATGTTATTAAATTGTGATAATTAGAGGATAGATATAATTAGTGGTAATGAACATTACCCTAGTGTCGTACATCGAAATGCGCGCTCCCACAGGGCGACACTGGAAAACGACAACGAAATAAAAATCCGAGAACATCATAATTTCCAGAAAAATGTGGAGAAGTCAAATATGTAATTATCCAAATTTTTTGACGTACGGATTTCGAGATTAAGTCGACGCGACTATTTTTCGGGTGATTTTTCACCTACTGTAAAATAAATTCTAAAAATTAAACTAAAATCACCATAATTTGTAAAACCATCATATTAGTCTATGGTTAAAATTTCATTACAAATGGACACCATTTGGATGGGTTTACATAGTGAAGATTGGATCAGTTGAATTATAGATTATTTACGGTAACCATTTTCTGGGATATTTACGGGAGCTTACGTGTGAAGCCTTGAGGAGGCCAGCACACGTTAGGATAAGGATAGAACTGGGGTTAAAATTCTTCATGATGGTGGATGAGGTGTAGGTGTGAGGTTGGATGCATGGGACATGTGTAAACAGTAAAAACCAAGGGGTTTTACCGTTTACACCTGTGCATGGGAGGTGTCTTCACCAGGGGAACTTGACTGGGCTATAAAAGCCACTCCCTCTCCTTAGTTCGAACCCTTCTGCACCCTTTCCTACTGTTATGCTGCTGCCATTTCTCTGGATAACATCTTGTTTGGGAAGGAGTTCCTGGTTGCAAGCACTGTGAAGAGGTTGCTGCTGCTTGAACTGCTGGTTCTTCTTACATCTTGTTCCTGGTCAAACTCTTGTTGGAGCTGTTGCTGAGAAGTAGTTGTGGAGCCATCTTGGAGGCTGTTGCTGCTACAACATCAAGCTCCACTTGTTTATTCCTTCACTTGTGGTCCTTCTTCATTTTCCTCAACTAGGTAGGATTCATCTCTCTATGGTTCAGTTCGGGTTTTGTTCATATGTCACAAGGAATTCGTATGAACGAATAAGTGACTGTATGTGATCCTCTGTTTTTCCCTTTCCAATCATGATAGAAACACTCTTGTTGGGAGAGGAACAACCTCGTTCCATTTTAGAAATAACTCCTATTCCCTTCATCCACCTTTGATCTTTGAACATGTTATAAAGTTGTAGAAGTTTCAACTATCTTTGTAGGATAATATGAAGACTTCGGTTTCGATGGTTGATACTTCAAGTTTTGATTTAGATCCATAAAACATGTTGTGGTTTAGTGTCCATCATGTAGGAACCTTCCATCCAACCATTTCTATCAAGGTTCTACTTCTAGTACTAAACTATGTTTAGTTTCAAGCAAGTCAAGTTTGAATTGTAAACCCCTTCTTTTATCTTGTTTGTTCGGTTTATAAATCCCTATGAGAACTCTAATTAGACTCTTCTATTTGATATCAAACATGTTTAGGTTCATAAGTTCTATAGTTAGGTTGTTTAGGATAGATTTGAAGCCATTTTTAAAAGTTCTGCAGCCACCTGTCGACAGCCGGCCAAAATCTGTCGACAGGCGCACGTCTGACAGAACTTCAGGTTGCTGGACTGTGTGGATCTGTCGACAGATCCCTTGCATCTGTCGACAGACACACAGAGCCAGACAACCTGAACTCTGTCTGCTCTCATCTGTCGACAGCCCCTTCTTGGCTGTCGACAGGTACCATGCTGATTCGGATTTCTGCACTCTTTCATGTCCGAATCCATGCCAAAACTTCATCCTAAAAGCCAAGGAAGTTACCCTCTCATTTACCTTGATATTTACTGTCATACTACTGCTAAGTTCACCCACTTGTGTACCTTAACTCCCCTTGAATTATTCTTAAGTTGTCAATTACGAATAGCACTCCGATTGAGTCTATTCTTCGGTATTCGGTAATTGGGTCTATAAAATCTGAACACCTGAGAGTTCATATGCTTGAACACCTTATGAGATGTGAATAAATGGAGATGACATTGTTGGGTCTTTGTACCCCCTGTGATTTTTTATGCCTGTGCAAATAGGGCTAGTCCAGTCCTGGGAGGAGCACCCGAATTCATTTTCGGACCACGTGGAATGATAAGGATGTCTGGATGTCTGGCATTGCATCAACTATTTTCTGAATATGGTCATCATAATTCCAGTACTATGTAGATGATATTGAATCAATTCTCGAGCTATATATCTGAGCATGATCTGAGTTTTACTGTCATTGCATCAAGCTTACTGTCCTGAAATCTAGTGTGACTCTCTTTGATATTCTGCCCTTGTCTTAGTTATCATGTATACATTCTTGAACTATCAACTGAACTATGGAATTTGAATTCTACTGGGCTAGTTAGCTTTATTTCCTACCATTTTCAGGTAATACAGATGGGGATGACATTTAAGGGTCTGAGTGCTGAGTGGACCGACATGACAAGCAAAGCCAACTAGTTTCTACTTTTGTTTAGTAGTGTGAAATGAGATATGTAAATTAAGTTTGTTTTGATCTACTCCTCACTTAGTTGTTATGAGGAGTATCTATGTAATTAAACTTCCGCGTTATGACGTTATGAATGGATAAAGAATTATTACTTTTGTACCTGTTTTTCTGTCACTCCCGATAAATAGCCTTTTATTAGGACGTGACAGATAAATTTGGTATCAGAGCATTAGTTCGATAAACCTAGGGAAATCAGTGAGTTGGGGTAGAAACATGGGATTAGTTAGCATGATTTTTGTAATCATGTAAATGCTTAACCTGTTAATCATTTCAGAATGGACATGAATGCCCAAGAAAGGTTGGTTGCTGCCATGGAATTGCTACGTCAGGATATAGAATTATATGCTCAAGCACAGCGAGAAGCCCACCTGGAAATTAAGGAAGAGGTGCTCAACTTGACTGCAGGTGCTTTCATGGCAGGCAATCCATGTGCTTCCTTAGAAATTATGAGTCAAGTTATGATCAATCTGGATAACTTGAAGTTAGGACAAGATCTGTTGCTCCACCAAGTTGAAGATCATTGGGAGGCATTGACTGATGCAGCTAGAGAGCTGTACCATGGGGCCGGAGTAGAGCAGCAAGCACCGCAAATGGAAACTGTTATAGATCTTACCCGAAACTAGAAGAAGACGTAGACCACTCATCTTTTTGTATACCTCTCTTTTTGTGTAAACACTGATTGTATATATGTGACTGGAGTGAGAGGTTTAGGGAGGTTGGAGTTGTGTATAATGGTAAACTTGGTAGGAGAAAGCTGTGTTATTTTGGTTTGTGGATACATGGAAATGTACTACCATGTAAATATTTGACTTGATAATATAGATGGTATGTTATGTGAAATTGAATTGTGTATGTGATGAATGCAAGATTGGGATGTTTGTGAATTAATGATGTATTACTGAATATTTCAGATTCTTTTGATTTAATCATGGATGGTGGTGATGCTAATTTGAGGAAGATGGAAAGTTCTATGCATGATTTGACCCGTGTAATGAAGGTAGTAGCTAGAAATAACAGTCACAATGGGACAAACTTGTTCAAGGATTTCCGAAGCCTGGACCCTCCGAGATTCACAGGAAGTACGGATCCGGATGAAGCTGAGAATTGGCTAAAAGACATTGAAAGAATATTCAGAATGATTAAATGTACGGAAGAAGAAAAGGTTCGTCTCACTACATTCCAATTGGATCGGGATGCTCGTGCTTGGTGGGAAACTGTGGAAGCTACCATGGAAGATTCAAATCAAGTCAGTTGGGAAGAGTTTGTGGAACTGTTTAATGAGCAATATTTCTCTGAGGTGGTTCAGGAGAAGAAAGCGAATGAATTTGCTGGGTTAAAGCAGCTAAGAATGTCGGTATCCGAGTATGAGGCTCAATTTGCCCGATTGTCAAAATATGCTCCTCATCTTATATCCACGGAAAAGCTAAAGGCTAAGAGGTTTATGAATGGACTGCGTCCTAATTTTATTACGCAGTTAACTCCTCATCTGATTACTACCTATTCAGAAATGGTAAAGAGAGCCTTGGCATTAGAAGCTGCGAATGAAACTGTGGATAAGATTAGGGGGAAATCTGGAGAGGGTCTTCCGATCGGAAAAGGAAGTATGAGTCGGGGAATGCCCCGAAGACTCAGCAAGCTGCTAAGAAGGCAGGCAAAGCTCCGGTAGGAAGTAAGGAGGTTTGTAAGCATTGCCATCGTATCGGGCATAAGATTGAGAATTGCTGGCGTAAATGGGTGCATGTTTCCGGTGTGGTAGCACTCAACACCGAATTCCGGACTGCCCGATGGCTAAGACAGCACCAACAAATAAGAACCCCCAAGTAAAGCAAGGAAAACTACAAGCCATTCAGAATGTGGAACCTGAATCCCCGCAGGAAGGCGGATTGATTGAAGGTACTTTATTAGTAAACTCAAAACCTGCATTTGTGTTGTTTGATTCTGGAGCTACGCACTCTTTCATTAGTTATGAGTTTGCTAAATTGTTGGATATAAAGTCAGTTCCATTAACCACACAACTTGAAGTTGCAACTCCTTTAAGTGAAGGTAAAAAGCTTAAAGAATATTACCCTGCTAGCCAGATTATTATCAAAGGACATGATTTATCCGGTGATCTGATATGTTTAGAAATGTGGGATTATGATGTAATCCTTGGGGTCGATTGGCTATCGAAATACCACATAAATCTAGATTGCCAATTGAGACAAGTGACTTTCCTAGGAGAGGAAATTTATTCTATGACCTTTGATAAACCTCAAACCAAAAGAATACCAATAATTTCAGCAGTGAAAGCTTGTAAGTTAGTACAGAAAGGTTGTCAAGGATATTTGGCTTCCGTGACCCTATTAAATCGGAGCATTGCGGGATTGGAAGATATTCCGGTAGTAAGAGAATTTCTTGATGTTTTCCCTGAAGAGCTACCTGGCGTACCACCTAATAGAGAGGTGAATTTTTCAATTGAGTTGGTACCAGGAGCTACACCAATTTCTAGAACACCCTACAAATGTCAATAGAAGAACTGAAAGAACTGAAAAGACAATTGTTGGAATTGATAGAGAAGGGATTCATTAGACCCAGTACCTCACCTTGGGGTGCTCCAGTACTGTTTGTTAAAAAGAAAGATGGATCTATGCGGTTGTGTATAGATTATCGGCAGTTAAATCAATTGACTATAAAGAATAAGTACCCACTGCCGAGAATTGATGATCTATTTGATCAATTGTCTGGAGCTCAGTGTTTTTCCAAGATTGATTTAAGATCTGGATATCATCAGCTTAAAATTCAAGAATCAGATATTATAAAACGGCTTTTCGAACAAGATATGGACATTATGAATTTGTAGTGATGCCGTTTGGATTAACCAATGCACCGGCTGCATTTATGCGTTTGATGAATGATGTTTTCAGATCTTATTTAGATCAGTTTGTGGTTGTATTTATTGATGATATACTGATCTATTCCAAAAGTATGGAGGAGCATGAAGCCCATCTACGGATCACTTTGCAATTGTTACGAGACAATAAGTTATATGCAAAGTTTAGCAAGTGTGAATTTTGGTTGAAAGAAGTAATGTTCTTAGGACACATTATTTCTAAAGAAGGTCTATCAGTAGACTCTTCAAAGATTGAAACCATACAGAAATGGAAGCAACCTAAGAATCTCACTGAAGTAAGAAGTTTTCTGGGCATGGCCAGTTACTACCGGCGATTTGTCAAAATTTTTCTAAAATTGCCTCACCTCTTACACAGTTGACCAGAAAAGGAACTGATTTTATGGAATGAGAATTGTGAGGAAGCATTCCAATTATTAAAAGAATGTTGTCATCTGCACCAATTCTAGCTTTGCCGGTGGAAGGAAAAATATTTGAGGTTTATACTGATGCTTCCAACATTGGACTGGGATGTGTATTAATGCAAGATGGAAGAGTTATTGCCTATGCCTCAAGACAATTGAAGACTCACGAGAAAAACTACCCAGTACACGATTTAGAATTGGCTGCTGTGATCTTTGCTCTTAAGCTTTGGAGACACTACTTGTATGATAACCAATTCATAGTGTACTCTGATCATAAGAGTCTCAAGTATTTATTTTCACAAAAAGAACTGAACATGAGACAAAGGAGATGGATGGAATATATCAAAGACTATGATTTCAAGATTGAATACCATCCGGGAAAAGGAAACATGTGGCTGACGCACTTAGCAGAAATCCTATAGCCAAGATGTTTCAGTTGCAAGTAAGGGAATGGAAATTGTTGGAAGAATTTTCCACATTGAGCTTGAAAGTTGAAACACAAGGAGAAAGAATGGTGATTAGCAACTTAGTAGTGCAGTCAGATTTGCTGAAGCAAATTAATGAGCAGCAGGACAATGATCCTATATTGGTAGGAATCAGAGAAAAATTGGCTTCTAAACCTGATTTTAATGAAGATTTTCATGGAAATCTTCGATTCCGGGACAGATTGTGTGTACCGGAATTCCGAAATCAAGAAACAGATCTTAGAAGAAGCTCATCGGTCTCGTTACACTATTCATCCTGGAGCTGTCAAAATGTATCAAGATTTGAAGAAGTATTTCTGGTGGTGCAACATGAAGAAGGATATTGGGGAATTTATTGCAAAATGTTTGACATGTCAGAAAATTAAGGCAGAACACCAGAAACCTGCAGGAAAATTAAAACCACTTGAGATTCCAGAATGGAAATGGGATAGCATTGGTATGGATTTTATTGTGGGATTACCTAAAACACGGAGTGGATTTGATGCTATTTGGGTGATCATTGACAGACTTACCAAATCAGCTCATTTCTTAGCAATAAAGATAAAATGGTCTGTTAATATTTTGGCAGCATTATATATGAAAGAAATTGTACGTTTGCATGGAATTCCAAAGAACATAGTTTCTGACCGAGATGCAAGATTTACTTCGCATTTTTGGAAAGAGTTGCAAGATGCTTTGGGAACAAAATTAAAATTTAGTACCGCATTTCACCCTCAAACAGATGGACAGACTGAACGGGTGAATCAAATTGTTGAGGATATGTGTCGTGCTTGTGTATTAGAGTTCGGAAATGACTGGAACACTCATCTAGCAATTATGGAATTTGCATATAACAATAGTTACCAGTCTACTATTAGAATGGCACCATTTGAAGCCTTGTATGGTCGACAATGTAGATCACCATTGTGTTGGGTCGAATTAAAAGAAACGCATATTCTTGGACCAGAAATGATCCAAGAGACGACAGAAGTTATCAAATTGGTACAAGATCGGATGAAAGCTGCTCAAGATCGACAGAAAAGTTATGCCGATCGACGTAGAAGAGAGTTAGAATTTCAGCCAGGAGAGCATGTGTTTCTTAAAGTGTCACCCCGAAGAGGAATTAAAAGATTTGGTATCAAGGGAAAATTGAGTCCAAGATACATTGGACCTTTTGAAATATTGAGGAGAATTGGTGAAATGACATACCAACTGGCACTTCCACCGCAATTATCCAATGTTCATGATATCTTTCATGTGTCAATGTTAAGAAAATATGTGTATGATCCGGAACACATTATTGGATACCAAGATTTGGATGTACAAGGAAATTTGGCATATGAAGAAAGACCAGTACAGATCATCGATCGAAAAATCAAGCAACTTCGGAACAAGGAAGTTCCTTTATTAAAGATTCAATGGAATAAGCGAGGACAAGAAGAAGCAACATGGGAATTGGAAGATGCCATCAAGGACAAGTATCCAGAGTTGTTTACAGGTTAGTAACTACATCTGTATGTTATTAAATTTGGAGGACCAAATTTCTTTTAGTAGGGGAGAGTTGTAACGCCCTAGAAATTCAAGGTGTTAAGAAATAGACATAAATTGGTTAAAATACCTTAGGAATGTTATTAAATTGTGATAATTAGAGGATAGATATAATTAGTGGTAATGAACATTACCCTAGTGTCGTACATCGAAATGCGCGCTCCCACAGGGCGACACTGGAAAACGACAACGAAATAAAAATCGAGAACATCATAATTTCCAGAAAAATGTGGAGAAGTCAAATATGTAATTATCCAAATTTTTTGACGTACGGATTTCGAGATTAAGTCGACGCGACTATTTTTCGGGTGATTTTTCACCTACTGTAAAATAAATTCTAAAAATTAAACTAAAATCACCATAATTTGTAAAACCATCATATTAGTCTATGGTTAAAATTTCATTACAAATGGACACCATTTGGATGGGTTTACATAGTGAAGATTGGATCAGTTGAATTATAGATTATTTACGGTAACCATTTTCTGGGATATTTACGGGAGCTTACGTGTGAAGCCTTGAGGAGGCCAGCACACGTTAGGATAAGGATAGAACTGGGGTTAAAATTCTTCATGATGGTGGATGAGGTGTAGGTGTGAGGTTGGATGCATGGGACATGTGTAAACAGTAAAAACCAAGGGGTTTTACCGTTTACACCTGTGCATGGGAGGTGTCTTCACCAGGGGAACTTGACTGGGCTATAAAAGCCACTCCCTCTCCTTAGTTCGAACCCTTCTGCACCCTTTCCTACTGTTATGCTGCTGCCATTTCTCTGGATAACATCTTGTTTGGGAAGGAGTTCCTGGTTGCAAGCACTGTGAAGAGGTTGCTGCTGCTTGAACTGCTGGTTCTTCTTACATCTTGTTCCTGGTCAAACTCTTGTTGGAGCTGTTGCTGAGAAGTAGTTGTGGAGCCATCTTGGAGGCTGTTGCTGCTACAACATCAAGCTCCACTTGTTTATTCCTTCACTTGTGGTCCTTCTTCATTTTCCTCAACTAGGTAGGATTCATCTCTCTATGGTTCAGTTCGGGTTTTGTTCATATGTCACAAGGAATTCGTATGAACGAATAAGTGACTGTACTTGTGATCCTCTGTTTTTCCCTTTCCAATCATGATAGAAACACTCTTGTTGGGAGAGGAACAACCTCGTTCCATTTTAGAAATTAACTCCTATTCCCTTCATCCACCTTTGATCTTTGAACATGTTATAAAGTTGTAGAAGTTTCAACTATCTTTGTAGGATAATATGAAGACTTCGGTTTCGATGGTTGATACTTCAAGTTTTGATTTAGATCCATAAAACATGTGTGGTTTAGTGTCCATCATGTAGGAACCTTCCATCCAACCATTTCTATCAAGGTTCTACTTCTAGTACTAAACTATGTTTAGTTTCAAGCAAGTCAAGTTTGAATTGTAAACCCCTTCTTTTATCTTGTTTGTTCGGTTTATAAATCCCTATGAGAACTCTAATTAGACTCTTCTATTTGATATCAAACATGTTTAGGTTCATAAGTTCTATAGTTAGGTGTTTAGGATAGATTTGAAGCCATTTTTAAAAGTTCTGCAGCCACCTGTCGACAGCCGGCCAAAATCTGTCGACAGGCGCACGTCTGACAGAACTTCAGGTTGCTGGACTGTGTGGATCTGTCGACAGATCCCTTGCATCTGTCGACAGATACACACAGAGCCAGACAACCTGAACTCTGTCTGCTCTCATCTGTCGACAGCCCCTTCTTGGCTGTCGACAGGTACCATGCTGATTCGGATTTCTGCACTCTTTCATGTCCGAATCCATGCCAAAACTTCATCCTAAAAGCCAAGGAAGTTACCCTCTCATTTACCTTGATATTTACTGTCATACTGCTAAGTTCACCCACTTTGTGTACCTTAACTCCCCTTGAATTATTCTTAAAGTTGTCAATTACGAATAGCACTCCGATTGAGTCTATTCTTCGGTATTCGGTAATTGGGTCTATAAAATCTGAACACCTGAGAGTTCATATGCTTGAACACCTTATGAGATGTGAATAAATGGAGATGACATTGTTGGGTCTTTGTACCCCCTGTGATTTTTTATGCCTGTGCAAATAGGGCTAGTCCAGTCCTGGGAGGAGCACCCGAATTCATTTTCGGACCACGTGGAATGATAAGGATGTCTGGATGTCTGGCATTGCATCAACTATTTTCTGAATATGGTCATCATAATTCCAGTACTATGTAGATGATATATGAATCAATTCTCGAGCTATATATCTGAGCATGATCTGAGTTTTACTGTCATTGCATCAAGCTTACTGTCCTGAAATCTAGTGTGACTCTCTTTGATATTCTGCCCTTGTCTTAGTTATCATGTATACATTCTTGAACTATCAACTGAACTATGGAATTTGAATTCTACTGGGCTAGTTAGCTCATTATTTCCTACCATTTTCAGGTAATACAGATGGGGATGACATTTAAGGGTCTGAGTGCTGAGTGGACCGACATGACAAGCAAAGCCAACTAGTTTCTACTTTTGTTTAGTAGTGTGAAATGAGATATGTAAATTAAGTTTGTTTTGATCTACTCCTCACTTAGTTGTTATGAGGAGTATCTATGTAATTAAACTTCCGCGTTATGACGTTATGAATGGATAAAGAATTATTACTTTTGTACCTGTTTTTCTGTCACTCCCGATAAATAGCCTTTTATTAGGACGTGACAGTCGTGGCTTAAAATTCAACAAAATTCAGCTTCAGTTTCACAATACATATCCCATATGTTCAGAATCGAACAATAAAATACTTAACAATTTTGGACACTGGGGGGGTGCATAACGATACGGACCACATTAGTATGCACATTCTTCTACGGTTGAGTTGCTGGGTGTGTATTGCGCCTGTGACGTGCTGCCATGGTCCAGTAGCCCACGCTCGCGAAGGGACTCCCAATAGTCCCTCTGCAGCCAAACAGGGCCATAAATCACCAAAGCCTAGGATCCCGGTGCTGTGGTCTTCATTGCCTTGTCCCGTACCTCCCAATCGACTTTTTAAAGAGTCGGCCATAATTCCCAGACGGCTCGAGCTCGAGGGAGAATCCTCGGGTCTCGTGAACGCGAACCTCCGCTGTAAGAATAAAATTAATCAACGTTCAATCATAAACCTAAATTAATACTAATTGAATAAATGACTTCAACTCTTCTAAAAATAAAATACCTAAACATGTAAAATAATAAATCTCGGACTGGCACCGAGAAGTCTCCCATGCATCCACAGGTCCTGGAATATGTGCGTGGACCAGCGTCGTATATAGCGGGAAGCCAGGACTGGGATCTATCTTCCCTGTGCAATCCACATTAATTTTCTACATGAAATGTATATCCTAAATAACAAATACAGTAACACTGAGATGATGAACTTTACCCTGAGATCCAGCATGGTTGTCGTCGATAGCTGAGGCCCCTCCTCAGCTGCTGGATGTGGCTCTCCACCTCTGTTGAAAACAATTTAGTACACTATTATTGTATAAATTGCAAGAGACCAAACATACTAATCTATTGAAACATACATTACCTTGTGGTGAGGAAGAAGAAAGGTGGCACTGCTCGGATGGTCGGCAGGGAGGCGGTCCCTGCAAAATTTCATACACATTAGAAATTATGAATTTTAAATAAACAACAATATAGAAATTTACCTGTCGCTGGGACGACGGGCGTGGACGGGGAGGCAGTCCCTGCAAATTGTATGTACGTTAGATCTCGTTAATTTATATACGTAAATAATATCCATTTTTTAGTACAATGCATATACCTGTCGCTGGAATGACCGGCGCAGACCTGGAGGCAGACGTGGATGGGGAGGCAGTCCCTGCTTTCTTGTATGTACGTTAGTTCTCATGCATTTAATATGAACAATACATTCTAGAATATTGTGTTTACACATACGTATACCTGTCGGGGACGGGGTCGCGGACCCTCTGCAACGGTGTGGCAACCGTCCGACTGCGTCCTCCACGTACCATATCTCTATTGATACAAATAAAGATATAGCAAGTCATCAGCACTCAATTTGAAGTAGCAATTTATTATGAACATGTAATTAACAACACACCAATTTCTTACAAAATACGCAGTATATTATCTATATTCATCATCAGATGCTGAAGACATGTTTAATTCAGCATCATCTTCATCATCATCCTGGAATTCATCCTCATCATCCTGGGAGTCTTCCTCCACATCAAACTCCACCTCCGCTCAGCGACATTTGGGTCAACTTCTTCTTGTTCGTTATCCTTATGTAAGCAAATTGTTTCATTTATATCATGAACATGTACTGCGTAGAAGCTGCCAACTCTCGTGCGTCACTCCGATCTGATTGAAAAAAGTTGTCATTAACACCTTCGAGCTCATCATCAGTCGGGAGAAGCTCATACTCAGGGAATAGTCTTGATTTCACTCTACATGCAGCCTACCAATCTCTTAATTTGAGGGATGTATAATTTGAATAATAAACTTGTTGGGCTTGTGCCGCCAGGATGAATGGCTCATATGTACTCAATTGGACTTATGCTTCACATCGATTAATCCATATGTTGTGTCATGACGAATAGATGTCGGATCAAACCAATGACACTTGAACAGAATACATTGTTGTCTTGTCCCAAAAATTGCAGTTCAATGACTTCTTCGAGAATGCCATAATAGTCAATTTCATTTTCATTGTAGGCACTTCCCTTCACACATACGCCGCTGTTCATCGTAGACTTATTCCGTCCATAATCTCTCGTGTGAAATATGTATCCATTCACAATGTAGCCTGGATAGACACGTACATCTTCGAGGGGCCAAAACTGATCTATTGTACTCTTGAATCGGGATGAAGCCTTGTTCAACCTATTATGAGATAAATAGACAAACATTATAATGACTTCAACTCAGTCTGCATAAAAACATAACACTTATGTTTCAAAATAATTAGACACATACTCGAGATCTTAACCAAGTAGGAAAAGACTTCTCCTGTTCCTTTTCAAACTGCACGTCAGTTAGACGTGGATTCCGTCGCAATATGACCGAGTCAAACTCTCTGCAATGTAATGTCACACACCCGTTAGGTTCTGCAGCAATGCACGGAATGATGACGAATAAGCGTGGAGAGCTTACTGAATGTAAGGGTCTAGTTCTTCGCAATTCATGAACACGTAGATCTCCGCAGCTACCAACTCTCTGTCTTGGAGTGCGCGAGTAGAAGAGATCCGAACGCCCGTCCGGGACACTTGAATACGAGAGTCGGTCTGACACCTCGGAATCTCCACCATCATCATACGTGGAGGTTGAGTGTGTCGGGTTCATATTTCCGTGTCAAAGTACATCGAACAAAAGTTCGATATCTCCTCAATGAGGTATGCCTGAGTAATGGAGCCCTCAACTTGTGCTTTGTTGCGGACTTTCATCTTAAGATCGTGCATGCACCTACGACAATAATTCAAATGATACATAAGTAATATAACAAATCGTCGTAATGGCAATAAATGAGATGTAGAAAATATACCTCTCAAACGGATACATCCATCGAAATTGTCTGGTCCTCCGACCCTTGCCTGATATGCTAAATGGATGATCAGGTGCTCCATTGAATCAAAGAATGATGTAGGAAATATCTTCTCTAATTTGCAGACTGTCTGAATTATATTTTGCTCCATATTTGCAAGTCATGAATTTTGAGTTCTGATGCAGATAAAATCCTGAAGAATTGACTCAGCTCAGTCATTGCTCCCCATATTTGTTCGGCAACAACTCACGAAAAGCAAGAGGCATCAGTCTTTGCATGAAAACATGGCAGTCATGACTCTTCATCCGTATATTTTTCCCTCGTTGACATTTACACAACGCGCAATATTCGAGACATATCCATCCGGAAATCTCAATTGCTTTAACCATTGCAACACTTCCTTAATCTGTCTGGCCCCAAGCCATATGCAGCTTTAGTTGAACCACTTTTCCTTGAACATGCTGTAGCTCTAGTTCTGGATGTTTGCAAAGTACTTTCAAATCGAAACGTGCCTTGACGTTATCCTTCGTTTTGCCTTTGACGTCCATAACTGTGTTGAACACATTATCAAAAACATTCTTCTCTATATGCATGACGTCTAGGTTATGGCGTATCAAAAGTGTTGACCAATAAGGGCATTCTCAAAAAATGCTTTGCTTCACCCAATGTGATCCTTCCCAAAGCCAGGGATTTGTCGGGTACTACCAGCCAGTTGTGTTACAGTCGGTAAGTTCTGACCCGCCTCGCCATGTTTCCACAGACACCCGTTCCATATCTACCTCCTCCATCACAGTTGTATTTTTCATAAAAGAATCCTTTTGCTTTCGGAAAGGATGGTCACTGGGTAGAAACCGCCGAGACAATAGAACCAACAAGATTTTCCTCAGATTTCAACACAAATGATTTAGAATCCTCCATGCAATAAGGACATGCCAACCTCCCATGTGTGCTCCAGCCAGATAACTGCCGTAGGCTGGAAAGTCATTATGTCCACATTAATGCAGCCTTCAGATTGAAATTTGTTTTCTGGATGCATCATAAGACTGCACACCATCTGACCATAACGATTTCTCTCATCAATCAACGGTCTGAGATATATGTCTATATTCTTTCCTGGACTTTTTGGACCCAGAATCAGCAATGAAAGGAACAGATTCTCACGCTTCATGCACATGCTGGCGGAAGGTTATACGGTGTTAGGAAACTGGCCAACATGAGTAAGATGCCACCGAGCCTTCGAAAGGATTGAAACCAATGCATAAACCAAGCCGTACGTTGCGTGGATCCCTTGAGAAGTAAGGATGAGTACGGCTAAAATGAGCCCAAGCTTCACCATCGGCAGGAGACTCATTTCACCCTTCGTCGCGACGAACTCTTTCCGCATGCCAAGTCATATGTCCAGCTGTCCTCGAGGACATGAACAATCGTTGCAATCGGGTGTGATAGGAAAGTACCGCAATGACTTATACGGAACATCCTTCTGCTTTGACTTGTCCCTTTCTTGGGCTTGAACCTATCATGCTTACAAATACAACATGAGTCTTATCTGCATCCTCTTTGTAGTACAGCATACAGTGATTCGGACATCCATCAATTTTCATAAAACCAAGCCCCAAATCATTCACCATCTTCTTCGCACGGTAAAAGTCAGCAGGTAACCTCTCTGATTGAGGAAGCATGCTCTTGACCAGTAGAGAAGCCGGTCAAAACAACTCTCGCTCATATGAATTCATATTTCAAATTCAATAGCGCGACACTGCAGACAACCGTGTATGCTTCTCACAACCATCCCATAATGGCTCATCAGCATCTCGAAGTAACTGATAAAATCTCTGAGCTGTATCATTCAGCACTTCTTCATTGTTTGATCTTCATGAATATTGAACTCCGGACCAGCAGCATCGACAACCATGTCTACGTACGTACTTGTGGAGGCAAAGTAATTAGCTAGTGCAGACGACTGAATATTCAACTCACCATGACACGACCATAACTCATAATGGCCAACAAATCCTCTCGTACGATGATTGCTGCACATCCCATGTCGATATCCACTTTCTGTTCTTACAAGCCGAACACAGACATCAGATGTTACCCATCGGATCAACTGCTACTGATGAATTACTCAATGCAAACTCAATAAAACTGTCAACTCCGTCTTTAAACTCCTCGGTCACAAACTCCATTCACTATTCCACGGTACATCCATGACCGATTCTCATAAGACATTTTTCCTACACAGATTAAATGTCATGTCTCGAGTTAAAATCCAACACACCCTCACATCGTTCAAGTACCATACATAGATACATACGTTATATGGAGAGTCCCAGAGCTAATGGGTGAAATAAAGCGTTGACGTAAAGATAAATGAAGAGTAAGCATACAGAATATCAAATAAATTTGAGCACTATATAAATACTTAATGATATTGAACATTAAAAAGAACACAAAGACTATTTGTTCATACAAACCGTGATGTCTTCATATTAGGCCACACCACTTGATCGGCTCTTTATTCACCAGCTTCTTATTAGATTTTCTAGGTTTTGAAATAACCACTGATATCCCTAAATATAGTTTACTAAATACATCTGTCTACATAATGGGAAGGCATAACTTTCAGAATGTCAAGCTCTTTGACACAATTATTTTCCACAAATTTTGACCAGTCTTTCCACTAAACATGTACATACTACCACACCAACTACGTCGTAAGATTACAGATTATCGCAGTCCTTTTTCATCTTGAACATAACAGATAATCCACTTTTATTTTCTAAACTTGTCTTTCTTCTTTCCGAATAATCTTTATGATTTTCTTCATCTTCTCTTTCACCAAAAGTAAACCATCACGCAATCTTCGAATATCCATCGGTAAATTTTTACGTTCAAACAAACACGTACTTTGATACGTTGGATATTTGTTCTTCTTTGAGTCGAATTTCCAATCGCGAACTCTCATCACTAATTAGAAAAAAAATTGATAACAATTTATTCATGAGTAATTTAAAATATGAATTAAATCATAATATGGTAAATATGAAAGAATCAATCAAACATTCATTCCGTAGGAAAAAAAAATAACATACTAACATGAATCCATGGGAAATGACTTGTGATTGACTACTAATTAAGCGAAGTGGTTGGTTGCTGTGGCAAGGACTACGGGAGGTTTAGATCAGATGGAACATTGCATTCCTATGGCCGGAAATAGATCTTCTCACTAGAAATCTATATATGGTAAACACAGGTCATAGGTTTTTCATTGATAGTCTGCAAAAAATAGAGAAAGAAATATGATTTAATTTCATTGATAGTCTCATCACTAATTAGAAAAAAAAATTGATAACAATTTATTCATGAGTAATTTAAAATATGAAATTAAATCATAATATGGTAAATATGAAAGAATCAATCAAATGACTACAAATAAACTACAAAACATAAGTTGATCAACTCCCCACAATAGGTTCTTCTTGGATTTCTAACACTTTTTCATTAATTCCCTCAGAGTTTCATACGAGCAGAATCATGCATGTGGGAATGGCAGCGGCAGCCCCCCCACTTGGGTCATTTTGATATAGCCATTTTACTGGGAGTGTGAAGTGTAAAATGTGTGATTAAAATTAAATTGATTTGAGGTGGTGATATATATAGACTAATTAGGAATATATATGGAAAATTATCGAAGAGTATACTAGGATAACTCTGTCTGACCTCGACAAGGGGGGGGGGTGGCGGCGAGTGGGGGGGGTGGGGTGGGGGAGGAGGGGGCCGCAGGGGGGGGGGGGGGGGGGGAGGTGGAGTGGTCGCCGGGGGGGGTGGGGTGGGGGTGCAAGGACGGGGAGGGGGAACTGTGAGGGAAGGGGGGGGGTGGCCCGGAGGGGAGGGGACGGTGGGCGGGGGGGGGGGGGGGGGGGGGGGGGGTGGGGGGGCCGATAGGGGTGGGGGGTTTGGACGGGAGGGGTAGGGGGGGTTGACAGGGGGGGCGCTCGGACGGAGGGAGAGGGGGGGGGTCGCCGGTGGAGGGGGGAGGGTCGCCGGTGGAGGGGGAGGAGGGTGGGACGGAAGGGGGAGGGGGGGTGGGACAGAAGGGGGAGGGGGAGGTGGGGTCGACAGGGGGGGGGAAGTCGTCGGTGGAGGGGAGGGGGAGGGGGTCGCCGGTGGCGGGGAAGGGAGGGGGGAATGGAGGGGGAGGGGGCGGGACATACTGCAGGCGGCGAGGCTGGCGGAGCACGGCGGCGGGCGAGCGGCGAGGCTGGGTAACGGCGAGGGCTTCGGTCGCGGCGGCGAGCGGCGAGTGGCGAGCGTGCGTTAGCGGCGAGGGGTTTCTGTTAGGCTGGCGGCGAGCGGCGTCGGCGACCGATGGCGGCGAGGCGCGCGGCGTCGGTGACCGGCGCGCGATGCGGAGAGAGGAGAGCGAGGAGAGAGAGAGAGAGAGTCGAGAGAGGGAGAGTGAGAGAGAGAGAGAGAGAGAGAGAGAGAGAGAGAGAGGAGAGGAGAGGAGAGAGAGAGGAGAGGAGAGAGAGAGAGAGGAGAGAGATGAGCGGGAGGAGAGCGAAAGGGGGTTTCGCGGGAGGAGAAAAAAAGTGTTTCCGACTGTATTTCCGACGGAAATATGTCCGTCGGAATATCCGTCGGTATACGACGGATATTCCGACGGACATATTTCGGTCGGAACTTCCGACCGATTTTCCGACGGATATTTTAGTGGAAATATCCGTCGGAATTACCGACGGAAAATAATCGTCGGAAACATCCGTCGGTAATCCCGCAATTTCTTGTAGTGAGCCGAGCAGTTGGGCTCCTCCGGGAAGCCCAATACCCAAGATGGATCCCAACGTGGTCCTCGTACGCAAAGCCACTGGTAAATGGCGCGTATGGTTGGATTACAAGGACCTCAATAAGCGACGCCCAAGGATAACTCCCATTGCCACGCATCGATCAGCTGGTAGACGCTACGTCCAGACACGAGCTCCTCAGCTTTTTAGATGCCTACTCGGGGTATCACCAGATCAGTATGCATCCTCCAGATCAGGACGCCACCACGTTTGTCACAGATCTGGGGCTGTACTGTTTCACCAGGATGCCCTTTAGTCTAAAAAATGCAGGTGCAACATACCAGCGATTGGTCAACAAGATGTTCGAACAGCAAATTGGGCACAATCTGGAGGTCTATGTCGACGATATGTTGGTAAAATGCCTCCGAGCACTGACGACATCCCTGATCTCGAGGAGACCTTCGCAACTTTGCGAAAGTACAATATGAAGCTCAACCCAGCCAAGTGTGCGTTTGGAGTACGCTCAGGGAAGTTCCTCGGCTTCCTCGTTTCAAACAGAGGAATAGAGGCCAACCCAGAAAAGATCCAAGCAATACTTGAAATGAGCAGCCCAAAAACGATACGCGACGTCCAACGTCTGACTGGATGGCTAGCCGCACTCAACCGGTTCATGTCCCATGCAGCAGAGAGGAGCTTCAACTTCTTTAAATTGCTGTGAAGACCCAGAGGCTCTTTAGAGCATGGGGGGCATGTACGGTGGACTGAGGAGTGTGAGGTCGCCTTCGCGGAGTTGAAGGCCTATCTCGCAGCCCCACCTGTTCTCTCGAAACCTGTGCTCAGGGAGCCCTTGTTCGTATACCTTTCGGTTACTGAGCCCACCGCAGCGCAGTGTTGATCAGAGAAGAAGGAGCGGCCCAGCGTCCCGTTTACTACATCAGCAGGGTCCTCCAAGAGGCTGAAAGGAGGTACCCCGAGCAGAAAGAAAAGCTCGCCCTGCTCTGGTCGTGGCTGCCCGGAAAGCAGGCCCTATTTCCAGGCCCATCAGTGATGGTTCTTACAACCAACCACTGAAGTCTATTCTCCAATGGCCGGAGGCTTGGGCAGGCTATTAAATGGGCCATAGAGCTAGGCGAGTTTGACATCAGCTTCCGCCCAAGGACAGCAATCAAGGCGCAAGCATTGGCGGATTTTGTCACAGAGTGTACTCTCCCTACCGAGCAGGACCCTCCGCTTGCCGACGAGCCCCCATGGAGCTCTACGTGGATGGATCCTCTTGTGTTACAGGGAATGGAGCTGGCTGGTTCTCACCTCTCAGGAGGGATTAGAGTTCCAATACGCCCTCCGGTTCCACTTCACGGCCTCCAACAATGTCGCCGTGTACGAAGCATGTTGTCCGGTATTCGAATGGCGAAGCACCTTGAAGCCCTTCGTCTCAGGGCCTTCAGTGACTCCCAATTGGTTGCCGGACAAGTGAACGGACAGTTCGAAGCAAGGGAGCCACGCATGGCCCAGTACCTTCAACAGGTCAAGAACCGAGCAGAAGGCCTCCTCTACTTTGAAGTCATACACGTTCCATGGGAGCAAAATGCGCGAGCTGATGCACTTGCCAAGCTGGCGTCTTCAGGTGACATCGCCCCTTCTCGCTCCGTATTCATTGAAGAGCTCGTTGCAGAGCACCGAAGTGGATGTAGTAGCCATTGGGTCCGATCCCCCAGCTCCGAATGGATGGACCCTTTCCTGGCCTATCTCCAGCTCCGAACTGGATGGACCCTTTCCTGGCCTATCTGCTTCGAGAAGAATTTCCCCCTGAGCAGGGCGAAGCACGGAAGATTAGGCTGCTTTCTCAGCGCTTCACCCTAATTGAAGGCAAGCTTTATCGACGGTCCCTTTCAAGACCCCTCTACAGTGTCTCGGCCTGAAGAGGCCCTTCCGGCCATCGAAGAGGTTCACGAGGGACTGTGCGGAAGCCACTTGGGGGCAGAACGCTGGCACACAGCATTATCCGAGCAGGATTCTGGTGGCCCTCTTTACAAAAGGATTGTATGTCTTTTGTCAGAAGGTGCCCGGAATGCCAGAAGTTCGGACAGCTCATTAAGCAACCGGTCGAGCAACTTCATACACTGTTCGAGCCTCGCCTTTTCGCTAGATGGGGCATTGATATACTGGGTCCCTTCCCAGAGGCCCAGGGTCGGAAGAAGTTCTTGTTCGTGGCTATCGACTACTTCACCAAGTGGGTCGAAGCAGAACCCGTTACCACAATCACCGAACAAGTCGCATGGAAGTTCGTTTGGAAGAACCTCCTCTGCAGGTTTGCATCCCAAGAGTGATTACCTCTGACAACGGGAAGCAGTTCGATAGCACCTTCTTCAAGCAGAAGTGCACTGACTTGTCATCTAGAACCACTTCACCTCCGTGGCACATCCTCAGGCCAACGGTCTGATCCAAAACGCAAACCGAACGTTGCTGCACGTGATCCGCATGAGAGTCGAAGCTACTGGTAGTTCGTGGATTGAAGAGCTCCCTAATGTGTTGTGGTAGCCACAGGGGAGACCCTTTCCATTTGGCCTACGGTACAGAGACCATTGTACCTTTGGAAGTGGCTCTCCCCACTCTCGGACAACTCACTTCGACGAAGCCGCCAATAATCGCGCGCTCAGGGAAAACCTAGACATACTTGGCGAGCGCCAAAATGACGCCAGCATCAGACTAGTTTCCTATCAACAGCGCCTTGCGCAGTATTATAATTCCGTGTACGGGAAAGGCGCTTCTTCGAAGGTGACCTTGTTCTTCGCCGCTGCTCGACATCGGACCAGTTTTGATTGTGCCATCTTCTTCTATATCTTTTTTTCCACAATAGATGAAAGATGACCCGAGCATTAATCTCTGGAGAAGTAAACGGGAACAATGTCCTGCAAGGTACAAGGTCGGCATGATCACAAAGGCTTACAATTGATTGATGAAGTAACTCAACTAATCAAGTGCAAACAAAAGAGCTTTCGATTGAAACCCATCTAGTGAGTAGTCTTTTATTTTGACTCGTCTGATGAAAACATTTTATGTTGTCGATTCTCTAGAGTAAATAGATAAGATTACAAGATGAAACATGTGACCTGTGGGAGGTGTGTTAATGAAAAAGATGCAATATCATAAAAAGTGACCACGAAATTGCCAATGTGCAAGCACATGAACCTGGTGTTTAGTGTTTACTTAACATGCTTACACATTTGGAAGAAAACACTAAACTACCAAATTTAGTCAATAGAAGATAGTTAGGTTAATGGTGTCTCTGGAAGAACCCAATATATATCTTAGAAAGATACTCAGAGCTGTGACAGCCCATATCAACTACAAAGTATGAATAACACAGAAAATTTATCTCTACTATATACTGAAACATATCAAAATCCAAAGGTGCCAAGCACAAGATGGAGCCAACATCCCATTCTAAACGAAGCAGTCACTTTGAGTAGCATTGGATGAAAGTAGATATGAAAACCAATATATATCTCATGAAATATGTATGATTTTTTATTTAATTATAATTAGATTTAAAATGAAGATGTTAACTTATCCTATTTCGTTTTTACCTCGTATCTTGTGCAAAGTGAATAAATTCTTTTTAATTTAACATATCAGAATTAGGCTACCTTCGTAAGTTGAACGTGCAGCCTCCTGTTCAAATGCCTATAATGTCCCGTGCACCCATGTTTGTGCACATTTGATAAAGATTAATTAATTCTGCTATATATAAAAGCACATGTTCTACATATTTACCCTTCAAAACTGTTCGTTTGCACATATACGTCTCCTTCCTCGCTGTCAAAACTACCCCAAAATACTGTACACTTTTTGTTTTTTAGTCAGTAAAAATATAATTTGAAAATTTTATTTAAAAAATCCCGAGAATATGCGATTTCTTATGTCCTGGTGAAGCCTAACTTGAGGACATGTGCCACTTAAACATGACATGGCCAAGGTAAAAAAAAAAAAAACTATATTAGGGAGATTTTTCTGCTCCCGTCAGGCTGCTCTAAAATTGAGTTTTATTATTGTAACATAGATAGATGTGTTATTAAATTTTAACAAAATAGACTGAATTCCGTCAAATGCTTGTGAAGAGATGGCGTTGAAAATAGGTAAACAAAATATAAGGTATTGAATATGATATTTTTCAATAAAAAATAAAATTATTCTATCCTTCCTATACGTAAGTTTTTAAGCATTACATCAATCTAAATAATTAAGATTCAATTCACGAAACGGGCATAGTTAAATAAGAAAATTATAGCATACTTAAACGTACTAGGTACAACATAACAAATCAACAGTTGTTTAATTATGTAATATGATAATCTATACATAAAAATGTTAACTACATATGAATATGAATAATGTTAACTATAGATTAATTAATTTTTTAAATATATTTATACTATTATTATTTTTTTATTTACTACTAGATTATTCAACATTAAAAAGAATTGTAGTCAAATACTATACTCCCTCCATTATTTTAAAAAAACAACTATTCATCTTTGTTGCAAAGAACATGATAAATGTGTTTATTAATTCCAAAGATGTTATATTCAGGTGTTAAGATAATAACAAAGGAGTAAAAATATATAAAAATACATAAATATATTAACAAAGCATTTCATCTACCTAAAATTCGGAATATGCAAAAAAACGGTCAGTATATATGAATCTAAAATAAATTTTAAAATAAAGTAAAATTATGTTATTTTTTTATTTTAAAAAAACTAACATTACACAATGAGATATTTTATAACATTACACAATGTGATATTTATATAACAAAATTAAAACTAATAAAATCAGAAAATTACTAATAAATAATACATTTTTAGATGACGTCACGGTGCTTAATCCTACCGCAACTGAGAACTGAGAAAATATATCTGCGAACGTAGCAGGAAAGAACGCATCCATCGAAGCCACACCCAGGCCAGCCGGTCAAGAACTGAAGAAAGCTGCTGGGATCTTTCTCGTCGCGAGAGCGGAGGGATCATGGCGTCGGTGGGCTTAGTTCTGCCGCTGTTCATTCGGTTCGCCCCCTCCGACGAGGAGCTCACGGCGGGATTCCTCTCTCAGAAGCTCGGAGGCGGCGATGGCGAGTCATGGGGAGACTGGAGCTGGGCCGCCTTCTCCGACGTCTTCATCCCCACCGTCGACCTCTATGGAGACAAGCTTATCCATGGCAGGTGTGCCAGGAGCTCGCCTACCCTTACGGCGCAGGTTCCACAGGGTTCTACTGCTTCAACCCCTCAGGAACAAGTACGGCGGCGGCTTCAGGCCCGATCTGTTAGCTTAATCCTGTGTTTAAGTCCCATCCGTTTCTTCTTTTGTTCCGTTTTTTTTGGAACGTGGGGGGGAGCCATTTAATGCCGGTTATTGCTCCCGTTTAATGCCGGTTATTGCTCCCGGTGCGGAAGACCCACGATCACGCTTTATGCGCATGGGGCGTTTAATACTTCCGTTGCGGGATGTGCTGTAGCGTTGTGTTATGGCCAGTTAAGGCCATGTACATGTAGCGTTTTGTTTTCTTTCCATTTAAATAGGAGAAGGAGATAACAGAAAAGCTGCACTGTTTTTTGCAGCACCATCCTCGTGTTCGTGTGTGTGGCTGTGTGTGTTGGTGGTTTTCTAACACGATCGCACTGTAGGCTCCGGCACTTGGTCCTCCAACGGCGGTGACCAACCCATCTACCACCGGGAAGTCTTGGTCGGGCACAAGGTTAATCTCACATTCAAGATGATGTTGCCGCCTGGGACCGGGGCCGGCAGCCAAGGCACGACCAAGAAGCCGGAGATGGTGAACACCCACTGGGTGATGCATGAGTACAAGCTGGAGCGGCCCGGGTTCCAGGAGATGGTCCTGTGCCGGGTGCGCAACCAAAAGAAAGAGCGCGACGAAGAAAAGCATCTGTGGAGGACGCCGTGGTGGGAGCAGCAGCAAGCGTCTGTTGGCGGCGGCGGCAACTGTGGCTGCAGCAAGAAAAGGAAGGTAGCCCCTCTATGTGTAGACGACGCTGTGGTACTGTCGCCGCGGCAGCAATGCAGAGGCCAGCTGGGACTGCCTGCTTCTTCCAAGTTCAAGAAACTGGATGTTGCAACACCGCCACAGCAGGCTCAGCTTGTTCTACGCATGGGTGACGCCGACTCTTCCGAGGTGCAGAGGCAGCAACAGGCGGACGTCTTCCCATCGCCGCCTGCCGTGAGCTCATCTGCTGTGGCTTCCCCCTTCTACTCCACTTGTACAGCAGTTTCATCTAACGACGATGGCCAAGGTTTCTGGCCCTTGCCCGGAGGTTTTGGAGCAGAACACGACGAACTCTTGCAAGAGGCCCTGGACTACTACACGGAGGAGGCGGCCTCCGTCGACGATTCGCGTACTGCGCTTCCTCTCCAACAGCAGGAGCAGCGCAACGATGACCTCTGCAGCAACGTCGCCACTCCGCTCGCAGCTGGACCTGTTATTCTTATTACAGATGTACCTAACAACGACAACCTGCATGCGGAGATTCTGATTAGAGAGAAACCATTAACTCCGGATCAACTGACGTCGCCGAGATGAAGGACGTGGCCGCACCCCGGATCTAGAGCCAGCGGCGGCGGGAAGCACGGCCGGTACTCTGAGTTTTTTAAGTGCAGAAGCCAGCGCTAATGGTGATGGTTGGTTCGATCAGATGGAGCTCCTCTACTGGCGGGACATGGCATTCGATACGCATGACCCATGTTGGCGCCAGGTGCTGCCGAGTTGCTGCTGGGTCGACGGGGGGCAGCAGGTCGTGGAAGAGGAGGGAGAAGAAGCTGAATTCCGTCTTTGGGACTGGTAACTAAAGTGAGAGAGCGTACGTACGCCGTGAGCTAGTATTCTTTTGATCTTCTGTAAGATCACAGTACAATGTGATGACCTGTAGTCATTTTTTGATCTGATTTTTTTTAACAGCACATTTTTTTCTTCATTTTTTTGATCTGATATGACACTTCGAAAAGCAGTACGTAATATTAGAGCCCTTAATTTCTTCTCCTGATCAGATCATATATATCTTGCTTGTGACGATCGAAGTATATATCTATCGATCGATCTGAATCTTCTTGTCGGAAAACTGCAATTACTCAGCTGGTATTAGATTTTGCACCTGTGTTCCCGCACATAGACCTAGTGCTATTTCTGTTAATGCAGCAGTTGATTATTGCATATAATTATGTATTATTGTACGTACATGGACCCTCCATTAATGTAGCTTAATTGTATATATATATATACTTTCAACATCTAATCCACTTCTTGTGACTCCATATAATTATAGTTCATAATTAATTTACATGCTAATATAAAAAACAATATATTATTAACATAACTTTGGTACTATAACAACTTGATTATTTAATAAATAAGAGTTTATTAAATAGATAGGTTAAATTAAGAATCTAACGATAAGATGACACGGCAACGGTATAACCCGCCACCTTAACGTGACCATGCATGCGATAGCCCATTTCAAGGTCGCATCTAACAGGCACTCTGCATTATTTTAAGGTTATCACAGTGCTATCTTTTTGACCGGGGTTATGTTACTCCCATTTATTAAATAATCAGATTGTTATAGTATCAAAATTATATTAATTATAAAAAATATTTTTAAATTAAAAATAATTATATTTTATGTAAATAGTAAATGTTGCTGAAAAAACAGCAAGGGTGGTCGGCCGGAGCCGAGCTGAGTGGGCCCTGAGGGATTGGCCGCGTTGCGTTGCCGTCGGCGAAGAGGATCCGACCTGCAAAGAACCACCGAGACCCCTCGGTGGTCGAACACTCCGACGATCAAGTCAGCGAAGGTTGTAGAGAGAGAGAGAGAGTTTTGTGTTACGAATAGCGTACCTTTTTCCTGAGGGCATCCGTGCCTTTTATAAGAGCTTGGTCCTTTGGATAGGAAAAGAAAGTGGCGGATGAGCCTCCGTGAGGCAAGGGCGCCAATCAGGGACTCCCTGCCAACCGGGATCCGAGGATCTCGCCGTGACAGTCACTTGCTCAAATAGGACACGGGCCAGCTGGGGGTCGTGATCCACGGGATTTATCCGCCTCTAGGGCAAGTATGACTGGCGCCAGCTAGGAGCGCCCGGATATAGTGCTTGACTAAATTGGTTCTCGTCGGTTCGTCATCGTGGCCGACCGTCGCATTCGTCGGGCTGACTCGTCGGCTGACGACGACCGGCATCACTCACCCTTGCTGTTTTTTCAGCAACATTTGGCGTCGTCTGTGGGATTGGCCACGTCGCGTTACCGTCGGCGAAGAGGATCCGACCTGCAAGGAACCACCGAGACCCCTCGGTGGTCGAACACTCCGACGATCAAGTCAGCGAAGGTTGTAGAGAGAGAGAGAGAGAGTTTTGTGCTACGAATAGCGTACCTTTTTTTTTAGGACATCCGTGCCTTTTATAAGAGCTTGGTCCTTTGAATAGGAAAAGAAAGTGGCGGACGAGCCTCCGTGAGGCAAGGGCGCCAATCAGGGACTCCCTGCCAGCCGAGATCCGAGGATCTCGCCGTGACAGTCACTTGCTCAAATTGGACATGGGCCAGCTGGGGGTCGTGATCCACGGGATTTATCCGCCTCTAGGGCAAGTATGACCTGGCGCCAGCTAGGAGCGCCCGGATATAGTGCTTGACTAAATTGGTTCTCGTCGGTTCGTCATCGTGGCCGACCGTCGCATTCGTCGGGCTGACTCGTCGGTTGACGACGACCGGCATCAGTAAATATAATTATTATTTATTTAGAGACACTCTAACATTATTAACATAGCTTTGGTATTGTCTTCAGAACTGTGTACCTCGACATGATGTCATCGAACTTCGTTAATAGAAATGAATATAAATCACTATAATTAGCAAAAAAATATGTTGATTCTAAAATTATGAATATTGAGAATTACCGAAGTACAGATATCGAGATAAATTGATTTATAATTTTTTAGTTAATTTTTACTCAAAAAATTTTTATTTTAAAAAATAAAATAAAAATCATCCTAAAATGTATCACATTCTAATAAATTTATGTTTAAAATTTCATCTTTATTAGACATTGTTTAGATATAAAATTAAAGATATTAATTTATTTTTTTTAAAAAAAAAACAAAGCTGCTGCAGTAGTCAGTACACAGCAAGGAAATACGGTGCATGACCGATTTTTTATATTATATATATATTTTTAAAAATCGCAGCGGGGCACGCGCCAACACAGTTTTTAGCGGTCCAAAGTGGGCTATTTTACTAATTAAAATTTTTTACCTGCTGTTCACCAAATAACCTTTTCAAACTATGCCATTTTTAAAGAAAACCCGTGCTTAATCCTACCGCGATGCGAACTTAGAAATATCTATATACATGTATCCCACACAGAGGTAGGTCAAGAACTGAAGAAAGCTGCTGGGATCTTTCTCGTCGCGGAGCGGAGGGATCATGGCGTCGCTGGGCTTAGTTCTGCCGCCGTTCATTCGGTTCGCCCCCGCCGACGAGGAGCTCACGGCGGGATTCCTCTCTCAGAAGCTCGGAGGCGGCGATGGCGAGTCATGGGGAGACTGGAGCTGGGCCGCCTTCTCCGACGTCTTCATCCCCACCGTCGACCTCTATGGAGACAACGCTTATCCATGGCAGGTGTGCCAGGAGCTCGCCTACCCTTACGGCGCAGGTTCCACAGAGTTCTACTGCTTCACCCCCCGCAGGAACAAGTACGGCGGCGGCTTCAGGCCCGATCGCACTGTAGGCTCCGGCACTTGGTCCTCCAACGGCGGTGACCAACCCATCTACCACCGGGAAGTCTTGGTCGGGCACAAGGTTAATCTCACATTCAAGATGATGTTGCCGCCTGGGACCTGGGCCGGCAGCCAAGGCACGACCAAGAAGCCGGAGATGGTGAACACCCACTGGGTGATGCATGAGTACAAGCTGGAGCGGCCCGGGTTCCAGGAGATGGTCCTGTGCCGGGTGCGCAACCAAAAGAAAGAGCGCGACGAAGAAAAGCATCTGTGGAGGACGCCGTGGTGGGAGCAGCAGCAAGCGTCTGTTGGCGGAGACGGCAACAGTGGCTGCAGCAAGAAGAGGAAGGTAGCCCCTCTATGTGTAGACAACGCTGTGGTACTGTCGCCGCGGCAGCAATGCAGAGGGCAGCTGGGATTGCCTGCTTCTTCCAAGTTCAAGAAACTGGATGTTGCAACACCGCCAGAGCAGGCTCAGCCGGTTCTACGCATGGGTGACGCCGACTCTTCCGAGATGCAGAGGCAGCAACAGGCGGACGTCTTCCATCGCCGCCTGCCATGAGCTCATCTTCTGTGGCTTCCCCATCTACTCCACTTGTACAGCAGTTTCATCTAACGACGATGGCCAAGGTTTCTGGCCCTTGCCCGGAGGTTTTGGAGCAGAACACGACGAACTCTTGCAAGAGGCCCTGGACTACTACACGGAGGAGGCGGCCTCCGTCGACAATTCGCGTACTGCGCTTCCTCTCCAACAGCAGGATCAGCAACGCGACGATGACCTCTGCAGCAACGTCGCCACTCCGCTCGCAGCTGGACCTGTTATTCTTATTACAGATGCACCTAACAACGACAACCTGCATGCCGGAGATTCTGATCAGAGAGAAACCATAACTCCGGATCAACTGACGTCGCCGAGATGAAGGACGTGGCCGCACCCCGGATCTAGAGCCAGCGGCGGCGGGAAGCACGGCCGGTACTCTGAGTTTTTTAAGTGCAGGTGCCAGCGCTAACGGTGATGGTTGGTTCGATCAGATGGAGCTCCTCTACTGGCGGGACATGGCATTCGATGCGCACGACCCATGTTGGCGCCAGGTGCTGCCGAGTTGCTGCTGGGTCGACAGGGGGCAGCAGGTCGTGGAAGAGGAGGGAGAAGAAGCCGAATTCCGTCTTTGGGACTGGTAACTAAGCTAGTATTCTTTTGATCTTCTGTAAGATCACAGTACAATGTGATGACCTGTAGTCATTTTTTGATCTGATTTTTTTTTAACAGCACATTTTTTTACTTCATTTTTTGGGTCTGATATGACACTTTGAAAAGCTGTACGTAATTGGAGCCCTTAATTTCTTCTCCTGATCAGATCATATATATTTTGCCTGTGAGGATCGAAGTTTCTATCGATCGACCGCAATCTTCTTGTCGGAGAATCGCAATTACTAGATCTGCAGGTATTAGATTTAATTTGCACGTGTGTTCCCGCACATATATAAACTACTGTCGAGTTTTTTGTGGGAGGGAACTGTGTAAGAACGTACGTACGAAGGAACGGTGTAGCTGTACTGTTCTGAATAGTTTTCTGAATTATAAAAATGACCAGCTAGCTAATAAGGAACTGATGCATGAGATGTAATTAGCTTCATCATGTGCCGTTAACGGGCTTCATACGCGCCATCACCCCACTCAAAGACGGTGGTGGGTTCATCGCTGCAAGTATTGTTTGTGGACAAGGCCGGAGAGTAGTGATGATACCCGGCGGTGGGTTAACAAGTCGCCTTAATTTTGTGGGCAATGCATGGTACTGTTTATTAAAATATATAAAGATATGAAAACCGCAAGAGAGATTTGCACTCAGCAGCGGCACTTTGAACTACAATTAATATTTGTACGTAGTCTCCCAATATTAGCTATAAGATGTGCACTTAAAAAAAATGCAAAAATGACTGTGTGTGATAAATATTTCTCTAACTTAGATAATAATAAAATGTCAATGGCTAACCTGAGGTCTTATATAAGTTCTGGGCAAAAAAAATTTTGAGATATAAAACTGTTTTCTCATAAATAAATATTTTCATTTCGTCAATGTATATTTTCTCTCTCTAAATTTTTTTTTAAAGAGAAAAGTTCTGAAATTTTATTTAGTTCTTTTAATTCGCCTCTATAGTTTCTCTTCTTCTTCGCCCTTTTTCCTATGACAATCTCGGCGCAATGCCGTGAGGATAGGGTAGTAGCTCCTTCAGCTCTAGTAGGTCCCCTCCCCCTCCCCTTCTTCTCCCCATTTTGTTTTTCTCTTTAATATGCTTCGACAAACACTCTATTTTGTCTTGCCAAGCTTTTTTTTTTTTGGGTGGCTTCTCAATTTAGGGGTTCCTGAAATGGCCCGATGCCCTTCCAGGGGAGTAGGTTTCAGGGGTTAGTTTCCTTTTGCTATCTTCTTCTTTGAAGAAGGAGTCGTTCCTTCAGATCTCTCTAGAGATTTTATCTTGGTTTGATGTTTCATCTTTATCTGTTCTAGCGTCAGACATGGCATCGAATTTTGAGTAATGAAATTGAGATTTAAGACTTCTAAAATTCTAAAAAAAAAAAATTGTTGATTTTAGATATGAGGTTATCGAGAATTATTAGTGTACGGATAACGAGGTTAATTCGATTTAATAAATTTTAAAATAAACTTTATTTGAAAAAAATGTATTCCATAAAAACCAAAATCACCATAAATTTTGTTATATTCTAATTAACTTGTGTTAAAAAAAATTATCTTGATTAGACATTGTTTAGATATAAAATTATAATCTCTAATAAATTTAAATAAATTAATTTGATTTTGTTTAAATAGTTATGACGCATCTTACTGTCTATGCTTATGTTAACATGTTAAATATTATTAAAATATCTTATTGTTTAAAATATTCAAATATTAATAAATTTATACATAAATATCAATATAAGAAGAAGAAAAATATCATAACCAATTTTTATTTTTCCATATATATTTTTTAAAACAAAGTTAGATACTCAAGAAGTAGAAGGCGTAAAAGGAAGGGGATGAAGAATGGACCGCCTGGCGGGTGGAGGAGGAAGCAACTGAGAGACTTTCGTAACCGGGAGATAGAGAGAGCTCCGATTTTTCAAAACTTTTCTACATGTGGCGTCTCAAGATATGTAATTATCTGAGTTCGATCTTCGAAACTACTGAGAGGATCCGGTTTCAAAACAAATGATCTATCTATCAATATCTAACCTTTGGCTCAACCAGATCAGTCCCTATAAACTTTGAGAACCAAGTGGCCTTATCGACATGTATGGTCTAGTTATCTATTGCTATATTAGTTGAAACGATCAAAGAGAGAGAGAGAGAGAAAGAAGAAAAAAAAGATAGATTTATCCGTCCACATTTAAAAGACTAATTTATATTAGATAGCTTAATTGGGTACTAGAGCAATACTAAGTGAATAATCATAGAAAAATAATTTTTACCGTTCCATGATTTTTTTTTACTTACCTAAATACGAAATTGGTCCCGTGCTTGGGCCACATGCTCCAAAAATTGCTTTTGACACAAGTGGAGTCACAGACACGGGACCACTCATAGCTATAAGTCACAGATAAAGGCCTCTGCCCAAGACTGTCCCTTTGTAAGTAGTAAGTTTACGTGCTCGTTGTGCCCAACTATGGCCCATGGGCCCAAAAAAAAAGATCCAAATTGGGCTTAATTGGATCCCGTCCCGAAAGTGGGTTTTGGGCCTGCTTTCAAGGACAAGCGTTAATCTCGAAAGAAATGACAGCATTACCTGGCAATTTTCCAACTAATTACAAGAATTACTGAAAGGACATCATTTTTTACTGATAAATTGAAATTATGTAATTTGTCGGCAAACCTACAAACCAGGTCATGGTCGAACACTACTCGTTAAATTTTTGTTTTCCTGATAGGACTTAAATTGTAGAAATATGAAGAGAAACAAAAGGCAACATAATTATTGAGAAATGTAAATTTTACAAATATTATTGATATACACCTGTAGATGTGATCCAGATTCCACACTAGGAACTTTACCCCCCTCCCCCACCCCCAACAAAAAAAACAAAAAAACTCGGCTGGGATTTTGTTTTCTGCCTTATCCGCCAAGTCATGTAGATGTATCGATCATGATCACGGTAGTTGTGGTGTTTATGGATTTTTTTTTTAATTTAGTGGAGTTTATTTAAAAAGGGTTTCTTGACTCTTAAGTCAGTTTGATATCGAGATAGAATGAAAATATTCTAAAAATTTTAAAAATATCTTTAAAATTATCTTCAATTTATTTTAGTACCAAACAATCCCTCCAGTGACCCATGGTTGTGGTCAGCTCAAGTGGGACATGTCAATTTGAAAATAAATATAAATCGTTTAAAAAATCATCTTGGAGATCTAATTTAATTCGGTCAATGTTTGATGTCAACACCCACCATGGTAATATAAAAATATACGCAATGTGTGGCGAATTTGAATGCTAATATGAGCCCGAGGTTTGATAACCTTGACAAATTGAGATGCCCGAGTAGGATTTAGAATTCGAATATGGGTCTCTTTTGCGCAAGCCTCTATGTTACTCATCAAAAACAAGTTAAACATCCCCATCTTCAAGTTTTACAGTAGTGTTGAGAGATCCAAATGACCCATCTTTTAACTCTCATTAGGCACTTTGATAAACAATAAACTATATTGGGTGTAGTTTATCTTTCTTTAGTCACAATTTTAATTTGATAATCTTATTTTGTTATCTCTATTATTACTTATTTTATCTGACTTTGATAATAAAAGAGATACAAATAAATCTACAATAAATTTGGTACATACTCCCATAGTGTGGAAGAAGTAGCATAAACACCTCTAAGTACGGACTCTTATGTGATCACGTTAGGGATAGTAGAGGATTGAAAGGACATCCACTATCCTTTACTATATCCACCTTGATAGGATGTATAAATTTTTTAGAGAAATATTTATTACTCTCAATATCTTGTAATAAAAATGATGTAAATTATTGGTAAGTACTATTATAATTAGTTGAAGAGAGAGAGAAAAAAAATCTTGTTACTCTTAACTAATAAGATTATTTTTTAAATAATTCACATCAATTTTATTATTCTCCGTATCTTGTAATAAATATTTTTTAAATTTTTATCTTACCTCAGAAATATGAATAGTGTCATTTCTAGTTAACACCCTTTTTATCTTGTCTGAGATATAACATATCTAGATTTCGGAAATTGTATAACACTTATCATTAGTAATAATTAATCCAAGTTAAATTCTCTAATTTTTCAGTCACTATAAGAACTGAACTCCAGACACTTGTATCGTGATGAAGCACTTGCACCAATTATTACGTTCTATTTTTTTAATGGTAGAGAACTCAAGTTTAAACCCAATATGCTTCTAAGTTCTAGGCCCGATTTAGGGAGGGGATAAGAAATTCATGTTAATTACTTAATATTATTTTTAAAGAATTTTAATTTAAGAGATTTAAGGGGGTTTAGAAATAAATGAGGTTAAAATTAATCTCTCAAGAAATATGGAATATATTAATCTTTTTTTACCTCTCTTTTTTAACCGAGTTAATTTTTAATTTCAAATTAGACTAATCTGCACGTAATCAGATGACTAGCAACTCTTAAATTATATTTTTTATTGAGAAGAACCTCTCATTTTATGTTATATATTGTAGTCTATACGTTCTCGATAGGTGTGAACCGTGAGACACAAAATTTAGTAGGAACTATGGCAATATAATAGCTTTGTGGTGAGGTGGGTTATTGCTCATCCTTTGGAGAAAAAGATGTAGGTAAAATATATTTATGAAAAAAAATATTTTTAAAAAATATTTTTAAAGAAAATAAAATAAATAATTATTTATTTGATATCTTAGAAAATATTTTTCTTGAAAAAATATTTTGATATTTATTTTTCAATAAAATAATTTTCAAAAATACTTTTTGACTTCTGTTGTTGTTCTTGCTCTCAGGACCTGATTGAACGAGTTCACCTCAGATTCTAGCTTTAGCCCAAATTTGTCAGTGTCAATCAATAGCGCTATCGGAGCCTTGTGAATAACCCCCAGCAATCTTGACAGGGATCCTTCTCCATAGTTTGAGAACGTCGTCACCGTCGGAGTGTCCTCCTACAATATGGTCAATCGCGTCGTAAAGGAACATCTCCATCTCCTCCCATGATTCAATGTTGGAGCCTTCGTCTCTGCTCTAGATCTGGCGTGCTCATCAGGAAGAAACTGCCAACGTGGTCAAGGACGGTGAGCATCCTCTCTGTGAGCTTGAACTTGCCCCTCACCATCATCATGTCCGCTTCTTAGCCGTCGGAGCCCTCATTGTCAGAGAAGAAGAAGCCACAAACAAGGCTCGACAGATCGCCCTCCTCGTGCTCACCATTGTTGTCGCTGGGGTCTTCGATTGGGGGTGGTGTTTTGTCGTCACCGTGGAGACACGTCATGACCGACGGGAGGCAACGCTCACCGCAACACTGCAAGTACCGTTGTGTGGGCAACACCACTTGGCCCTCTCTGAGGGCGCCGCAACTACGTGGGGATCAAAACAAAATATTGGAAATCAGGAAAAATAACATCCAGAGTTTTATCTGCGATACCAAAATTCGAGGATTTCAAAAAAAATGATTTCATGGATAAACTTTTCAATGCAACCAAATGACCAATTTCAAAAAATAATGTGAAACTTTTTCTTGTGAGAGATTTTAATTAAGGGGAAATAAAAAGACCCTTTAGTGGTCAGACTCACGACAGATGTGACACATCCACCTCTTAAGTTGAAAAACTAATCTTGACAAGTATATTATATATTTTAAGGTGAAAGTGGCATACTCTTAATAGATGTATTTAATTTAATACACTCCAATGATACGTACTAAATATTTCTTTACGAACCAAGTTGGACCTGCCTATTGGGTCGAGCTCGATACATGACGTCGACAGCCGTTGTAATCTCGTCACCTCAGACGGCTAATAACCAACACACCCCCATCTCTGGTTACCTCCCCGTCTCCCGCCGTCTACGTTAACCGTTAATGAAGACTTTGCTTGGTAGCCCCTAACACCTTCGACAGTTGAGGATTATACCCCCAATAGTTAACATATTTAAACTTTTGTATGTGAAAAGCCGAGAAAGGCTAATGGTGTAATGTGTTTCGGCGTCCCATTTAATATGACGGATATTGCTGATTTTAATTGGACTTCTTTCAAATTATGTAAATCTTTTCGAAATTATTTAAAAATAATAATTTTTTCCCCCACAAACCACGTCATGGGTCGTACACTGACTCGTCTTCCTGTTTTCCTGATAACACTTGAATCGTAGACACATGAAGAGAAACAAAAGGTAACATAATAATTGAGAAATTTAAAATTTACAAATATTACTGATATACGCTCGTAGATGTGATCCACATTCCACACTCCAAACTTTATCCACAAAAGAAATTAAAAAACGGCTGGTTTTTTGTTTCCTTATCCGCCAAGTCATGGAGATGGATCATGATCTCGTTCAGAAAACCATCTTGGAGATCTAATTTAATTCGGTCAAACGTTTGATGTGAACAACCCCCACGTAGATGGTAATATAAAAATATACATAGCGTTGTGGCAAATTTGAATTCCAATATGAGACCGACGTTTGATGGCTTTGACAAATTGAGATGTCCTTAGTAGGATTTAGAATTTGATCATATGGGTCTTTCGAATTTTGCACGAGCCTAAGTTATATCATTGTGTTATGACCGTGCTGGGCATGTTTTGAGTCTCTGGTCCATATCATATGACTATTATAATACTATTTTTATTATTTAATATTATATATTTATTATTATTTTTTACTGCAGTTAGGAGTAATTTTCTTGATATGGGATTAAAATCTGTCCTTTTTCTCTTCTTATTTTGTTGCGGCGTCGAGTTGATGGATCCAATCTCAGATTTGGGACGGTTAGAGCTACTAAATCTATACTATTATAATAAAACACAGTCCTAAGTGCTGCCACGTGACAGCACTAAGATAAATTTTTTTCCGTCATACTTGCTAATGTAACTCCTCTCCTCTCTTTTTTCCCATAAAAATCTTCTATTAAACATCTCACATTTTCTAAAAACTCACATCCTTGCTCAAAATCCTTTCTCATTTTACTCTCTTCATCAAAACACATTCTCTCTCTTTCTAAAAATAATAAAAAGGTATTATATTTTTTTAATAATTTCTTTTATTGAATTTTTTATATTAATAATAAATATTATTAACCTCATGTATACAACTTACAAAATTTATTTATTCAAATCTCATAATTTTCCATACATCGGGTATAAAAGTAGTACTAATTATAATCTAGCCTAATCGAATATTAGCGGCTGAAATAATTCAAACTCAAAATTGTCTCGATCTCAAAACTCATAAATATCTTAATCCCCCCCCCCTTCCTAAAGGGCTGAATTAGGTCGGAAAATAGAATTGGATTTTTGTCAAGTCCATTCATACATTTTCTAATAAACCGACTTCAGAAATTAGAGAGAAGAAAAAAAAAGGTGGATTCAAAATTTGAGAGATCTCAATTTCGAGAGCGCCAAATTTAAATTCGACGCCAATCTTGGTTTCACCATCTAATCTCATAATTAAACATCGAGGTTAACAAAGAGCATGAATCGCATTTCGATTTCGATTTGAAATAATGGATTATTCGAGTACAATTTAGGAAAGGGTGGGTATATATATATATATAATCTATTGGAAAAATGCAAGAACAAATATTAATAATTCCAAGGACATAATGTCAAGAAAGGTAGGCTTGTAGAGGTAATAAGGTAAAAGTTGGTCTTTCCTTTCCAAATCGGCAAAAGCCAAAAGCCTGTCAAAGATTAGAGTTTGAATTGAACGAGCAACGCCGGCGGCGTCTCCGCCTTCTTCCTTGCGAGCCAAAACCGGTGCCTTTCTGGACTACCTCTGTACAGAGCAAGCACCACTTACAAATCTCCACCTCCGCCATCACCGCCAACCCATCACCTCATTTCTCTCTCTCTCTCTCTCTCTCTCTCTCTCTGTGCAGCTGTGGGGTGTCTTCTTTGACTTGCGCAGGGAGGGAGGGGGAGGAGGGGACGTCGTGCCCGGCCATGGAAGGGGAGGGGAGGCGGGCGTTCGACGCCGAGGGCTCGGCGGCCGTGGTGAGCGCGCTCCGGTGGAGCTACGGGACGGGGAGGACGAGGAGCTACGAGTGGAGGGCGGACCAGCTCCGGGCGCTGCTCAGGATGATGGAGGAGAGGGAGGGGGACGTCCTCGACGCCCTCCGCGCCGACCTCGGCAAGCCCGGTCTGGAGTCCTTCATCCAGGAGGTCTGCAACACCCCCTTCTCAACCCACCCACCCCAGATTGCTCCCGCCCTTCTCCTTCCTCTGTCTCATCCAACGATTAATCCTCGCAATCGCGCATGCTCTGCACTTGGTTTTCCCTTGTCCTTTTCCTCCTGTCTCTGTTCGTGAAACCTGTTCTTTCTGGCTTGCTGTTGAATCGCGCTATAATTTTACAATATCACATCATAGATATGAAATTTTGTCGCGGAGGTCACACAGTTTTATTATTATGATATGAAGTCTTCTCCAAAGTCCAAGATTTTGCCTGGTTCTACTATTTGATGCCTTCCAATGCAGATTGCTCTAGCAAAGGATGCATGCAAGTTAGCTCTTAAAGAATTGATACGCTGGGGGAAACCACAGAAGGTAATTAAGTTTTCTGTGATACAGGACCTGGAGATTTTTATGCAGTATCTAATTCTGCGCAGTTCCTAATCCTTGTTAAGGTTGCTGTGACTGTTCACTCTCACGAATCTATGCAGGTTTCAACATCGATTACATCATTCCCATCTTCGGCAGAAATCATCACAGAGCCGCTGGGTGTTGTCTTGATCATATCTGCATGGAATTATCCCTTCCGTGAGTGAACATCTATCCAGCTCTCCGGTTAAAATTTTGTATATTAATCTCAGTGTTTTAGGATCAAGCTTGCTAGAAAAACCTGATCCCCCCCCCAATACTCCAAGGAACACAAATGCTGCATTTGGCATCATATTAATTCTTTGCATCGACATGGAAAGGCATCATTTCAGAATTTATGTGATTATGGTTTGTACTCGGTGGGAATTGTGCTTACTGAGAAGGTGGGGTCATGAAAGGTAGCCTTCTATTTTATCAATCAATTATGTTATGATATTCTGAAGACCTTTCTATAATTTGGGACAAAACTTTTTCTTTCTAATTATTGTTGCTGTCAACATACAACAAATGAGTTGGAAGATTCTTAAGAAACCTAACAAAAAGTTGTTACCTGTTGCATCCCTACAGTACTATTGCCCTTAAACTCTAATCTACTCTCAAATTCCAATTTGACATGAACATTTCACATCTTGATCTTTGCCATGGAAGATATAGTAAGAATATTACATATGTTTGTATATGGATTTGCTTCCTCCTCCTCCTCCTCGTGTTTACAGTCTCTTTTTTTATCTGGTATTTCCTCTCTGGCACTGAGGTCTCATTTGAGAAACTATGTTACATATCCAGTTGTTGTCGATCAAATCTCTTTAACCATGCACACACATTTGAAACAAAGGCTACCCATATTGTATCCTGCAGTGTTGTCTCTCGACCCAGTGATTGGAGCTGTTGCAGCCGGCAATGCTGTCTTATTGAAGCCATCAGAAATCGCACCAGCAACGTCGTCGATGCTGGCAAGACTGCTGCCGGAATTTGTGGACAAATCCTCCATCAAAGTTGTCGAAGGGGGTGTTGCTGAAACGACAGCTCTCTTGGAGCAAAAATGGGATAAAATACTCTACACAGGTTATTACTTTCTTCGCCGAATCACTGAAGTAATATGATATCTAGACAAACCAGAATATATAGTAACAAAGTAGAGGACACAGAGAACAAAGACAAACCAGTATTATCACATCCATTTGCTCCTGAGCAAGCCAGTACTACGACACTCATCTAAGTAAACGAGCGGAAAAAAACTTAATCATGTGCTTGATATGTCTGAGTTTTCTCTCATTTCTATGACCCAAAACCCCAAACTTTGCAGGTGGTGGTAAGGTGGCACGAATTGTGATGGCTGCAGCTGCAAAGCACCTCACACCGGTGGTCTTGGAGCTTGGCGGAAAATCCCCCGTCGTCGTCGATTCAAATGTCAATCTAGATGTATATGCTTTTCCTTTACCGAGTTTACGCCTGGGTTTCTACTTGATTGGGAGTTCACACTAATTCTTGGCTTTGTCCGTGAAGGTTGCAACAAAGAGAATTGCTGTCGGCAAGTGGGGAAGCAACAACGGACAAGCTTGCATTGCCCCAGATTATGTGATAACACCGAAGACATTTGCTCCAAAACTGGTGCGTAGGGAGTATGTGAAGACAGTCTATACTCCTTAGATGTTCTTATATTATTTTTCGTAAAATTATTCGTCACATTTAACTCACAATTAAAGATGATAAATAATTTTAACATGTAAAATTTATTAAAAGTGACAAATAATTAATTAAGAAAGATCATGCATTTAAAAAAAAAAAAAAGAAGAGAGGAAAAAATAATGGGACGTATGCGTAGCACAGGAAGTAAGCTTATTTCCCTTCTCTTATTGTTCTACCTCCGTTGTTTACACCAGGTAGAAGCTTTGAAGACCACATTGGTGAAGTTCTACGGCAAAGACCCATTGGCATCAAATGACTTGTCTCGCATTGTGAACTCCAACCATTTTAGAAGGCTGACGGATCTCCTGGACGACGACAAGGTTTCCGATAAGATTGTTCATGGGGGACAGAGGGATGAGGCATCCTTGTGAGTTCCAAAGCTAGCGATCGATATATATATATCTCCCGTTAATGCAGTGTTGTTCGGCTCATGAGTTAGCACATAACTTGCCTGCTGCTCTAATTAACCATCTTCACACATCATCGTCACAGGAAGATAGCTCCCACTGTTTTACTTGATGTGCCTCTTGATTCGCTGGTAATGAACGAAGAAATTTTCGGCCCGTTGCTCCCGATCATCGTCGTAAGTGCATCTTAATCCGCCTTGTTGTTCTGTTTAACCCTGCACTTAAACAGTTAAGTGGGTTCTTGCTGCCATGCATGCTTCTGTGACTGTCTTATAATCCTGCTTCAAGGTCGACGATGTCGAAGAAGCCTTTGACATGATCAACTCAAGAGCCAGCCCACTTGCTGCGTACCTCTTCACCTCAAACAGGAAGCTGGAAGACAAGTTTGTGAGGTCCGTCTCGGCCGGGGGGATGTGCATCAACGACACTGCTCTACACGTAACTCCCTCTTCTTAACCCTGTTCATACAAATAATATAAAACAGTGCGATGCTTCTTTGCTGACACTTGCTGTGCTGCACACTTACCAAGTGCGAGCATACAAATATACAACACTGTGATTAGTTCGTATGTGAGTGATAAAATATGAGATAATAATGACACATCTTATATATCTTGTCTTGGTGTTTAGTGGGTCGGCACTCGTTTGTGTTTCTCAGGTGTAGTTTTCTTGAGTCCACTTGCTCATATTTGATCCCCGTCGAAGAGGAGCTGACAAAGGTGTTGTGGTGGTGGTGTTTCATCATATATTGCAGTTTGCAAACACTAGCCTGCCATTCGGAGGGGTGGGGGAGAGTGGGATGGGTGCCTACCATGGCAAGTTCTCATTTGATACCTTCAGCCACAAGAAGGGGGTCCTCCGCCGGAGCTTCCAAGGGGAAGTCCCCGCCCGGTACCCGCCCTACACACACAAGAAACAGAGGCTTCTTAGGGCACTGCTAGACGGCGACCTCTTTGGCCTTCTCCTCGCTCTCATTGGATGGGCCCGATAACGATGTTGACGGACAACGACCCATCAAGACAAATGGGCTTCTTGGAGGGCCCAATGATGAATAAGAACGGCCCATTTTGACATAACAAGATGGGCCCGATTTCACAAATAAGAAACCGCCCATCTTGACATATGGGTCTCTTTTTCTTGATGTAAGGTGCAATTCCCATTCAGATCCCCAGGATTGATGAGATGCGACAGTTGTTTAGATGTGACCTTCTGAGAAGTATAGATGGAGCTTTTCACAATTTATTTTTTAAGTTTTATTTTTATCATGATATATGCTCTTGATTGGTTGTTATTCATGTAAAAGGATCTGTTTTTGGTTTGAAAAATCATAAAAATAAGGGAGTTGTAACGAATAGGGTAAAGTTGAACCAAGTCTTTTGAATGTTGTCCCTTCAATTTGTGAAACTAGTTTCTCATAGACCAATACTATCCAGACTCTAATGCAGTGTTAGGTTGCATTACAATATTTTTGGCAAATTACAACAATACGAATTTTATAACAATTTAAATCACAAAATATATTGCTTATCATAGTTATCAAAATTTGTGACATTTTTCTCCAAAAAACCCTATCATGACCCGTCTAGTTAAATAGTATACATTTCAATAATACTAAAAGCCCCTAAAATTTTCCACACTTGCACGAGGACAGTCCCATAAAACCTAAACAAAATTAAATTAAAGAACTCATAATTACGAGGGAAGCCCATCAAATTCCCTGGTAAATTTAACCCAAAACTAATAGAACCCATCACAATGAAAAGATTATGATGGTCTATATGTCCCAACCAGAAGAACCCTCCACATTCAATCAAATTACAGGTTTTTAAATTTTTAAACTCGTAGCAAAAAGTATAATTTACAAGCTCACAAGGATCAACACGACTAGAAATTGGAGAAGAAAAAAGAATAAGTACAGGGATCTCCGTCCACAGTGATGAAGACTATGTGGTGTGGGCACTGTGAGTCCTGGAGGCCCATATACCAAACACAAGAAACCAGAACACAAATAAAATGGCCCAATAACGTGCAGGCCCATACTTGATCCTGGATAGCACAACCTGAAAAAAAAAAACAGAAGACAAAAAAAACATGAAGTAATACAAATAGTTATGACAATGTCAGACGGCAATCCAAACTTGGAAGATGTATAAAAAACAAAGGGTTCATGCTGAGGTGCGTTTTTTAATGATATTAATTCAGGACTGAGGGTACTGGTGCTGAAAATATTAGTATCATCTACTGGAGCAGTTTGCACATGGCAAGATCAGAAAGTAGACAATGAAATCTTCATTATCCACATCCAATGTGCAGCTTCAAGCAACACCATTTCCATCTCCCATTCCTATTTGAGGCAATCATCTCACATCTTCTGTGAGTTCTTTTTAGACTTCAGTGCATTTTCTAACTCAGATCTGTAGGAACATAACCATCTAGGCTCTCCTTTGTTCTCTTGCTCCAACCTCCCACCCCCCTCTCCCAAAAAATACACCAACCCCAAACCCAAGTATGATGCAACCATCTAATGAGCTTGGCAACCATCCTTGCTCCTGTTTTGTTCTAATCAGAAAACACACCATTGTTTACTCCAGTTGTGTAGACATGAGCCATGTGAATGTTGACAAGCTTTTGTGTTAACCCCTGCTTTCCAAATAAATGATCCCCTGCTTCATACCCACAAGAAGATTTGGGAAATAGAGGAAGCTTTAAGTAGGAGGGAGGGAGGGAGGGGGAGAAACTTAATTTGATTCTCAGAGAGCAGCCAGAAAAAGCAGAAAAAAGAAATATTCATGGTTTGACAGTTTTGATAAGAAGCAAAGGGATCTTAGTATGACTCATGGGCATCCATGTTTCTGGTAATTTGACCTTAGAACAATAGGGAAAACATATACTTACAAATCGAAGGAAAATCACAACTGTTAGAGCACATATGCCACCAAGGAGAATATGAAGCCCGTTTTTTGCAGTTTTCTGCATTACAGCAAAAGAATTATTAATATAACAGTCGCGCTGCAAAATTTACCTCAAACAAGTGAGGCATTTAAATTTGAGATATATAAGATTCTTAAAAAAAGGTAAAACCTTGCACAATACTGAGCAGAAATTATTGTATTTAATAGGTAGTATTTTTCACATTTGTGCTTGCTTTGCACATCAATCATGCACCTTATGGCAATGTGCTTTTTTTTTTTGAAAAATCAGAAGCAAAGAGGAACTGATATGGTTTAAAATTTCTGCATGTTAATACTATGTAATATAAATCGATGTGGGTAATTAAAATTACCGCATGCATCATCCTTCTATAGAGAGTAGACAGAGAGCGACTTTATTCCGTCGGGAAAAGAACAAAGAGATACACGAGCAGCTAGATCCTTAAAGTGGGAATATGGTGTACGGAAAACTACAAATTGAGACAAGCTTGCACAGGAGGTTCTACGAGTTCACTAGTTTATCCTCAAACATTATTAGTTTGTGACAACCATTTATCTAAATCGCGCAGAAACCATCTTGGAGTTTGATTCTATTCCTGTTGAGCTTCACAATTGTCGTCTAAGTCTTGTAGTCTGTTCGTTTGTCACAACAATGAGAAAGCAGAAAATTCAGCCATTATGAATGAGAGCATAAGCTGCATTCTTCTTCATAACTAAATTGATGCTGATAGAAGCGAAGTACATGGGTTTTCCATGCCACAGCTCCAAGGAAAGTGCAAAAGAGGGACAAAAGATAATGCTCCCAGCAAAAGCTACAAGTCCCATTCCCTACAGGATGATCACTCAAACTTCATCAACAAATAAAGTTACCAATGGTAGCTCCTAGAAAACATAATATCCGACCTACACAAAACAAAATCCCTTTTATTCTATTAAACATTTAACATTGGCTCTTGGAAAATAAAATGTACAACAATATGCATATTGTTCTACTGAAAGGAGTCAGCAGTTGCATACAACATAGTCAACTTCAAAATGGAAATAAGATAGCAGTGTCATAAGTTGATAAAATTTAATTAAAGGCCATCTAGTATAATGAAGAGAGAATCATAGCTGAAGTTAAATATACTTGAGAATGGAAAAGGTTTTCTGTGGTCAAGGTGCAACAAGATTTGACTAATAGAGATAAACAATGCTCCAGTTCAGCAAAGAAGAATTGAACAGACAGTTTCGTTAAAAAGAAAGATCAACACACTGTCATCAAAACTCAGGTTTCAGTATTGCCCTGAAATGAGCTAGAGAAAATTGAGAAAAGATGATACATTTCAAGCTATGCGCCACATACTGACAGGATTAAAGCCAATAAAACATATGATGTTCTGTTATGTCATGTTGATTATCTTCAAAGAAATATAAATTGGTCCACACGTCTTATGGAATAACAAGTATGGGATGATGGAAAGGTCATCTAGTGAAGTGGAAAGAAGTGCACATCTCTAAAACAAAGTGATACAGATGTTGCAAGTTATACACCATACCTATTACAGCACAGATAGCTTGAAGAAATTTTGTTGGGAGGTCAATATACACAACCATATAATCATGGTGATCATGGTCCAAGTTAGATGGTGTTATAGCAATTTTAGAGACAAGTAAAAAAGATAGATGACTTTATATTAAGAATATTTCAAAGTCCCCCCCTCTTGAGGCGGAATTTTGGGGGGGGGGGGGATGTGTTCGAGTCCAGGCGGGGGTGTTTGCCTGTGGCTTGAGGCATTTTTTTTTAAGAATGAATATTTCAGGAAGCTGAAATCATCTGGTGCTTAAGTCATACCTTTCCAACACGAGGGGCAATTAGCCATGCTAAGGTCACAGTCAGCAAACCAGTAGCTACGAGTATCCCAGTTCCCTCAACAGCCCATTTGGTAGTTCGATTTTCTGTAGGGGGAGCATTCTCTGTGGTAATGATGGAAGATTGATCTACGGTCTCCAAAGAAACTGCCATGTAATTATTTTGGGGGTTAAACCACAATGATATCTCACTAAGCCTTTGCCTTCGGATAGCAGCTACAGCATCAGGATCTACACCTGAACCAGTCCCAATGAGTGAATTATCAACTACACCAGCAGCGGTCCTTTCCTTAATGACTCATAATCCTTCAATGCTGTTGCAACCTTTTTGAAGTCTGTGGGCCTAATATTTTTTGCTACACTTCCGCAAATTTCACAAATAGTAGATCCATGACTAACAAACCATTTCAATGCACAAGCATAATGTGCAAGAGCAAGCTCATTTTTGCAGGAACATCCAAGATCTACCAGTGAATCTTGTTGGTAGCAGGAGCCTGCTTCTACATCTGTGCGGCAGACAAATATTTCCCCTTCGGGGCTCATGAACTCGAGTACCCCACATTCCCTCAGATCCCTCCTGCCATTCTTGGTAGCATCTGTGTCTTTCTCAACAACATCAGGGGATGTTTTCTCTATTGAATGACACAAATCATTGTCCTTTGTATCCTGCAGTGGAGGAATGATATTCAAGTAACTTAAGGCAGCATCGCCCCTTCTGTCTGATTCCACACAATGACAAACACGACAAAGTGCATGGCTTCCCTCCTCCATGTCATGATGCACTCCGAGGCTATCATCTAACATCTTGCAATCAATTGTTGAGCACAGATTTCCCTCACTAAGTTCACCATTGGAAAGCTGCATCTGCTCTACCTTGGCTCCCATTATGCAATTCAAGATATTTCGAGGCAAGCCTTTACCAACTGGAAATATCCCTTTCAGCCTAGGCTACAAATTTATCCATGTTTCTTAAACTCAATTTTATCAAAATTAGGTTATGAACTTGTGGCATGTGCATTGGAAAGACACCACCGCAAGCACCTAGAGGCAGGCAACAGAACACAGTGAGAATGTTTTCAGCCCAATAAGCAACCACGTCCAGAAACAAAAAGATCCAAGTATGTGTTATATGTGAACTGGAAAGATCATGAACTATGAATTTGTAAGTTCTTCTCTGGTCTGCAGCAAAACCAAAACCTGCAATCAAAATGACAACACAGTTAGACATGAAAAAAGCAGCCAGATTGAAGAAAAAAGTCATTTTTCGTTATCGTCGAATTGTTTAGAAACACAATTCCAATGCAGGGCCACTGCCAAATCTATGGCGTTGGTCAGCATCGATGAGGACTTACAGAATTACCAGCTGAAAATTGTAGAAGCATTTGTACAGCATTGTGAAATATGGACGCATATTAGATAAAACATATACGGAGGGTTCTTATATAACAAGAGAACAAATGGCCTGTCGTTTCATCAAGATACTGATTCGAATGGAGGCTCATGAAAAATGACAAATAGATCGCATTTAAAAGACTTTTTTATTCTTAAAAATCAATCAATCATAGAAACATAAACACAAGAAGCAATAATGTTACTTTTGCTGACAGTAAAGAAGGAAAACTCACCCAGAACTCCAAAAGAGCTCCTCAAGTCAGTTCATTCTATAAAAAAAGAACAAGTTTGATCTTTTAAGCATCACGAAAGACACCATGATAAATCAAACTATCTAAGTCTACAAACAACTCCACAGGATTCGGTGGAACTCTAGGGCAAACTGCTCATAAGCAATTAAAGATTAAAATAAAAAAGTTAACCTCAATTAAAGATTGTTGTTTAATCCTCAGACCAATCAGTGGCCACTCGCACCTCCCCACGATGAGATCATGGGAAAGCGTTAGGAGAAGATCTTCGTTCAAAAAAAAAAATCCTTTAGAGAACGAATCCCACGCAAAAGGCAAACCCAGGAATCAAAACGCAGAACCTAACCTAAAAAACAATAGTAATAAAAACCCAATGACGAAATCCAGAAAGCCGCCATCTTTCCTCCTTCCCAGCGACAGGCACGCTGAGGGGAAGCGGTCCGGCCATATAATGGCCGAGTCGAGTGCAAGGAGAACCAAGAGAAAGAGCAACACATCAAGAACTCACCCGCTCACTCTCCCCCTGCAGCGGCTCCACCATCAGGAAGGAGGCACGGGCGGTCTTCCTGCGCCGTGATCCACCGCCACCGCCGGCGCCCCTTCCCACCTGCCTGCCTCCCTCCCCTGGGGAACGGCACCGGAGAGAGGAAGGAGTGCCTGGTCCACCCCCACCCTCGGCACTCTTCCCTCCCCTTCTCGGCTACTCTGTCGGCTCGCCCGCGCCGCCAAGGAGTGGGCAAAGGAAAAAGGTATCCACAGGGTGGGGGCGTAGAGGAGTGTTAAAGGTGGAAACGGGGACTGGGTGGGGGTGTGAGCAGCGCGTTTAATGGGGACTCTTGCTACAGCGCAGACGCGCCACCGCCCACTCGGGTCAGTTCAGTGTCGGGTAGGAGATATTCCCACGGTGGTATTGGTTTCGTTCACCCCCTTCACCGCTCCCCCCGACAACCCCCACCTGCAAACGGTGGTCGTTTTTGGAAGTTATTGCTACTTCCCGACAGTATCTATTTTTCACGGACCGTTTAACAAAGTTAGAGAGATCCAGAGAGGGGAAAAAGAAAGATCTTTCCAATCCAGCTAAAAGAAGAAATCTTTGAATCATAGCCATTGCAGGTAGTACTAGAATACGTGAGATTGTCGCAAATCCATTAATTTGAGAATAATTTTATTTTTATATAATATTACCTTTGTTGAAAGAAAGTGACTTTATATTTATATATAATTTAATAGATTTTATTCTTTTGATTGTGAGATCTCCTTCAACTCATTACAATTTAACGCCTCATCAATAATATCTTTTTTTTTTCTTTTTTTTTTGTGGAAAAAGATATAAAGGTTGCTAATACTTGCCGGCCCCTCCCTTCATCTAATGGTCATTTAGTTCCCTTTTAATATTCAACTTATCCCTCCAAACCCCTCCACACTTTTTATAGGAGTAATATTCTTCGCACAATTATAAAATGTCATGTCGAATTTTCATATGATTGGTTCATATATAATAACAAATATGAGAACAAGACTGTATTTATATATATATATATAATTACGAATTAAACTGGCCATTTTTATTTTTCCTATGTTAGGGATCAAATAAGCTACATTATAGCTGTAGACTAGCTTCAAAGGTATTCATTTACTTAGGATGATTTACTGGTTAAATTGTATAATTTTTTTTATATGCTAGGTCAGTTGATCTAATTTTTGAACCTGTACAGAGAAGACCTAAGTGCAATACTCAAGACCGACACATAAATCTTGAGAAAAAATTTTGTAAATCGTGTCAAACTTGGGTATTAAATTCTTTACCTCCTGTTGTAGGACAAAGCGTCCAACCAATCGGACCACTCTCAATATACAGATGTATAATAACTTGATTGGAATGCACATAATTAAGGAAAATAAGGAGGTTGTAGACTCTCCATGATAACGTAGGCTAAGCAACCCTACATCTAAAAATTCAATTTTCTTTGTTTTCATTTTTTGTTTTTGGGAAACTTCTATGAGATGATAATTTGTAATTGATCGATGCTTGTCATGGCACACCAAGGCACAATCCGTCTTCTATAATAAGAAGTAGATTCCCCTTTTTTATCCAACATGTCTCTTCTCTATTTTAAAGAAATCAATGGTGCCTTGAAGACATGACCCTTCTCACAAAAATAGCGCACTCAACTTATCGGCGCACTTTAGCAATCACTTCTTAGAAGTGCATGCCCGACCATTCCTCATGGCTAGATTTTAGGGTCGGAAAGAGAGCAACACGTTGAGAGAGACACACGCTTGAAAAGATGAATGACGATTGAAGAGAGATAAGGAGAGACTTCCTAAACATAAACACTGAGATTTTAGCCTACACCGTAGTAGAGGGGAACATCTCAGGCCCAACACTTTCTCTCTCTTCACCTCCACTCTGACTAAATTTTAAACTTGATTGTTAGATGATTTTCATTCGAAATCACTTTTCGAGTCATCCCCCCCTATTATTTTCTTGATCACAGGTGCGAATTGACGTCCTCTCCATCAAATAAATTAAGGATCAAAAGGAGGGAGCTCGTCAACTACTGTACAACAACAATAATAATAGTGATAAAGTTTAGATAGTTAAATATAAAAATATCATGATCCCCTTCTCTTCTCCTTTTCCATTTTTTTTTCTCCCTTTCCTTGGGTGCTAGCCTCTCTCCACCCCTTTTCTTTCTTTTGCTTTGACCTCAAGCACTTGTGTCTCTCCCTTTTTTTTTGCCCCTCAATGGCTATATCAACCTTAGTTCTACTTTCTTTTTTCTCCTCGATGAAAGAAATGAGGGCATATATGCAAGACAAGACAAGAATAGAAATTGAGAGACCAAATTGGTTTACATAAGGGAGGAACTTGTCAACACCACCCACCCACATGCAAGTGCAAATTCTAGTCAGTGCTAGTTAAAGTTGAAGAACCTTCGTTGCTTCATTAAAAACTTATTTAAAAGAACTCTTAAAACTTCCAAAAACAACCTAATCCAGTTGTTATTCTGATGTAAAAGATGATGGACCCTAGAAGATGTTGTATAATTTTTGGTGGGTTATTAGTCTTGAAGAGGGGGAACTTCTACCATAGACCCATCATAGACACTAGCAAAATACTGGCCTATGATTCTAGAAGAGCACTTTTGGGCCCACTATGAAGCGTAAGCAGCAACCCAAGAGCCCAATTAGAGTTGCCCTTTTATCTTGGGATTGTCATCCCGAAGAAAATAGATTCAGGGTGAAGCTTCCGAGATACTATCCCAAAAATACACTAAAGTGAGAATCTCTGATATCCTGGAAAAGTCTAGCACCGCCATAGACATGTTATCTCGGAAAGCCTATCACGGCCTCTGAAATAATGTCCCAGAAAAGTCTAAGATGGCCCCTAGCCTCTATACCCCGATCGCCCCTATCCTAGGGAATCAGAAACTTGGAGGAATTAACATTCTCACCTGAATGTGACATTAACTCCCCATCAATGCGATGAACTGTTATCTTGAGGAACGTGGGTTGTTCACAATTTTACTCCGTGATTGGAGGAGTAACTTTCAGGAATGGACACTCCACCTTAACTCCCTCATAATTACTTATAATTAGGTTTGAAACGGTAGCAGTTACACTGAGACATAGGAAAAGTAGCCTGTTAAAGTTCAGGAGTCCTCCGTGTACAAGTAAGAGATTCTAAGACAAAACTTGGTGGTGAAGAGAGATCTGATCGTTGCTCCAACCCATTTTGACTTAAGCATCGGATAATTTTTCTTAGGTGACCACTCTGAGGACCTTTGACTATTGTCTTTCTTATAGGCCGTCTTGTAGTCGAAAGGGATTTCACACACAACCGAAGATCACCCTCTTCAAACCTATAATTCAATGAAGATATCACCACAACATAATTCCCTGATGAGAGCAAAACAGAATAAAACCCCTAAGGAGAATCATGACGCCCTATATAACCATCCACAACCATTTATAATCACTTTCCACGTCAAAAATAAAAGCTAAAAATGACCCCTCAAGAGTTTTTCTTATTGGATTTTTTGCATATATACCTCTCTTAGAAGATTAATTACATGAAAATTTCTCCTAGATTTATATTTACACATGTACCCCTTATATGGATACAAAATACTCTTAGAGACCTAAACCCTACTCTAACTTGCTATGATGGAAATCAATAATATATTTATTCTTTCACTATCAATTTTAGAATATATATATATATATATATATATATATATATATATATAGTAAAAGTGAAGGAAATATTTCAAACATCCTCTTGACACGGCAAGGTCTTTGAAGATAATCTATACCCATAAAAAGAGTATACATACAAATACAAATTCAGAAAAGATTCTCATACAACTAATCTTTTAAGAGGGATATATATATATTTGGGTAAACTAATTAGGAGTCCCTAACAAATATTTGATTTATTTTCTAGTCCTTAACAGAACTGTAACTCATTACAATAAGTGTTATATCTGATTACAGTATACGTTAAATTATGTTACAGTAAAGACCTCCCTATTACAGTCAATGACTTCTAATTAATTTCTCCTATATATATTTTCACACCATCAAACAAACGATATAAAGATGGGATTCCGTGGGCCAGCCACATCCCAAAAACCTCGGCGTGGTTTCCTGGTTTACAACCTCTTCATATGAAAACAAACATGGCCCATTAAGCAAGTGGAAGGGAGGACGGGATCGCGGCGGGACATGGGCCGTGCATGGGCCACAGGTCACAGCTGCTCTTTTCGAATCCATCTTTAGTTGGGATTACCAGGTGGGGTTCCATGGCCACACAAGCTCGGTTATACGATAGTGGCAGATGTATAAATTTTATCTAATAAAATTAAAAAGTTTTGACTCTTTTAAACCTAAGTTTTGAGACAAGGAACCCATGCAGATCCGCCTGTATCAAGTGTCCCCCCCCACCCACCCCTTCCTGCTTTGGCTGCAAGCCTGCAACTTCCCCTGCCCCCCCCTCCTCCTGTGGGTCTCTTCCTCTTGGCTTCTCCCACACCAACCAGGAGATGATGAGATCGATAACAAAAAACTACTGTGGAAGAAGACCTGAACTGGCCAGGGGGTCCCTCGGTGCTGATTGAGATGTGCTTAATTAGGACATGTAGTAGTGCCGCCATCAAAACCATGGGGGGTGGGATGTGTGGCTCAAAAGTTTCCAACCAGGGACAGATATAGAAATTTTATTAAGTGGGGTCACTTAAATTATTATTTAATATTTATATAAATAATATAAATATAATATAATATATATAAAGAGTGATCTTATTGAGACAATTTAATGGGGTCATCTCTTATATAAAAACTCATCAACCCCTTAATTTATATGATCATTTCACACACACAAAAATTTGAGTGGAGTCACGTGCCCCCACTCACTATAAACTAAGTCCATCTATGTCTCCAACCCCTTCTACTCTTCTCCCTTGGTTATGCAAGAGTGCAATATTTTGACCCATTGATGTGTGGGATTCTATATATTTCTATGGCCGAGTGCTCTCACTAAGATTGTTGTTCTCCATAGTAGAACTCGTACGACTAGTAACAGTCACCCATGTACGACTGGAATTGCAGTAAGAAAACTAATTTTCCTTTGAGATAATATTTTCTGAGACCCAAATTCTAACACAAGATTTAGATATTGAGTTTGAGAGAATCCTTGGCATGTATGGAGGCAAAACTCTCCAAGATTTTTAATATGGGACTAATTAAGGCACCATTTGCAACCACTTTTGAAAAAGTGGAAATCAGCAAAATCTAGTTTTACCTCTTTGGTGACGTATGCGATCGATTTCTCCTCGTTCTTCGCATCTTTTTGATGCAGACGACGAGGCGTGCCATGCCATGCGAATAAAATGGTAAAAAAAATTAGAAAAATTTTGCAGCCTGCCTTTTTGAGTCCTTCTCTCTCTCTCCATCTCAAAATTTTTTAAAAGCGGATGTGCATCCGCTTTCTCACATCTGCGGTATTCTCTCAGTCTCTCTCCTCCACGCGATTCTGCAGTGCTCCAAAATCTAGGCGGAGGTGAACTCATTTGGATGAACGGTGGGTCTTTTCACAGATTTTTAATTTCAAAAAAATTTCAAAATTAGTTCCAAATGACGCCTAAATCACAACAACAACAACAATCCTTCTCCTCGTGTCGAATCAATCGATTTAGAATACAACACGAGTAGAGATAAATGTCTACATACGAAGAGACGACCCAACGAGTAAACTCGGTCTGAAACTGTGTTTGAGATGTAAACTTTAACCCAAAAATCGAAGTATTAAGTCCAGTGATTCTTCTACATATATAGAGAGATGAAACTCTCAAAAAAATTTAATATGAGACTAAACCACATTAATGTTGAAGAGATTACTTGGAAACGAAAGATATCTAGGAAAAAAAAAAAGACACATTAATGTTGAAGAGATTACTTGGAAACGAAAGATATCTAGGGAAAAAAAAAAAAAAAAGACACCATGTTGAAGGGATAGCAGCACATCGTTGGGGACTGCGCAAGATATTGTGGCAACATGGTCGACAACACCTCCTCTCACCGTTTTATCCATGTCCGCCATTTGGGTCTACCATTTCCTCTGCTCATTCTTTAGCTTCTCTGGATTCCCATGTTCCTCGTTTGGGCCCATGAAAGATTGCCGTTGCGGTGGGGTTTGGCCGCCACCGGAACTTTGAAGGAGGTGGAACAGGGGTGGCTCTGTGTGGAGTGGCCATGTTCTGCTGTGTAATGATCGTCGAGAGTGACCTGCGCCAGCATTATTACATGTGAGAGCTTCAACACTCTTTCCACTGGACAAGGCAAGATTGCGATCAACATTTGGGGGTGCTCTGTGCTCATCTCTAGTCGCGTCGACGTAGAGGACTCAGAGATCAAGACAGTGCAAACCTTGGGATATGATGCGGTCGGTTTAGCCGACTATTAATGATGAGGCCAAGATTTGGCACAACTTGAGACTTCAGATAGCCGAAGTGGATAGCCCAAGTTCTGGCCAACCTAAAATTTCTAAATTGGCCGAAGTGGTCATACGTCGCGAGATGGATAGTCGAGAACGATCTTACCTGAAAAAGTAGTCAATCTCAAGGAGTGTTTCTGAGACCGACCTTTCGATAGTTAAATTAATCTGTCTCAACTCTAATTAATCTGAGGAGAGAGAGAAGTTGAAGTGATTTATCAAACTGTATGTGCCATCTATTCTCTTTTATATGTGATTGTTGACCACCTCTTAAAAGTAATCTTAGGTAGGAGGAAACTGTGAGTTCCGATATGAGATTAATTTTTCCCTCTTTGAGAACTCTCACTTTCTGAAACTCTTTGGGGCGGCCCAGGGGACCAATCAAAGATGAGAATGGTTTAGTGCACTTTCATATTGCACTTGATTAGGCACTAAATCTATGTGGCACCCAACAATTGAGCTTAGTATCTAGTCATATTGTACTTAAGTACAATAAAAAAGTACATTAAGTCTTTCTCATCAAAAATAGTAGTTTGTTTGACATGTCTGTGTGTTAATCAGATGCTCCCACGAAAAGAAAGTTTGGACTAACATCACTCAGTTTGAAGGGTGGATCCTTCCAGGTGAAACATCGCATGATGCAAGAAACAAAAAGAAAAAGAAATGGCTTAAAAGTGTGAGTTTACACTGTTCAATTCTTCAGTTTCGAATCAGGGATGCCCAAAAAAAAAAAAAAATGCTACAGTTCATGCTATAGGGAGTTAGTTTGACGTAAAGAGCCCTAATTGCGCTACCTTTCTGCACCACTACCTCAGCATCTTTTGTTTCATAGCTTCAAACAGCTGTTTCTGCAACTCAGATGTAGCATTCACTTATTCCGGTATTCTTGTTGAGCATAAGACACAGTAGAACAAGTTCGATTTCCATCCTTGAAGCCTGCAAGTACAAAAGCCTGCAGTAAAAATTACCTTACTTCCGGATAGATAAACACTCGCTCGTCATTTGCGTGCATGTGCATGTATTTCTTAGAAGATCCAAAAGCAAAAGAAAAAAGCAAAAGAAACCAGAAACCATACAAATTACAAACCTTTGTTTTACTAAAGTCAGTTGCAACGAAGTCTTTAGTTCACATTCTTGGAATCATCATCTATGAAGCAACCCTGATCGACAATTTTATCATAAACCGTGCTATGTTAGGGCCAGATGAACAGTTTTCATACTTCCATTTTCTTTTGCATCCTAATAGTGATCAACGGGGGAGAGGCTAAGATATTTGCCAAGAAACATACCTCAGGAGGATCAAATTTAGCACCAAGGTTACTAAGCTTTGCGTGAGCTTCTGCATAATCCTCGAAGAAAGCATCCTGATCTGCAGCATACTTCTCAGCATATACCTGCAGAACAATGACATTATAGGAGAAGATTATACTTACTTCTATTGAACTCAAAGATAATCTAAAAATGTTTACCTTGAATGATGGATCCTCGAATAGAACAGCATCAGTGGGCAGAACCAGCAGATCTTCATCCTTTCTCTCTTTGATATCCTGAAGGGATTTGCAGAATTTTAACAAATGTTCAAGTACGATGAGATTGACAGACCAAACAAAGGGCTCTCTCACCTTAAAGTAGCTATTATCAAACTTCAACCACTGCGCGGTCCACGACTGACCACCTGGGGCCCCTGGTCCATCTTTCTGTCAAGCGGCAGATAATTTGATTATAAAATATAGCCAGGAAATGAAATCGATGCAAGCAAATTGAATGAAAATGAAGTTCGCCATCACAAGTTATTGTTGCATGTGCTTCCGTGAAAACTTCGCCACAGGATCATGGCAGATCTCATGTGGCAGCCTGAAGTAGTGAAAATAAACTACTTGATGGTGCTAACACATGAGGCACACATGACCAGAATGAGCATATATTTAAACACAGCAATGACGTAATCCAAATGCGAGTCCCGAGGTTCTGAAGCACTAATGAACTAAAATGTGCACATAAATGAGGTTTTCTACAACGTCATATACGAAGGTGCCTTCTAGATGTTAAAAGAAGGTGCATCATGAAAACTGTTTGAAAAGGCAGTGCCTCTAGGCACACTGGCATGTCCTCACGTCAACATGCTAGAAAAAACACCTTGAGGCATATGCCTGAGGTCACTTACTTGAGAATTACGCCTTTTGTTAGTTGTGGTGATGAGATTATGAAGGTGGGCCTCATGCTTGTGCCTCTTTTAGTGTGCCCAAACAATGATTAAACGATGAATGCTCTATTGATAAACAAAAGTCAAAAAGATTTCAATCGAAACCCAAATGTCAGAAATTGGTACTAACTTAGCATAATGTTCATCATTGTGCAAGAAAGTTATAGTTCGTTTGCCCCCCTTACTTCGTCACTTTGTCTTGGAAGTTCCATATTTCTTCTTTTGATGGTTTGAAGACGAACTACCAATGTTTACATGTATTTCTCGTTTACTTGCATATATTGTCTTACACCCTCAACTAGCTTGTGGTCAGCAGCAGATAATTGAACGGGCAACGTGCTCTTGAAGCCGGTCGTTGAAAAGTGCAAACGAATTCTTATGATGCCATCTCACGAGCATGCATCGGTGCAACCAGCCATTCTGAGTCTGAGGTCAAATGAGTGTCCACTCACAGGCGATTCCATAAAAGAAATGGTTGGGTATCCAACTTTTACCTACATAGAAAACAATTATTAATCCTTCACATCCCCTCCCCTTCCCATACGACCGCCTGAGCTGATAATGACGTTTACCTGAGGAATCGGATCCTAATCTTACATTCTCCTTTTCTTACATGGATCAGCCTGCACCAATGGCAACGGAGGCCCCACCCTAAATCAAGTGGAGCCACCCCCACTCCAGTGAAGTGACTTCTGTGCAGATAACAGTCATACGTCATACGTCTGACTTCTGCCTAGTTCATCAGTTAACCCTTAAACCCTACACATGGCTACACCATCCTCCCCCCTCCGCGGTCAAACTGCCATCACCTCTCATATCCTTCACCACCTTGCTCTTCTTTGTTGCCTGGCCGCTGGCAACATATGCCATACCACCATGCCTATGCCTGGCCCAGACTCCCCTGATCTCAAGTTCCATGATTGGAGCCTTCTTTCCCAGGCTCGCCTTATCTCCTCCTGCGTAGTCCTCAAACTACATGCCACGGTGACAAACTCTAATGCTCTCCCCAAGAACACCTGCTCTGCGGAGCAGCTCAGAAAACCACCAAACCTCAATATCCCTCGAAAATTCTAATCCAGATAGGTAGGTAAAGAAGACATACAGAATATACTGCTTTTAGGCAGTGTAAGGGGAAGCATTCATGCAACTGTACAAGGCCAATTAACAGAGTGGCAGTCTTCCTCCATGATTAGTATTATAAGGCAATGGATGTGCTCATACCGTGTACTTTGTCTCTGGCTTACCCCAACCACTGCGATCAGGTCTTGATCTTCCCAGTGTATGCGCACCAGATAATGCAACTATTCCCTGTAAAGATGGCAAGATAGACTTCATATGTTATCAAGATGAATCAAGAAATCATGCTGTCCGTAAGAGTGCATGACATGAACCCCAACCTTATCGTCGAAGCCCATCCTATAGAATACTTCCCGCAGATGAGCAGCAGGTGAAGGTGGGCCAGCACCTACTCATTTAAAATGAGAAACAAATCTTTGTTAGAGCACTGAATCTATGAACAAGACTCGATAAAATATGCCCACAAATGATGACTGTTAGACCAAAGAGAAGGCATAAAATGGAATTACTCGACCCTAAATTTAGTCAATGCAGTTAAAATTCATTGAATAGGTCACTGTGAAGTAACATGAAAAGGGAGAAACCCTCCAAGCTGATCTTTAATGATCACCCAATACATGAAAGTCGCAATGTTGAACGGATGCTTAAGGCAATTAATCAAATTGAAGAAAATGAGTAACAACTGATGTTACTGTAAAAAACGCCAATAACCTTAGATTACCAAGTAAGATAGTTGGATGGAGACTGCAGTGTGTTCAAAGTACTAAAACGTAGAAAACTAAGCAGCAATTTTAGCAGAAAAGTCTCACGATAGCTATCATTCTCTGTGTGCAGCAGAAAAAATCAAGAATATGCACGTTGAAATGAGAAAAATAATGACAACCGGTAGAAGCAAACGCAGATATCTACCAGTTTTAATGGACTGTCTTTCATTTCCGGATGCCTGAACATACCAATTCATAGGAAAGAAAACAGGCATACTAAATGCTTAGTTTGGATTCGCATTCAAATTTGTCAGGAATGCCTTACTAGGAAGTCTCCCTTCTTCTGGGCACTGCTTAGGTCCAGAAACATCTACGCGTCCATATTTCATGGGAATTTTGGGGCCTTCAGCTGCCTGCAAATAATCAAAACCATATAAATCACATTATTCTGACATTCTGTCTGATCATGAACCGTAGCAGAGAGAACCAGGAGTACTAAGTGAATATAAACCTCCACTGCTGTAGCACTGGCTAACTGGAAAAGATCCGCATATGTAATATCGGGGTACTTGTCCTTAATAGATTGAAGAAGTTTCAAGGCATTGATAAGGCCTGCACTATGATGTCAATAGACAGCAAGATCATCGGAAATTTTGGAATTGAAAGGTCTGGAAGTTTACCGGCATTGGCTCCATGCTTCAGCTCCACTTCAAATCTTAGGCTTCCATTCGCTCCACCTCTTTTAGGCCACTCTGTGATATTCTTGTCATAGGTACCAGCATCATGCCATCCCAAGCGAATCTAATAAAAATTTGCGGAACTAGAATTGGTTGATCAGATCATCCATGACACACTCATACATAATACAATCCAGACGAAATACATTCTTAAACGGTAGTCGTTGAACATCTTGTGCATACTTGCCATCACTCAATAAATCAGACAAGATATATTCATAATACTTGTCATGACGCCGATCATATACTAAGAAATGCATATAAAAATTCTTAAACCAGTGAAAGAAAAGCTCAACTAGCAGCAATTCTTGCTCAAGAATCTTCGGAAGTTACCAAAATGGGATGACAGAATTTGGTCTTGAGAAGCTCCTTTATATCGTCACGCGCGCTCTTCAACTGACCGGGATCAGACGCAAAGGACGTCTCAGAGGCGGTTCCCGATAACCAGCGCACCAGGATCCGTCCCTCATCTGGATTCTGCACGAGAAAGAAAGGCACGGCGGCAAAATGGTGGGCAATGGCTTTACAAACTGGTCGTTCTCAGTTGCTGATAATAGAAACACCAAAGAACATGATTCAAGAATAGTGCAATGTTTACCAGGTGGATGCGAGGGAGGGGAGGAGAGAGTGGAAAGGGCGGCCTCGAGATGTGGGAGGAGGGGCGTAAGAAGGACGACGGAGTGGACGAAGAGGGGGGCGCGGGGGACGGGGCCGCCGCCCTCTTCGACGAGGCGGCAGCGGCGGAGGCGGCGGCGAGAGAAGAACGGATGCGGCCCACGGAGGCGGGCGATGACAGCCGGGCGGCCATGGATTCCGATGGTCGGCGGCGGAGACGGAGGGCTCGCAGTGGCGCGGCTCACTGTTCAGGGGTTCTGCTGCGAATGGCGACTGACCAATCACCGTTCGTGGGGAAGAAAAATTAAAGGGATTTTTAGGAGTGCTCCCTAAATTCTTTGAAAATTCGACATCAATTCCTCAATGGTTTTTCAGTTTTTCTGTAATATTTTTTATTTTTTTATGAGTCTTCGATTCAAGGTTCGTCGTACCGATCGGATCGATCGTACTGCATTTTTCGTGGCACGGTACGTATCGAACTGTACCATACCGTTGAGATACGGTGGAAAATTGACATGTTATGTTGAAACCCATTCTCCTCTTGTAAACTCATTCAAATAATGTCTATTTGTGTTGAAATTTTAGTTATAAACTAATGTAATGGTTTTACAAATTATGATGATTTTAGTTTAATTTTTAGAATTTATTTTACATTGGGTGAAAAATCACCCGAAAATAGTTGCGTCGGTTTAATATCGAAATTCGTACGTCAACAATTCGGATATTTACATTTCTGATATTACCACATTTTTCTAAAAATTATGCTGTTCTCAAAATTTATTTTCATTACAGTTTTTTGATGTCACCCCGTCGGAGCGCGCACTTCTGAGTATGACATTGAGCTATCATTTATTAATGTTAATTAATCTCATATTAATAAAATTACTATAATTGTATTATCTCTTAATTAGTTTATTTTTGAATTTTATCTCAATTAGACACTAATTAGATAACTTAAGTACATATAGAGTTTGTCGCGGTACGACGAACTCTCTATGCACGTATTTCAACGGAATAATATTTGGTTTCGAAAATAAAATCAAATATGAAGTCATCATAATTACTAAAAAAATGTATTAATTATAAAATATAAATATCATGAATTATTGATACATAGATGTCGAGATTAGGTTGACCTAATGATTTTTGGGACAATTTTTACTTGACAAAAAATTAATTTAAAAATTAAACTAAAATTATTACAATTTGTATCACATATTAATTAGCTTATGTTTGAAATTTCATCTCAATTAGACACCATTAGATTCCTTAGATGTTGAGATTAAGTCGATTTACTAATTTTTGAGATAATTTTTACTTGATAAAAAAATAATTTAAAAATTAAATTAAAATTACTATAATTGGTATCATCTCTTAATTAACCTATGTTTAAATTTTCATCTTAATTGGACATCATTTACATGACTTTAATACACCTAATATGAAAAAAGTTATGAAAAAAAAAATTAACCCATACCGACCCGACCGTACCCGGGTGCCGCTTTCACCCGGGCACGGTACGGTACGCCCGTGCCGCCCGCGGCACGGGCGAACCATGCTTCGATTTGCCTTTTAGCCCCTGCAATCTTTTTAAATAACTTGTATCCCTTCTATAGTCCTTTTGCTATATGGATGAAGTATGAACTCCTTGTAACTCCTCAGAATGAGCCACTTAGGTGGTAGATGTACTTTCAGTAGGGCTTCGTCAAATTGTATGAAGATTTACTCGTAGTAAGTAGTAAATTAGTTAGAAATTTTTTTTTGGGAGGGGGGGCTACTTTTTAAATAACTTGATACTTTGAGTTTGAGTACAGTCTCTAATTATGACCATGGTTTGTCATGGCGGGGCGAATCGGCCCGATTCCCCCGAATCAGGTGAAACCCGACCCTGATTCGCTGATTCGCCCCGATTCCTTTATATATAATATCAATATATATATATATTATATCATATAGTAATACATATAATTATCTGATATTAATATCTATTATATATACTATATAATATACCCATGCGAATCGGTCCGATTCGGACCGATTCGGGGGAATCGGAGCGAATCAGGAGCATCTTCGCCTTCCGATTCCGACACGAAACCATGATTATGACACATTATAAGAATTCAAAAGTAGGTGATTTCTCTAATCAGCGATGGCCGATCAGTGTACCACATCGACTTAAAATTCTCCTAGATTAGTACTTATACTATCACGACTCTCTCCCCTCTCTACCTGCCATGACCCCTCCCCCCCCCCGATAGCCCCCTCTTCATTGCAACTCCCCCCCACCCCCCTCCCCTCCCGGGCCGCTACACCTCCACCCCTTTTCCCCCTTCGACAGTCCCCATGTCCCGTCTCGCTGCAACCTCCACCCTCCTAGGGGTGTACAACGGTTCGGTTCGGTCCGGGCAACTCGAACCGAACCGAACATACATCTCAACCTGAATCGAATCGAATCGGAGTTATTTCAGTTCGGTTCAGTTCGGTTCAAACCAAATTTTTATATTTAATTAAATATAATTAAAATTATTAATATTTATACAATAAAAATAAGATAAAATTAAAAATATACATATTTATATGTAAATTAATCATATAATTATATTTTTAATATTTATAATATAAATATTATTATAATTATATTAAAAATCAGTTTATTCGGTTTAAATGGTTCGGTTCGATTTCACAAATTGTGAAACCGAATCGTATCGAATTTCAGTCCAAATCGAACCGAACCGGCCAATTCGATTTGGTCCGGTTCTTCGATTTGAATCGAAATTTGAACACCCCTACACCCTCCCCACCCCAGTCCTCGCCACCTCCGTGCCTCGGCCCCACCCCCTATCCCCATCCTACTGTTTTGCTGCCCCCCTCCCCTCCCTTCCATGCACTTCCCTCTCTATCCTCTCTTTATCTCTCTCTATCATCGCCCTGTCATTCTCTCCCTCTATGGTCCTCCCCGTTGTCCGAGGGGAGGGAGAAATTGACAGAAATGGGGGAGGGAGGACCAAGGAGGGGTGACCCGACAATGTTAGAGGCCGACATTTTCCTAGCACGGTCTCGTACACACAAACCCTACCTCCAATTCCAATCGATTTATTTTATTATTCATCAATTTTCGTTTTTGCATATGATATGGTAATGGAATGTTTTTCAGGTCCAAAAAGATCCATCTAAATGCACACAACAGTAATATTGGACAACGGTGACTGGCTCGTGACTGTTATAGGTGGCTGGTATGTCCACAAAGGGTTTTTGCCCCCATTGTTAAGGGAAATACTAAAGAGAGATATTTATCGTAAGAAAAGTTGGACGAATGGTTGTATATATATGATAGAATTAATCGGATGTTATATGAGACGGTATGATACCATATGTATTATACTGTTTTGATTCAGTTCGGTCCAAAAAAACTCTTAACTTTTATTATTAAAAGAATATAATATTATTTATGTTGAATCGGAGATCGAGAAATCCCTAACATGATACCAATATAGCACAGTCAATCGTGGTTATAAGATCAATTTTGTGATAATTATTACTTCTACAAACCAAAATTTCATGGTATGTTACGGACCGGCGGTTTGGACCGATCCACCTCAAGCTAAATGTTGGGTTTTACCTTAAGTTTTTCCCAGCTTTCGTGTTAGATGGCATGCCCACATATCTCTACCAGCTTTGCACAGAAGCAACTCTGTAAATTTCTTCTGTTAATGGATTGTGTTACAGAGATCAACACCTCACCTTTGGCCAACTGTTGTAGAAGTGCTCGCTAATGGAGTCCTGCTTCGAGCACTGCTCCTAATTCCATGGTAAGGTGTGTTTTAGGGTGCTCCACCTTTGGTTTGTCCATGCCACCACCATCTTCTTCTCCTTCTCTTCAAGACTTCATATTCGCCGTCCTCTCTCCGACGGCCGACATTCGCGGCCACGGCATCACCTTCCGATCATCTCCTCTTCCACGGACCTCAGCAAAGCCGTCGGCACCTAGGACTTGGTTTTCTTTGACACCCCCGGCAATGGTGACCTCGCCGACCACATCACCAACGTGGAACTTACATGATTTGAAATGTTTGACCCTTGGTTGCAATTTAGTGGAGGAGAGTGGTTTTAAGGGACTATCTAGATTGCCATAGTTCAGGCTCGATTTTGGATCCGATATGTATCGGATTAGTGTCATATTAGATTGACTCACCCAAATCATAACGATTTAGATGGCCGAAGATGACGCATTTGTGTCGATTAGTGATGAACGTAAATTTTTTTTTTTCAGATTAATCATTCTTATAGTGGGAAACAATCTCCTTAAAAAAGTTTTAATCAAATTAATTTAACAGAAAATTTTGCACACATTATGGTGCCGACAATATTTAGATGTCGTGATTACTCAAACAAGGTGCGGTATGTCAACCAACTATAACAATAATAATGTAGATTTTAAGAAAATAAGCTTATTAGTTAAAAATGGGTATTTCTCATGGCTGCCGTACACAGTTCGACATAAATGATATTTTTTATAATAAAAGTTAAGAGTTTGTTAAGCCGACTGGATCTATCTAGCACTATTGGTACAGTAATTAGTACCATACTGGATCTAACTGTGCTGAACTGCACTAGTTCAGATAGCTTCGCATCCATCTGGCCGCCACCATTCTTTTTGCACTCTTTTTCACCGTTTTATTTCGTTTTTTTTTTTACTAAGAAATGATTTAACTCAGTTCATTTATTTTTATTTTTTATTTATTATTATTTTTACAATTATATCATCCACATAAAACCATGTTGGTGCGACACTATTCAATTTATACCGTACAACTCGATCGAGTCATTCGACATGACAAACTTTGTTAAGGAAACGATCTCCATTTATTTGTGACATGGCTAGAACATGTGTAATGTATTAAAATATTACAAAACTTACAAAAAATTGAATTCTGCGAAAAAGAAGAAGAAGAAAAGATTGCTTAGATTAGATTGACCCTAAATTGTTACAATACGGAATGACCGTCTATACCATATCACAATTAAGAGTATATATGGTTGATTCAGTGTAAAATTTAATGTAAGAAAATATTTTCAGAGAAAATTTTATACAATTATTTATTTGGTACTCTTGAAAAATTAATTCATAAAATTTTTTTATCTAAAATTTATAAATTTGACATTCTTAATAAAACCCCGTAAACTCCTTTCCTCTATTTTTTTTTCATGTAATTTTTATAACTAAGATTACAGGTTTTGCTCTCATTCTTATTGCTTGGTGCTCGATGGTCGCCGTCTAGAGCCTTGCAATAAGCGACGACCACTAATTGGCACTTGATACCAGACGTCCAATGGCGAATTGTTAATCGCCGATGTCAGAGCCAAATAACCAGCGATTGGCTACTAGTGCTTGGTGCCCTGCGCTCGACCCCTAACGGCTAGTCTTCGATGGCTGCAGCCCAATGGTTGGTACTCGACGATCAATGGCCGATGGCTAGCCACCAACTGTCGGCGCCCTACATCTGATGGCAGTGCCAACAATTTGTGACAGACAGCGACGTCGGTGGTTAGTGGTGATCGACACCCAACTCCCAATAGCGGTACCGACTTGAAGACCGACACTAACGATCTTTATCGACCTCAAGACAATAGATATCAATTTAGATTTATCAAGCAACACTTAAGCTTACAATCATAGTGTTTGAAATATTTTAAAATTATTCTATTCATAAACAAACACTGAAATTTTTTTTCATAAAAAATATTTATGTAGATGTCAAATAGATTATTCTATTTTTTATTTTTTAAAATATTCTTTCTTATTTTTTTTATAAATATATTATACAACCAACTAGTTAAATAGACTCTAAGCCAATATGCCCTCTACTCTTATATGTCCCGCTGGCCCAATCAAATCTGTCAACACCGGCCCACCCCCCTTCCCTTGTGGCTTGCCGTCTCCCCACCGTGTTGGTGTAACCGTTCCCGTGCGAGATTGCTCGTACGCTTCCACGGGGGAAGAATTGACCGTTCAAAAGCGTTGACGGGGGAGAGAGAAGACAAACCGATCGACCCGGTGCCCTTGTAAGTGTTGTGCAAGTTTTGGACAGTTTGGAGCAAAATGGGGGGAGTTCAAATCTCAACAAGTCTCAAATTTTTGGACTAGGGAGGGTGTTTAATTTCCCAAGTCCTAACTTATAACCATGTAAAAATGGAAATAAATCTCTAAATCTTGGTCAAGTGAAGACCATCATATCATATGGTTCTTGTGATGTCCCTGTCAAGAGGGAGGAGAGAAGACTCTTTTATGATGTGAACTCACCAGCTCCTTGTACGTTATCACCTCCACTCAACATGGACAAGTCTGTCATTTATGCATATGAGGCCTTTGCCACCTTCTTTAAGCAGTAATGCGTGTTGGTTGGGCAACAAATGAGAGGTATCCAAGTCCAAATCTTCTTTAAAAAGAGTAATGCTCCTTTTGGGTGGGCATCAAATGAGAGATAGACCAGTCCAAATCAATGAATCATCTATAAAAAAGATTTCCACAACACTGATTTGACAGTACCTCTGAATTAGTTAATTTTTTTGATCTAAATTGTTTTATAGTAGAAAAGAATGTAATCTCATTCTGCAAGAATAACACTGCCTCACATACCCTTTGAGTTACTATTCTTAGTCAATACCATTATATCAAAGTCTGTTAAATTCTAATCATATATTTATATCCACATATTTGATAATAAAATTATTTCCAAAGCGGCTCGCAATGATGCCGGTAAAAAGCGACTGTACGACCATTGACACGTGGCAGTGGGAGGTCTATTGACTTGTCGATCTATCTAACCATCTTTTATAAATGACTTAGACCCATTATGAGATGGATAAATAATCTAACTCATATTTACTATCTATTCGGGTCCGTATGTTTGGTAATCTGATAAGTTATCAACGAATAAATTATCCATAAATAAGATATCGAGATTTTTAATTTGACAAATAAATCATAATATACTTGAGAGGGTGAACATGTAAAAAATTTATCACACATTCTATGAACATGTAAAAAAAAGTCCTTTGACGGCTATCCTACTGGTTTCAGCAGTAAAATTCTTTTCAAAATGGATTTTATGACATCATCCTTGAGTGGACTCGACAAGATAATTAAATTAGGAGAATTATTTATTGCTCGGCTGGCTAGGGAATGCCAGTTTTGTCATTGGTCGGCGTCTAGGTGATTTGTCCGACCAACTCTGTCATTGGTTGTTGTATCTTTTCATAATGGATTTTATGACGTCACTCTTGAGTAGACTCAACAAGACAATTAAATTAGGAGAATTGTTTATTGCTCGACTGACTAGGGAATGCCAGTCTTACCATTCGTCGGCGTTTAGGTGATTTGTCCGACCAACCCTGTCATTGGTTGTTGTATGGGCCCCACGTGACTCCCACTAAAACAACGGCCAATGACAAAATTGACTGGACAAATTGGAGACACATGTGAACCCAAACCTAACAACGTTTTTCGGTGGTCCAAATCTGCCAAAGGCCCACCAACACCACCATCACCACCGCCAGGCCCAAAAGGCCCAAAGACCACAGACGGAGACGTTAGCCCAACCTCCCCCCGTAAGCTCTCACGCACATCGGAGCCGTGCGCTTTGACTCCACTGTAGACGCAGTCAACGCAGTCGAACCACATACCGACAAAGATTACTCTTTTAAAAAAATATAAAAATAAAAAAAGAATGGGTCGCAGGTCCGTAAGGGAGTCTTCGTCCCGGTGCGCATCGAAACGCACCCGACGTACCAGATTCGCCGTACGCTCCTCTCTCACTCTCCTCTATCTCTCCCTGAAAGGGCGGCGCCCCGCCGCTGTCGACGGCAACTGCCGCCTCCAATCTCTCCTCCTCCGTCGGCGTGCCCCGTCAAAGAGGGCAGCCGGAGGCCCCGCGAGGGCGGCGCCAGACCCCGCGACTTGCGGCCTACGCCAGCTCCAGCTCGGCTGCGGGCCGCCGATTCCTCCTGCTCACCTCGCCGGAGGTGGAGAAGAAGGCAATCGCCTCCTGCACGATCCGTCCAGCGCAGCTGTGAAGTGGAGAGCAAGATCAGGACAAGAAGGAAGGCGGCGGGCGTGCGGGGGGCCACTGTGAAGAAGAAGAAGACAGCGGCCAAATCCAGAGACCGCCGTGTCGATTTCTTGCCATTTTCTAATAGTTTCGGAGTTTTCCTCCTGTGATCCGCAAGGTTTTCTGGAAATTTCCCACGGAGGACCGGCTGGCCAGGTGCAGAGATCGATAGATATAGAGAGAGGGAGAGGGTGTGGGGGGGGGGGGGAGGAGAGAGAGAGAGGAGTGTGTTCGGGATCAAGTATGGGGGAAGAGGTGGTGGTTGCGGGGGAGGAGGGGGGCGCCGCCGCCCCGCTGCTGCTGGGGCTCCCCGATGACGTGCTGGGGCTCATCGCGTGCTCCCTTCGGCCTTGTGATGTGTGCAGTCTAATCCTCTGCTGCCGGGGCCTCCGGGACGCACTGACCTCCTCCGACAAGGTGTGGCTCGCCCAGTGCGCGCGCATCGGGCCGTCGCCGGCCGTGCTCTCCCGCTGGCAGGAGGTCGGCGGGATCGCCTCGTACCAGGCTCTCTGCCGTTTCCTGCTGGCCGTCGCGCCGCTGCTTGGCATCTGGGTCCACCAGAACCCCGAGCTTGGGAACGTCGTCTGTGTTGTCTGGGGATTTCTCTCCGTCGTCGGTTGCCGGGTCATCCCCCAGGAGTTGGGGCCGCTTGGGCTCGAGGGGGGTCCCCTCCTCTGGGCCCCTGTCTTCGAGGTCGTCTGCGGCCCCGACGGCTCCGCTTCCTGCTTCTTCCTCCACGGCAGGGAGAGGGATGGTGGGGACGACTCCCTCTACCCCGGGTCCGTCGAGCGCATCGACCCCTCCTGCAACCTGCTCTTGCTGGAGGTCCAGGTTGGCGGCGGCACCGATCAGCAGTGCCTCGCCCAATCCAAGTCCCAGGCGCCGCAGCATGCGACCTTTAGCCGCCTGGCCTTCCGAGACCGTCGCAGGATTCTGGAGCTAGTGGCCGGGCGCGTCCGCCTCGACGTTCCCCCACATCTGGCCGACGCCCCTCTCCTCCCACGGTCTTCTTCCTGGGAAGATGCCACCTTGTTGGCACAGCGTAGGCTGTCTCTCATCCAACTGCAGAAGCTCGGTCGCAGCAGCCTTGATCACAGTGAACTTGAGCGAGGAATGGATACGATTGAACTGAACCGGAGTTCAGATCATAGGAATTGCAGTGGAGGTTCTTGTGCTGTTGGGAGCAGTGCCCTTGGGAAGAGGAGATCGTTCTCCTTCTCCATGGGTGGGTACTTCAAAGGTGGCCTGAAACAGATACTGGGGAAGGCAGGCCGGGCTAATGGTGCTGGTGAGAGCTCCAAAAACTGCTGTCGTTTGTCTCAGTTGCCTTCGGCGTCATCCTCCAGCGGTGAGAGCAAGTACGTACATCTCCATGAGTTTTTGATGATGGGTGACTCGCTCGGGCTGAGCCTGCGTGCTTCTAAGGTGAAATTGAGTACGTATAGAGCGTGGCCTCATATGCACGATAACCGGTTTGCATTGTACAAGCTTCCCCTACAAGTTCCAAAGGAGGGGCAAGAGTACGCAGGACTCTGGGGTGGTGCCTTTGGGTGGCCTCCTGTTCAGCCTTCTGAAGGCATGCCTCGGAAAGCATTGTTCTTTCTCTTGCTTTCATATGATGAAGCAGATGGAAAGACATTCCTTATTGGAACCAAGATACTGGAAGGAACCCACTATGTTCTTCACCCTAATGGCTCCGCTATGTTCACCGTTAAGGTTGATGAGCCCTCGTCAGACCCCTTCCCCTGGGATGTTGATGATGAAGCCAAACCTGTGGAAGTGTTGCAATCATACAGTGGGGAGGGCATTGCAAATGGTTATGGGTTTCGTTACCCTGGTTCCAAACCGGGTTCCTTGTTTGTGATCCAGGGCAAACTTCTTGCATTTGTCTGGAAAGATTCGAAGGTTGTGCTGACATTGCAGAGACTTGACCTGGATTATCTGCTGAGGAAGGGGGAGAAGGTTCCTGCGTTACCCCCCATAGCCAACTTTGCTTACTTGACCAAGTCTTACTCAAATGTATTTGCGAGCCTTCCTAGTAGTTTGCATTGCTCAGTTTCACCAAGGTCTGGTTTTTGATCTTTCTATCATGATCTTTGGTAAATTCCTGAAAGATTTTTGCAAGTTGTTTTTCTTTTGATGTGTTAGTCGTTCATAAAAGAAATGAATGTAGGATCAACTAAGCAAAGATTCTTATCTAGATAGGATAATTTTATGGTTCTTCATTCCATTGTTAGTTATTGATTTACATCAAGCTCTGCAGAAAGTAAGTCAACAAGGAAAGTGTCTACAATATATGATCCATAAGAATACCTGGTCCATGGTTGTCATTGTTGGATCGTGTTGCAGCATTTTGGATTGTGAAATCCTATTGTGAATTGCACGAGGCAAACGTCAGATTGGTGATCCATTACATATAAATGACATAGAACTGGGTTGCATTTTATGTAGTGGTTGCTAAGCCTATTCAAAATGGAAAAAGGAAGGCTAAGAGACGAGAAACGGAGATAGGGAAGTACATGTGTCCTAACATCTGCATGAGTGATAGGCAATGAAGTGCTATGAGGCTCTGGCCAAAGCAGGGTCTAGGAAAGGCCCGTGATGGACAGCATTCCTTATGGTTTTTGCACAGATGTTGTTTCCAGTTTATACTCTAGATCTCTTGCCACATGTCAACCCGAATTTGGGATAAGCTGAGTAAGTCATTGGTATCCATGCATGTTACGAAACTAGAAACTAAAGACCAACATGTAGTCCAGTGATGGTGTTTGTTGTTTAAAGGATAAAACATCATCTCAAGCTAGCTTGACAATTTTTATATGCTACTCTTTTATGCAGAGCTGTCGTTTCAAATAGGCAATCAGAATGTCCTTTTTCCAAGCGTAGTATACTTAGAAAACATAAAGGACTTTGACTCATATGTCCACCCTAATTTTCCTTGTGTGGTTAGAGAAATGTTGCAAAAATATGACACCAAGTTCATCATGGCATCTGGGAGCATTATTCAAATCCGAATCTATATGAAGTTAAATATCTAATATAATGGGAGAGCCATATGCTTGCAATTGTAGGTACATCTGAGAATGCATGGAAAGCAATCCGTAGACAAGTGGGAATTTTTAGGTACTGATGTTTCCAGTCCCTTTTTACTTGCATATTATGGCATGACATGAATATGGGACATGCAAAGTTTGCAAACAATTATATTCTATTTTTCATTTGCCTTTTAGTCAGTTAATATAGAGATGTGCTTTACAGCTAATGTCTTTCATCAGCCTTTGTGCTGTCTTGTGGTTCTTCTGGCTCTTTATCAACCAAAAGCTTTGAGTTGGAGTTTCCCCACATTGAGGTGAAGGGGATTGCTAGGTGGTGTTTAGTTTATGTAACTACTTAACAACAGTTGTAGCCACCCTAGCTTAATTTTTGTCATGTTGAAAGTGGATAACAGGGCAGGTATTCTATCAACAACTTTGTCCTTGTGCAGAGGATATATAGTGTTTGAATATCAAGAATCAATGCTGCCAATCTAGTGCATGAACAAATCTCAATTTGGCCAACCTTCATAGAGAGTTTCACTTTCAAAGACCGATCCTTTCCAAACTCTACCAACAGCAAGAACCTGCATTCATCTACAATCAGATCATAAGTTAGCCTCATTGAGAAGTTAAGAATCCCATTCCCTTTGCCATGTCCAGCAGTCTTCATCTTATTGTATCACATTAGCTGATGATCTGCCTCTGATCTCCTCCATCTGGTATAGATTTGACCTTTTCATCTATACTGCTTTGCATGTTTGTTAGATTGGCGTATTAGGGTTGGTTGAGTGCCCAATAGATAATTGTAGTTCTACTGCCCTCACCTCTCTCAATGTGGTTCTGGCATCACAGTTCTATTCAAAGATTTTAACCTACTTAACATGACCGGGATCAAATTCATTCTTGTGTATTGCCATTTGAATTTCTAGCTGCACTAAATTGCTTCCCCGTACTACACAGGTAATAGAACTCTTCCTTAATATGTGAGCTGAACCAGCGATGGAAGATCGTAGTTCACAGTGATGGGAAACGGAAACCCTAGTTGTGTTTCTTTGGTAAGGCTCACCTACTACTTATCGGGTAAAGAACTTCCACTTTGGAGCGAATAAGGAAAACTGTCCATGACAACGGAAAATTTTATACAATGGGAATTTTTATTAAACCATCTGTTCTCCATTCATAGGCTGACAATGCGCACTCTTGGATGTTCTTTTCAGAACCGGTGTTGAACCTGCAACAAACGAGGCTCTGTACATACCATCTGGGTCTCTGCGGCTTGATTGGCACCCAGACTGGTGTCATGATCGTTCGTGAAAGAGAATAGATCTGCAGATGGATAAAAGCTCATCAATGCAATTGAGAAGAAACACCGTGTTGAGCCTGAACAGTTTTGTTTCCCATGGAAACTGTTGCATTAGTATCTGAGCGCATTTGCGTTTTTATTGCCATAAAGAGTGCATATTTGAAGGGTTGCGAGAATGAAACAGTGCACACCAATTAGATATATTTAATGGCCTCAATTAAATGTACATTCCCTGGAAGACATCGCAGTTTCATCCCTTGTATACTTTAAGTTCTTTTGATTAGAACATGAGTAAAGAAGAAGTAGTGAGTTTTGGCCAAAATGGTATGGGGTGGCATAAAACACTCAACTTTAATGGCGTTTGTTTTGTCTTGATTGATGCAGCCTAACGAAATTATTTGTTGTTGGTTGATGTTAGGCACCAAAAAATCTGAATTTTCATTCATTATTATACAAGGAATTCCTTTTTGTTTTTTCAGAAGAAGAAAATTCGTAGACCCCCCCCCCCCACACCCCAAAACCATTCGCCATGACACCATAGCACCAATTTGAGAATGTTGATGCTTGCAGCAGATGTTGGCTCAGGCCCCGCGTGGGGCTGTGGAGTCTTGTTTGGGTTGGATTTAGGGGTGCAAATAAATCAATGAAAAAGGCTTATTGTACTTGTACATTACACTTTAACTAGGTAATAATTGACACCCCTCATATGAGAAGTGATAAAGTAACAATCTAATTATTGGATGACACATGAGTTTGTTGTTTAGTCAGTGCAATGTGAAAGTGTAATAAGTCTTTCTCTAAATCAATATACTTTATGAGTAACTAAGAGGCTCAGCTCATTTATTAAATTAAATAAATAAATTTGAACAAAAAAACTCGGTTGATAAATGAGTCGAATTTGAATAGAGGTGTACTTAGATTTGATTATGTTTGTGAGCAGTTTGTTAAGATATTTGATAAGTTATTTGTAATGATACTCAAATTTTTATAAATATGAGGACATAAACTTATTTATTTATTTTTTATAGAGTTCTTATTATTTATTTTTTTTAATATTTTAAAAGCATATCATTTATGTTATGTTAAACGAGTTGAGTTCCGAGTTTGAGCTCATTTATATGAGAATTTGCCATTCAAACATGGGTAAAAGGTACAAGAGGGAGGGGATGGTTGCATATGAATATAGCCAAGGGTACAACATATATCAGCCTCGAGTAGAGCAACTCTGAACCTATCAAGTCTTTACATCCATAGAAATGAAAGGCAAGCATCACAAATAGATCACAAAAAAAAATTGGACAATCATTACATAAACTTGGCCTTCGCATAGAACTTGCAATCATTACAAAAAAGCTCATCAGGGATGATTTTTGAGGATCGACGAGAAGATGAATACTCACAGGGAGCTGAAACACTAACGAAAGATAAGGGTGTAAACGAGCCGAGTACTATATTGCTCAAACTCTATTCGTTAATTTTTAATCGAGTTCGAGTTCGAGTTATATCGAGTATTGAAAATACTTGTTCAAATTTGGCTCGTTTAAATACTCTCGAGCTCGAGTCCTTAACGAGTATCTTAACGAGTTTAATTGAATTTGCGAGTTCATTAAGTAAGTCCAATCCAATCTATAAATAAAAATTTGATTGTTCATAAGACGTAAATCTATTTTATTTCAAGCTCATATCTCAATAGTTTTGACAAGTTACTTAATTTAACTATTTTAATATAATATTTAAAATATATTCATAATTTGTCACAAGTAATATGAGATTAATAGATAGACACCGTAAGGGAGGGGGTTGGTGCGCGACAAGGTAGGGGCGGTGCTACAACTCCCCTTCGCACACCGCTCAGAGCCCCCTTTCTGCACCGTCAGTGACGGTACTGTGGCCGCCGAGAGCATCGTTTACCACTGGCGGATGGTCCACAGTGGTCGCCAGAAATGCCAGTGGTCAAAAACGCGCCCTTCGGCCCCACAGGGGGGCTCACCTACTGCGTAGGTTAGTCTCGGGAGGAAGAAGATGCTTGATATGCTGGGGAATCTTGTGACACTAAATTTGTATTCATGCCCTTATTTACATGATTTGTGTATGTACCCTCATTTGCATAATTTGTGTATATACACTGTGGATTTAGTCTGACATTTAAACCCTCATAAATATTTTATATTGTAATAATAATTGTATGAAAATAAATAAATATTTTATATTAATATATATATATATTATATTTAAAGAAATATTTAAACAAAATATTAGCGAGTACTTAGACAAACTCTTAACGAGTACTTAATCGAGCTCTTAACGAGCTCTTAAACGAGCTGTTCATGAGTATAATCGAGTCGAGCTTACATGTGTTTAGACTCGACTTGTTTATGAATCGAGCATTTTTTTGTTCAAGCTCGGCTCGTTAATTAAGTAAACGAGTCGGACCGAACTTTTATCGAGTCGAGCTTCGAATTACTCGTCGAACGTATCGGCTCGTTTACACCCTGTGGTGGCTATTTTTAGCCACCTAAGCCCGCAAGGCCCATCATGGCCCATTGTCATCCTACAGACGGGCGCGACCCTTCGGCAGGGCGACACGTGTCCTCGGGAGAAGCTTGAAGATCCCGAGCACGATCTCTATTCCTAAGCGCCCCCAGGATCCTAGGGGCAGTTTCCGGACACCCCTCATCCTGTTCGGTTCATGCCTTGTCTACCGAACAGGTCTGGCAGGAAGCATGTCCTTGACCCGCCGACAGCAGCAGTGCCCAGGTACCAGGCACCGAGCATCTAGTTCGGCTGCCGAACAAGAGCAGTCACCGAGCACCAGGTCCAGCCTACCGAACAAGCTACCTGCTCGGTATCTTCTGCCCAGGAGCCTCCAAGCAGCTCTTCGTCTCCTTGCAACGGTTACAACGGCTGCATGGCACGTGCCCCATGTTCCAAGGAACCTTAACTGCAAAGGTCCTCAACGGACGCCTCAACGTATAACCCTCCGTTAAAGGCGCCAACCGGCGTATCCTTTCGGGGGCCCATTAAAGGTCAACATGTTCATCTCCCTCAGGGCTGGGGCCTATAAAAGGTACCTGCGACTTCCATGCCAAGCGACGCACCCTTGCGCACAGTATAGCATAGTACTAAAACCTTCCTTCCTCAAGCCTCTCTATAGTTCACTAACTTAGGCATCAGAGGGTTCTCCCTAGTTCTTCAACCGGACCCTCCTGATCCCGTTCTAGTTTTGCAAGTCTTTGTCTACTACCGGCGACCGTCTTCCCTTTTCTCAGTGGAGGCCCGTTTGGTTCAGGCCCAAACAGGAACACACCACCACACACCCCTAACGAGAGAGCTCAACAAAAATGGTCGAGACTAGTGCTGCTATAGAGAAACTCCAAGTGGATGGAGTGTCTTCCTCGTCTCTAAAGACTCCATAGAAAGAAGCAGAGAAAGATGAACACCATGCTCTGATAGGGAGGCACACACGAGGAACTTCTGAGGTGAAAATCGTAAGAACCCACAACGGTGCAGATGAAAATAAGGATAGGAAGAGGGAGAAGGTCCCTAGCAACAAGAGGCTAGATAAGCTGCAAGTAGTCTCTAAATATGTCGGCAAAGATTCCACCAATGCGATCGGTGACAATTCCTCTTACAATCAGAGAACAAAACCTCTGCTAAACAGAGAGTGAAACTAGGAAAATCGGAGTTTCTTGAGAGAAAAACACCTAATGTTGAGATCTTCCGAAAAAATCGGAGATGATTCCCTTCTCCAAAGGGACCCTCTTGAAATAAAAGACTTTCTAGAAGGAGGTGAGATCTTGCTAGTCTGAGGAGGGGGGAGGGGGAGGGAGACTTGTTTACAGGCACCCCTTCCTCTCCCAACCGAAGCTAGAGAAGAGGAAGCACTGAACCTCTTATTTGCCGAGATATCAAATTAGAGAAATCACGTAATTTTTTTGGCACCAAATTTCAAAAAAAAAAATTTTTTGGGTTTGTTAAGTCAATTGACCTAATTTTTTTGAACTATATAAATATGTCCTGAGTTCGAAGCTCATTATGCATGTCTAAATCTTGATTATTTAATAATTTCTGAGAAAATCATCTTATTAATCTCCTTATAAACCCGATAGACCTACATATTGAATTCCTCCCACTTGATTAATAAGTGAGCACCCAACTAAGTGTACGATTTCATCTTCTATGCCCTAAGATTGAATTGTTCTACTGCTTCTCTTACATGTGGTGATGAATGGGTTCTTTTAGGAAACGTAGCCAATGGTAGTTTCAAAAGTGTCAGCACTTGTGGAAAAGATCATATCATATCATTATGTGCAACAGATTACCATGGCCCCCCGCATGAACATAATAACAATCTTAAACGTGAGGACTTTAGTTGGGTCGATCGGTTAGAACTCTTGCTTAAAAGTAAGAGGTCCCGAGTTCGATTCCTGGGGGGGAGGGTTTACCTGATTTATATGCAATTTTCGAGGTGTGTAGATCTGGAGTTTTTTCGGTCAAGTGGGGTAAGGGCAATACGAGTACACGGAAAGTAGGAGCTGCCAAGTCCTGACCTTGGAGTTCACGAACACCAATCCCTGAGCCCACAAAACCACACGGGGCGGGATTTCCTCGTTACCAAAAAAAAAAAACATTCTTAAACGTATTTTGCCCTATAAACTACACATTTCACATCGGAGGAGGAAGGAGGTGTTGACATCTTTTGTCGCTTGTGTTGCTTGTCCAGGTCTGAACAAGTTGATCCGACATTTTTTACCGACCCACCTCCTCTTGCAAAACAATTTTTTTTCTCCCTGTTATGAAGTTCCCATATTATTAAAAAAAAAATTATCCACTTTCAGATGAATAATTATTATTCGTCTCAGATATATATCGGTAGACTCTACAAATATATCAGTAGAGTTTGCGAACGTTACCTCCTACTTACATATGTATCGGATGGGTTAAAGGCTTTTATAAAAATAGAGGATGAATTTTTTACAATAAAATTCAGTGTTTTTTCCCCCTCTTTCTCTTCTTCGCAATATGATCCAGTTTAATGAAACCTAGTGTCTTGGATACAATCTTCAGCTAGTTTATTCCTTCCCCCAATCATGAACACCCACCCTCCCAAGATTAATATCTTCTTGGAGCCAACAAAAATACGTCACAATTAATTTATTTATATATTTTGACAAAGGAAATAATGTCTTTATCTATACTATTATAATAAAATTCAGTCTTAGAAGTACACGTGGCAGCACCAGAATTTTTCTTTTCCCGTCCAAACTGAGATATGTGATACCGCCTAAAACTATCCACATTCTTCTTTCTCTCTATTTTTGTATTTCTTTCTCTCTTTATGACACGCAGCAAATTCAGCGGGATTTAAAATTCAAATCCTCTCCCTTTCTCCATTTGACCCGTCCTTGACAAAAAATAGTATTTTTTATCCAATCCGCCACCCCCCATCTAAAAATATAAGTACTCGCCTCCATTATAATATGCATCTCTCATATTTGATCTATTTAGTGTTCCGCATAAAAATTAGGTTTACTTTTCTTCTATATATAATACTCCTCTATTATTATTAATAACAATCATATCAAATATAATTTATAATTTATAAATTTATTATAATTAAATATATATTTAGAAAAAAAAATCGTGCAACGCACGGGTAGAGATCTAGTTCATTCTATAGAGGAGTAAAACATCCAAGACTAAGGGTGACACAAGCTATCGTTGGCCAAACACGCAACCAAATCTTTTGATACAAGAAAAGTATGGCAAAATTGAGAGCCATGAAATAACAAGGACTCAAGGTCCTAATAACAAACAGGGTAAAACCAAAACCTACTTGATACAACAGGTTGGGAAGTCTAGTGCCACCATTGCACAAGGTGCCATGAACAGATATCGGACATCGTCGATAACTTCACGATGGGAAAAAGTGCCCTCAAGCATCTCGAATATCAGAGAAGAGCTCGACAAGGGGGACGATGCCATCGACTGAGACAAGGGACTCAAAGATGGGGAGCTTGAAAAGCGGGTCTTGCCATCCATTAGAGGTATTGACTAGAGTTGGAAATTAATGTCGTTGCGCACAAATCAAATAGGGAAGAAATAAAGGGAACACAAAGAGAACCGATTAAAAATAAAAACCTAAATTTGGGGCGACAATCGAGTCTCCGAACGACAAGTGAGCACCATCAACCAATTGAAGAAAGAACTTTGACCAAAAGAGTGACCCTTGACAAGGGAAGTAAAACCTCATATAGAAGTAGGAGAGCAAAATGACCCACCGGAGGACACTACACATGCACAAACACCAGAGACCGGGGGAGGGGGGGGAGGACATCCTCCGCTCGCTTCTAAACGAGTAGGAAGACAAAGATGATTAGGGTAACAAGACGCAGGCGAAGACAACATATCTTCCAAGGAGAAAGGTTTAGCACACTTTCTTATTACACTTAAGTGTAATATAATTAAGTATTAAATTCATGTGACACTCAATAATTAAGTTGTTATTTTATCACTCTCCATGTGAGAAGTGCCATATGAATTTAATATCTAGTCATATTATACTTAAATATAAAAAAAATATACTAAATCTTTATCATCTTAAAATTTTCTCAATCTAGACAATACATAGTGAGAACAACTGGATCTCTGCTCGCTGCGGTGAGGTTGTTAGGTCACAATTTATTACCCAAAGAACCAAATAAGATGAGATCATCTATATATATATATATATAATATACACACACATCTCGAGATCACCGAGTACATCCTAAAGTTTATTCTTTTCGATAGAACTAACAACGCCATGACCTTTGAATGATGTGGGGAAAGGGGGCATAAGATTTCTCGCATTACATCCAAAGAAGGCGCCCACCCCAGCAGTCTGCAGCGAACTTTTCGGACACATCACGTGGAGAGACATGTACGCACATGTATCTTAGAGGTAATAGTTGCCCATCTCCTTGTTAGATACTTGCCGGAACAGAGACCTTCCTCGGCTGCATGCCATCCGAAAGAAACAATAAATAGTCCGACTCCGAACCCATCGAAATTGTCGGCTGGAGACATGGAAAAGGATTTTTTTTTTCTCTTTTCTTCTAATGGTCTATTGGACTTAATGCAATGTCTCCACCGCCGGACCAGAGTCCTCCTACTGGCCAATCATTTGTTTGTGTGTGCTGCTTCTACTGTTGTTTAATCACTGCCTTAGTATAAAGTTTAGGTGTCAAAAGATGTCATATTACAATGGGACTTACAGTGAAGAGACTGTGGAGTGGATAATCACATAAGAGGTCTGCAACTCGGAAGAATTCCCATGGTGTGTGTACACACCCCTTTATCTTTGTGTTGTGTTAAACACCTTATATGATGCATACTTTATCGTTGTTATGGAACTGTCTGGCAGATTAGCAGCAGTCTTGCATGATATGGAGGGGTTCTCTGGGGGCATCCAGGGCCAGATTTCACATGACTCACCTCACTTTGTCGGCAGTATACACTTCAAACAGATGGGAAAACCAAAACAGGAGTACTTGAAGAGGCCAAGTATTTCTCTCTCTCTCTCTTCATCAAAGTTATTCCGTCATACTTTGTTGGAGCAATGAGAGATCCTTGGGCAAACCCACATGTAAAAATCTTTGGACCCATGCCCTCCCCAGTGTTTATTACTGGACCAGGTCAAGTTTGACAACAAGATGGTGATGACAGCTCTAGCAAAATTCATGAAACCCAGAGAAACCATATTAATATGGGGCAAAATAAGAGAAACATGTTGAAGAGATGAACTCAGATCATGTGAATTATACAAGTATTGGTGAGCTTGCTTGGTGGAGCCACACAAGCTCACAGTAAACTCAGCAGCAGAGTCCTTTCCTTCTCCAATGGTCACAGCACCCAAGAAACCAGAGGTGCCTGACCAGGCAAACAACATATCACTCGCCTTTCAAAGTATAGAGGCTGTGAAGTTATTAAATTCCCTTCTCCCACAGCCTTGTGGAGGAGGAGAAGGAGGGCAGTGGTGGTGGGGAGGCGAGGAGGAGGGAACTCTTTCCATAGACTACCTCTCTTCCCTACCTCCCCTATAAAAAGATATAGCAAAGAGCGAGAAAAAAATGACTCTGGGGATCAGAAAAAACCAGGTATGAGACTGAGACCCCAAGAAAGAGCACTATGTACAAGCTACAAAAGGGGGGACTTTGGAGATATCCCATTGTGAGGAGCCATCAGTTGAAGCTTGACGAACGGCTCCACCTGCCTTTCAGGTAGTCTTCCAGGGAGCCATGGGACATGATTTGTTCTGCTATGTTCTCTGTGCTGCTTTCAGACAATGTGTCGTCCTCCACATCAAGCAATGCAAGGCTCAGGTGGGAATGGAGAGCAGCAGCTGGGCTTGCGGATTCGTCATCCAGCCCATCAAACTCCTCTGCAGCGCCAGTCTGGAGCTTCGCCCATTTCACTACGTCTTCGTCTCCTTGGAGAAGCTTCAAGACCTTTTTGTTGGAAAGATTCAGTGATCAGCAAAATAGCTCGAGAAGAATCATATGCTTTGTTTGATCAGGAATATGGGTTTGGATTGTGTTTGTGGGGAAGGGACATGGCAAACTTACAAGGGCCATCATTGGCCGTGATCGAGGAGATCTCCTGATGCAAAGAGAAGCAGCTAGAGTTATTCTTTCTACTTGATCCATATCAGCATTATCACCTAAGCTTGGGTCCAGCAGCTGCATCATTTTGCCGCTCTCCAGCATTGGCTTTGCCTGTCATCATGATCCATGTCAAGATGCTTGCTTTTCTTGGATATCGAACAAGAAGATTTTACAAATTTTACAGATATTTAGTCCACCGCAAATTAGACCAGTATGTGTACAAAGTAGGGATGCCTGTGGAGAGAGAACTTACCCACATGACCAGGCTCTCCAGGCCCTTTGGGCACTCTGTGTTGATGGGCTTTCTTCCTGTGAGAAGCTCTAGAAGCACCACTCCGAAGGCATACACATCAATCTTTTCATTAACCTTCCCATACATGAAATATTCAGGAGCCAGGTACCTGCAACAGAGTATTTCTTTAGAACTTTTCACCAAGACTGGTGCATGTTAATTGATGCAATTTATCAATGGCTGGACTCAAACAGGAGATAGATGTAGAGTAACTCACCCAAATGTCCCTGCAACATCATTGCATGTCATGTTGGATGAAGTTGAGGATGCCCACTGAGCGAGCCCAAAGTCAGACAACTGACAAGAAAAAGAGCATACATGAGCAAGTAAGAAATGCAGGAAACAGATCTGTCCACAGATTCAAGGAAGTGAAACATCACCTGTGGCTCACAATCGTCGGAGAGCAGGATGTTTGATGATTTGACATCCCTGTGGATCACAGGTTGAGCAATTCCAGCACCATGCAGGTACTCCAGTGCCTCAGCTACACCCACTGCCACCTTATACCTCTCAACCCAACCAAATGAAGGCTTCCCCTTTACATCACCTATATTGTAAGAACACAAAAAATATGGCACCAAGAGTGTGAAATAACTGAGGATATGCAAAAGGAAATAACAGAGGATACATGAGACATCCTCTAAACAAGACTTGGTTCCATACCATGAAGGTTGTCTTCCAGGCTACCCCTTGACAAGAAATCATAGACCAACATGAAATTATCACCCTCAAAGCAAAACCCAGAGAGGGAAATGATGTTCTTGTGGTGCAAGGTGGTGATGATTTCAACTTCCAAGGCAAACTCTTTAGACACATCTTCGGATTGCTGCAAGATCTTCACAGCTATCTCCTTGCCATCAGGAAGGCAACCCTTGTAAACTCGGCTGCTACCTCCCTTCCAACCATTTTCTCTGCATAAATATTAAGTGTACTGCATCAGATTTAAGCCTCAGAAACCAAAACCAAACTAATGGAAATGCAGTGGGGGGGGGGGGGGAGATGGGGGCAAAGAGAAAAAAGGAGAGAAACAAACCAGCTGAGAAATTGTGTGTGGCACTCATGAGTTCATGGTAACTGAACAATCTGCAGGTAGATGAATATTTCAGCTGAAGAGACTCCAATTCCTTGGGATGTTTCCTGGATTCTTCATGGTGGATTGCATCTGGTGGATGAGATGCATCATTCCCCAGAGGAACTATGGCCCCAGCGTTGATGTGAAGACTGGGTGGGGAATCCACCACTGCTCTCGGAGGCCTGCGGACTGGATGGACTGACGACGACGCCGAATACCGGGAGGGGAGCCTCATCGCCCATTGAACAACTGAGATCCTGCACTTCTCCGAAACCGTCCTCTTGTCATGTAAGAAGGTCTTCCTGAGGAGGGGCCACCCAGGTCTGGATTCTCCAAAGTCCTTGGCGAAAATAGAGAGGGAGCTCGGGCGAGCTCGGACGACCGCCGTGGAGGAACCTTTCTTTGGCTGGATGCTTTGTGATCCGTTGTCTACTTGAGCAGGCTCGGGAACATGCTTGGATGAAGCAACTGGTGATTCACCACCATCTGTGCCTCTACAGAGGCTGGGCACATCTGCATCATCACACGATGGACCCATGGAAGTATCATGCTTTGCTGCTTCCCCTCTGGGTGAAGGTTCGGAATTGGCGCCGTCAATTCCATTGCTAGCTTTGGAGTTCTTGGTTGATACGTGGTGGGCATGAAAGCTGGGTCTGGGACTGCAACACCCGGCCTTTTGGAGTTCTGTTTTTACCAGTTGATTTCAAGGAACAAAAAAAAAACGAGGAATTGGAACCCAAAACAGGAGATGCAACAAAGACGAGTGCAACAGTGGCGGAGAGCTGATAGAAACTGCGCAGGGGATGGTGGAGCCAGACCTGTGGGCCGCTGGAGGCGGATTGCTTCCTTCTGGAACATGATTTTGCCGTTGTCCACAGCGTGCACCGAGCAGTCGCGGGGGACCTTCTTCGCGCAGTACTTGGCGACGGAAGTCGACGATCTGATCCCAATTGTGGCCAGTTAGAAGGATTTCAGAGAAGAAGAAGAACAGAATCGGAGAGAGGCAGAGGAAAAGTGACCCACCCGATGGTGCGGCCGTTCCCGGAGACACCAAGAACGAGCTTGGTGGCTGAGAAGTTATTGACTTCGGTGACGAGGACCTTGCGGAGCGACGAACCACGGCATATCTTAAGCTTCAGATCGATCTGAAACAAGCAGAACAATCTAAATCAGCACCAGATTTAGCGGATCCTTCTAGCGGTTGGTCCTGTTCTTGATTCCCAAACGCGAGAAGCACGCCGAATCGGAGGAAAACGAGGAGGGAACCTGCTTCAGGCTGCAGAAGCCCTCGTAGGCGGCGAGCACGGAGTCGAAGGACCTGATCAGGGAAATCAAGGACAAGCACGAAGCGGTCTTGCCGTCGGAATCCGTACGACGTGCTGCAGAAAAGAACGAGAACCACCGAATCGTGAGGAGAAACAAGAGACGAAGGAGAAGCCAAGGGGGCGAGAGCAGCAGGACCCCCACGGGCGGAGGCGGAGCCGGGGAGGACATGGAGGGCGACGACGCGGTCCCCGGGCTCGGCGACCTTGACGAGAGCCCACGTGAGCAGCTCCCTGCCGTCGGCATCCATCCGCATCCCCACCATGACCGTCTGCCGCTCATCGCCGCCGGGTGCCATTGCTCCGTTCCAAATTGCCAGCTTTTCCCTTCCTTCCTCATCCGCCGGCGCCCCGTGTCGCGTCTCCTCCCCGGCCATGGTCACCTGCGCCGCTTTCACCTTCATGGTTTGCCGACCCCTCCCCTGTCCGGCCGCTGCTGGGACACCCCTCCCTCTCTCGCGCCTTGGGTTCCTACGAGGGCGGGGAGGAGGAGAGGGGGGAGGGGTAGGCGTGGCGATCGGCCATGGGCAGGGCGATATACGCGGAGAGGTGGAGAGAGGTGTAGGAGTGAGGAAGAGGAGGAGGAGCACAGAGAGAGAGAGAGAGAGAGAGGAGCGGGAGGAGCAGTAATGGCGTTGCCGCCGGCGTGTTGGAGCGGGTAGCTTTTGCTGTTGCGGTAACGCCGGTGGGGGTGGGGGCGGTGGCGTTGTGTCTGTGCGTGGATTTATGAGTGTCGGAAGGAGAAGAGGGGGGTGTTCGAATGGGGTGCTTTCCCTCTTCAACACCCCCCTCGTTCCCACCGCGCCCTCTCTCTCTCTCTCCCTCTCCTCTCTTCTCTCTCTAACTCTCTCTAGTCTCTCTCTCCTCTTTTCTCTCTCTATCTCCCATTCTCTCTCCTCTCTTCTCTCTCTATCTCCCATTCTCTCTCCTCTCTCTCTCCCTATATCTCCTTCTCTCTCCTCTCTTCTCTCTCTATTTCCCCATCTCTCTCTGCGACTCTCTCGTCTCTTCTCCCTCTCTCTCTCTTCCAGGTGGAGAGAGAGGAAAAGACATGTCTGAATAATAAAAATAGTGACTTTTACAGTTTTGTGATTTTTTTACTAATTACAAATGGACATAATTTTGTCTTTAAATCTTGAGAAAGATTTACTGCACTTTCATATTGCACTCAAGTACAATATGACTAAGTACTTCACCCATGTGGCATCCCTCACATGGAGTGTGATCTCACATGGAGTGTGATAAAGTGGCAACCCAATTGTTGGGTGCCACATGGACATAGTATCTAGTCATATTACACTTTAAATGCAATATGAAAGTGCACCAAGTCTTTCTCTTAAATCTTCTAACATTATCACTTGCGTTGGCCTATATTCTACCACACATGCATTCTCATATGTATTTTTATGTATATATTGCATACCTATGCCCGAGTATTAAACAAACAAAGGTATCTTTGTTATTTTTGAGCTTAATATTGCCATAATTAATTAGATGAAATATTTTTTGGAAAATATAACCGAGACATAATTATAATTAATGGAAGCATGGAATCTAAGGGCTTAGAAACGGTATACTTTCTGCCTCTTTAATCAAAACTATAATAATATACATAATTCTATGATAAAAAAGATAAGAAATAGATCAAGAAATTGACACAAAAAGATGGGTGTTCCTCCTTTTGTCAGAGGAAAAAGGTGGCAACTTGTGGATAGGGTTTAATGTGCCAAGTGATTGAATTGTGTGCACATGAATCTATGTGCTATGCAAAGCATCACAATCCTACAGAAAAAGGGAGCATGTTTCGTTTGTTCACACATCTTCGGATGGAAAATGGAAATTAATTGAAGATCTAAATTTTGTATAAGGTATTATTTTAAAAAAATGAGAGTGGCTAGCTTCTTCTTTTTAAGTTACTTGAAGATATGAACTAAAGCACGTGATTTCCCGTCTATCAAGTTCATAGACCTAATCCGGTTCATTCTGAACTTCTATCCATTTATACACTCTCCACATGTTCTTGGACACTTGAGGATCTTTGAGCAGACATCTACTTGACTAGATGAGCACAGACTTTGCCAGTTATCTTCAAATCTTCGAACTCCATTCATCGAGCACTTACCTCATATGTTTGCAGGTATCGTAACTGCTTTTATCGTGCCAGAGTGCCAGAGTTCGCATCCCCTAAGAGGGGTGCAACTCCTCATAACAAAAATATAACGAAGTGACCCCTCACGATCTGGATAAATTTCATGCCACGATCTCCTCAATGTCTCTCCGTTGGATCCTTAATTGCTGCCCTTAATAATCCGTTATAGTTTGCCGACACGTAAATTGCTCAGACTTCGGCTATATAAAAGGATCTAAATCTCCGATATCAAACTCTTCTGATCTAAATCTCTCAACATTTTCAGTTAAGTTTCATACTGACTTAGGCATCGAAAGATTCTCCCCCAGTTCTTCAAACTGGGAGCGTTTGACGTCCTCTCTATTCTTGCAAGCTCTACACGTTCACCGACCGAATTCCTTCTTCTCTTAAGATATGGGCAGATGGAGTCGTCTCCGACCACTTTCTAACCGCTATAATACTTAACATGTTACATTAATTTGGAACACTTAGCTTGTCGATTTGAATGTGTGGAATCACTCCATTAATTTCTTTCATTAAATATTTTTTTGTTACAAAGTTAGGAAGAAAATGGGCCTCTGAAAGGAAGGTGTTGCATTCCTATGTTTAATCTGGAATTTAATTGATCAGAGCCAACTAGCCCAAATCGAATGGTTAAAATCTTGTTTCGAAACAGGTGATTAAAATTTTCTGCAAAATCCCTAAACAAATGCACATATATTATGCATTCTCGCCTGATCAGCATAGTAACTATTTTAACTTTCAACAACTAAATATTTGTTTGATGAATTTAATTCTTTTTGCCAATTGCTTCAGAATCTTGAAGAGATAATTCCTATTTTGTCTTGAAATATAAGATGGAATTCTATTTATTAGGCATATCTACAACCAAATAAGCAAAGAATTTTGACAATTGTTGAATCTACAAATTGGAGAGAAAATGCCAGCTGGTGGCACCTTTTGAATAAGTTTGAAAACTTGAAAAGGAGACATAAGAGGGATGAAAGGAACATTCATACCACTTTCACCATCAGAAGCTCTCAACTAATTTTATTGTAAAGCTAAGTTGTGTTTTTAAATCTAACAAGTTATACCTAGCTATGGAAATTTGTGACTCCTCTAATGGAATGGAAGGAAAGAGTAAAAGAGAGGGAGGAAAACGTGAAACATTACTTACATCCTTATCACAACTCATTCTTATCATAAATTTGTGTTCTTGAATGTTTCCTAATATTAGGGATTCTAGATATATGCTCTTGGAGCCTCATTTTTACATATGAATATAAAATATCATTAAAATGATATTGGAATGAAAGTATATATGGAATTGGGTGTGTGTTTGTGTATTCATTTTTATTCATCCCTTGTGTATAAGAACCTCATATGACATGCATGGTGACAAAGAAAATGAGAAGATGATCAAAATGGGAATTTTGAATAAATGAAATTGGTTTTCATAATATTGTTTTGGTCAAAATGAAAATAATTCTTCACTTTTTGGTCGTAGAAAATGGCAGTCAATGTAATCGTCGACGTGACCTTCAAACCCTAAGAAATGAGGTCATCTCTGACTACAACATGATGACATGACTCGACAACGATGTAATAATTACCTCTTATATTAATAAATATTATAACGCCGATTATACTAACACAATATATAATCCCTTCTTCTAACTATTTTCTAATATAATCTTCTTTTACTATAGTTGGAATTACAAAATATGGATTTGAAATTAATTAGAACAGTTTTCTTTCTTTTCATCATTGGAGGCAAGATATCTTTACATAAAATGTGGATGGATGGAGATTCTCTTACAAGGGGGAGAAGACACTTCATGAAGAAAGCCATGGGTGTCCTTGTTCCCCAAGAATCTAGGATGGTGACTGGTCTCATCTTCCATGTACATCATCATCATGTGTAAGTTTGTGTGATTCACATGCTAACTGCTGATGTCTGGCTAATTTATGTCTCCATCTATATGAAAAAAAGGACCTAATTTTCCCCCCACTCTCTGGCCTAATGTAAGAATGGAGCACTTAGTTGTTGTTGTTCTCATATTTGTTCTTTTAACTCTCAACTTTGACCACCAAACTATTCACATAGGTATTTCATATATGTAGTTTATCAAACTTAAGCTTGGTGCTGCTCTCATATGGAGGAACTTAGCTAGGTTCCCTATATTTAATAAAGTTATGACATGACACATTAAGTTAAACATTCTTATCCAATGTTTGAACCATTTCAAGAACTATAATGGTAGAGCGAGCCATTAGACTAAAACTTAAATTTCCCACTTCGTTTGAACGTCCAAAAGGAGCACCCAAAGTTTGAAACGTGCCATCCAAGTAGATCTTCCAAAGTTTTGGTAAGTGTCCGGTAAACTTTGAAGCATAAGATCAAAGTAAAAGCTTATAACTTGACATGTCAAGCAAGCTTTGACCCATCTTTCGTGAATGCAACTTGGTTCAAAATTTTCTTGGAAATTAGAGCTCCATAAAAGGGTTCTTGACACGCATTTAGCAAGGGCATCTTTTGCCTTCCATAAAGCTTGATTAGGATACAACACGAGTTGAGCCTTTGCATGACCCCGATAAGATGGTCACGACAATTAGACAAATGGATAGTTTAGGCCAAACAAAAAAAAAGACCCTAATCATTATCCCATGAAAAGAGAAAGAAGAATTAAAGAAGAACAGAGATGGTAACAAATATGACAACGATAATAAAAAAAAGGAGAATTACAATTAATTTCTATTTTTGAGAGATTTATTTTTAAAATTTTGACTTACATATTTTTTAAAAGAGATAAATATATAATTTTTTTAAAGAATCAAAATTTTAAAAAAAATTCCCCAAAAATAAGGATTAATTGATAATTATCCCTAACAAAAAAAATGTGGCATGCATGGTCACGTTCTTGGTGTTTTTTTTTCTTCATTTTTTTTAACATCAACTAATTGGGTCCCAAAGCTACTAATGAGGGGTCAATTGGGCCTTCGGACCCATTGATTATGGATGCCATGGAGTGTCTAAAATCTGACCTAAAATTGACGGTTTCTTTATATTAAATTCGAGATTTTTTCGGTCAAGTGGGGTAAAAGAAATACAGATATACGGAAAGTAAGAGCTGCTAAGTTTTGATTTTGAAGTTTACGAACACCAATCTCTGAACCCACAAAATCACACGAGACGAGATTTCCTCGTTATCAAAAAAAAAAAAAAAAAGGATCGCCTTCATGAACCATGCAATCCTAATAATTACCGCTTACCAAGTGAGTTGACTGGTAAGTATGAAGAAATGAGGACTTGGCTCCAATCTTCAAACTATTGTAGCAAGGACAGGTACAACACAAGTTTGAGTTTGATGGATTCCCCACCATCCCTGTTCTGATATCTGTCCTTTCCATTATGATTAGTGGACATTCCACAGCTTTCCCTGGGCTTAAACAAAGAAAAATGACCCAATCAATCATGCACTTTGGGAATGGGATCCCTCTAAGGCATATGATTGGTGGTGCACTGCACGGGGTGATCAACATACAACTCAATGATTTAAATTAGTTACATGCCATCAACTTATCTTCACGTGGTAGATTTAGAGGGTCGAGTTAACATCTTTCTTAAGTAATATTATATGACACATGACGTGAAGTTTTAGAAGATCAATTTACAAGTTTTGACAAGTCAGATTTGTAATGTAATTGATATCCAAGTTATAGGAAAAAATGATGATCTTTATACATAATTTGAATTTTGACGTAGTGATAGTCTAATCCTTACAACAAATAATATTAGAACGAGGTTATAATAGATCCACCACCTCTTCGTCCCTCCAAATTGCCAATTGGACATATGCCATGTGTATTGTAAGTAAGATGGTTAGAAGTATTGCATCTAGGGCTGTAAACGGATCCGAATAACATCCGGATCCGATTCAAATTTATATCCGATTAATTAGATATTATCTATTTAACAAATATTTGACGGATCAAATTTTAGATATAAATATTATCCGGATGATATAGAGTGGATACCTTAAAAAATTCTTAAGACTAGATGGAACAACTAGTATGATGAGCTTAAACATAAGAGCAATGCTAAGTATTCGAACGTCTGAGTGAATTAATGAGCGTCATTCAAACGTCCGAATAAATCATTCTCTCAAATGTCCGGATGAATAGCATTTCCCTAACCATAATGCAAAACACATAAAGGTTTTGAAATGTACAAGCAACCTCTTCGTTTCACCCAAGAATCATAAGATGAGTTTTTAAGCTTCTAACCTGTTGGTTGACTCACACATGTCATCAGTTCCTATCATTTGAACCTTTTTGTTCACACAAGTCAATCCAATCGACACATCGAATAGTCTTACTTTTTTCCCGCAGCTTTTAACGCTGCCGACCCGTCCGAGCCAAATCCCCGTTGCGTGGGCAACTTGGATCACCAGAACCGTCGCACCCATACGCCACATGGGGGTGGTCTTTGTGGGCCGGCCACCACCCACATGGGCTGCAACTTGTGGCTGTGTGACTTAATAGCTTATTAGAAGCTCTTTATTTATATTTAGATTTCAAATACCACTAGGAATTATATTTTAAAGATTTTTCTTAAGAAATTGAGAACTACGTAATAAACTAAGAGAATTTTTTGTCCCCTTTCTAACGTGGGCAGCAAAAATGTTATGCCACCTGATGCTGGTTGCCAGTCGCAGAGGCTGCCGCTGACGACGTCTTCCGGAATTTGGCGATCCGACACTCCCGACACGTGGGTCCTCGACAGATCCGGGGGCAAAAGATCATCCAATCGCTACACGAGGTAAGTCTAGCTGGCCTTGCGCCTGTTAATCTTGTGAGCTTGATATGGAAGGGCTTGAGGATCTCGGGCCACGACACCTCCCTCCTTTGCAACTGGCAATCGCTAGCTGTGATCGTGCCCCCGGTGATCGTGCCCCCTGCCTTAAAACCACTCCTTAGCATAACAAGGAAATCAAAGACGCATACTAAGGCAACTGGCAGTGGCCTGCCTCGCAACCCCCCCCCCCCCCCCCTATAAAAGCAAAGGAGACACTACCGAACAAAGGTATGCTACTCGTGACGTTGAAACTCTCTTCCCCATTTTTTTCTCACCGGTCTAACTTGGGTGTCAGAGTGTCTCCCCATCGAGATGATTCGGTGGTCTCCGCAGGCGGGAGCTTTGTCAACCCTCACCGACGACGACACACCATCGTCTCGGGGCCCACTCAAATTGACCCTGATCAACCCCTTTTAATTTGCACTTCCAGCAATACCACCTATCCATCCCATTACGTTAGGCTATATAAAATGTGGTATGACATTTAGCTACAACGACAGGGTAGATGATAGGACTGTAAAAAAAAATCTGAATGTCTTATTATTCATGAATTCGATTCAGATAAAAATTATAAGATACAGAAACTCATTTAACCACCGACACCAAATTGAATTTGGATTTGGATATGTTTATAAGCTATCGGAATTAGATACGGAAGAATAGTTTTCATATTTGATTATCGATTTTTGAATTTAATATATATATATATAATATGTTATGATATATATTAATAATATATATTTCATATTATCTGAATATGTTGTTATACAAATTTTGAATCTGATTTTTTGAATATATAATAATATCTAACTTTTGATAATTTGAAGAAACAACTTCGGATACGGAAATAAATAAATACATAAATAACAACTTCGATGATTAATTCTTATCAGATGTAAATACATAAATAACAATTTTTATATCTAATTAATTCGACCCGTTTACAATTTTAGTGGATGGTGATCCCATCTCACATGACGTTATATCTCATGTGATGAGATGAAGAGGATGGATGGCAACAACGCCAACAATGGATGGTGTAGATGGCGTCATATGATGCGGCATCGCAACTGACGTGATGTGGAGAAGGTGGACATGTGACACGTACGGAGGGATATTATAGACATTACCTAATAAGACTAAAATATCTAATTTTAAAATTTTCAGGAGGGATTAAAAACCAAAAAAAAAAAAAGGCAGAGGTGGGCGGCAACATGTGAGGCGGGCAGCGAGCGGAGAACTCGCCGCCGGCGCCGGGGAAAGCGCAAAAAGTGCCGCACTTGAGAGGGCACTACTCGTGGGCGTGGGCAGGTCCTTCAAACGCACCACCGCACGATCCGATCCAGCTGACGACGTAAGAATAGTTCGCACGGTCGACTCCAACACAGCACCAGCTAGCCACAGCTCACCGTGCCCGTCCCTGGTCTTCTGGCGATTAATTGGATCATATGGACCATCTGACGTGGAGCTTAATTAGTTCCTAACTTGCTAACAATTATAATATTCTTACTATGGTACGGCAGAAGCAACCTAGATTGTGTTCTTTTTTTTTTTTTTGAAATTTTATGACACACATGTTTATTTCCACATTGCAATGAATTGTTTGACAGATTTATGTTTATTTAACATACCCTATTTTCTCAAGACTTATGATGGGTTTAGAGAGTCGAGTTAACATCTCTCTTAAGGAAAATGCCAATTGCACGGCCGGCCGCGTCATCACGCGCCCCGGGCGCGCCCCACCCCCGCCTGATGGTGTGCCCACGCCCCATGTGGACGCATTATTTGCACGGCCAGCCGTGCACAAAGCGGAACTCTTCTCTTAAAGAACATCGCGTGACGTGAGATTTAGAGAACCAAATTTTGAGAACTTGACAAATTTAACTCGTAATATAATTAATAGTTAAATTTAAAAAAAATGATGATCTCTAAACATAATTCAAATTTTAGTATAATGATATTAATCTTATTTTGATAACAAATAGTATCATAACACAGTTGCGAATTTAATATGAAAGGAAGCATAGTAAATCTGAAAAGGTGAATCAATATTTTTCCTAAATAATATTATGTGATGTGGTGGCTAATTATATTTGAGGGGTTTATCTAGATTATGTAGTACCTTTACGTAGAAGTGTATTTGTCTGAACACTCGAAAATGTTTGAGAAACCAATCAAGTCCGAGGTCGAATAATATTTTTATCTTGTACGATAAAATCTTTTCTCAAGTTAAAAATTCTTAAGATTTAAATTCTTAAGATTCTCTGCAACTCCATGTCTGGATGTTTGGCCACCACTCCCATGTGCCCTACGCCGCCGCCTGCCGCCCCTCCATGTGCATGTCTTATCCTTCACACCACCACCGCCGGCCGCTTCACCGTCCATATTCTTCGGAGAGTTCTTATTTTATTGGGTAGTTTTTTCAGAAATACTTAATTTTATTTTAGAAAAAATTAATTACAGTTTTTTTTTTCACGAGAGCACCTTAATTGTAAGTCTCTATCAAAAATATTTATGCGACAAAATTTAGACATTTTTATGGATGTTAATTTTTAATCTCTATATTTTTTTGAGATCCATACTAGACGATCTTCAAATGGCATTTTCCGTTCTTGATCATGAACAATTGTTACTTTAGAAATTTTCAACTCTTATTTTAATATTTTTGAACTTACATTTTAAATAATATCAATAATTATTTTAAATCTCACATATTTTAATTCATCGTAACATATACTTTAACAATATCTAACACTTATTTTAACGTCTTAAAACTTAAATTTTAAGTTATATTAACAGTGCCTTTAAATCTCACATATTTTCACCCACCGTTGTACATACTTTAACGACCTCTTACTTTAACATCTTTAAACTTTTATTTTAACGTCTTCAAACTTAAATTTTAAGTCATGTTAATAATAACTTTAAGTCACACGTACTTTGACTCATTGTCACACATACTTTAACGATTTTGGACTCTCACTTTATATCTTCGAACTTAGATTTTAAATCATGCTAATAATGATTTTAAGTTCCATACATTTTAGCTTACCATCATACATATTTTAACGTCGTTGAACTCTTATTTTAATACCTTCAAACTCAAAGTTAACAATAGTTTTAAGTCCCACACACTTTGATTCACTGTCACACATATTTTAACGATTTCAGACTCTTATCTTAACACATTTGAACTTAAATTTTAAATCATATCATCAATGACTTTAAGTCTTATTTATTTTAACTTACCGTAACACATATTTTAACGGCTTCAAACTCTTACTTTAAAACTTTACAACAATTACATATGTGATATATTGTGTAACATTGAAAGTTAAAGTGAAACTGTAAAGTATTAAAGCAATAAACAATTTGTTTTACTGTAATATACATAATTGGTTGAAGGAACATAGAATTGTCAACCTCTCTATTAAAGTACACGTATGAATGCATTAAACTAACATTGTACGTGAGTTAAAGTAAAAGAGAAATCTTGTTAAAGTACATGTATGCATGTATTAAACTAACATTGTACGTGAGTTAAAGTAGAAGAGAAATCTTGTTAAATTACAAAATAGAGAATAATAACCTAAATGATAAGTTAAAGTAGATGAAGAACTCAGTTAAACTAGATGAGAAAATTGGTTAAAGTAGACAATAAAACTAGTTAAAGTATAAATATAGTGGTCATACATATAATCTGATGGTAAGGAATAAGGGTATATATTAATTACATGGAAGGATAAAACGAAAAATAAAATAGAAGATGAAAATTGTCTTTCCAAAGACTAATCATTAAAGCCCACCAAAAGACAAGACTATTTGAGACATTTTTTTCTAACAAAGATTAGAAAATAAATCTGCTTACTACCAAGGACCCTTAATTATTTTTTATTTTATTTTATTATTATTATTTTGAATCAGGCATAATATGCTGCCAATAAATTGGCTGAGGAGACTAAAAGTGCACTAAAAAGTATATAATAAAGTGTAATAAATACTTCTTCTCAATCATCCTCAGACTAGGTTGGTCGTGCCACAAGAATCGGTCGTGTCGAACTCCCATTAACACGAGTCAAATCAAAGTGTACCATATTAATACACTTTTGTATGGATGATATAATTATGGATAAATTAATTAGGAGTCTCTGACTTTAATAGAGAGGTCTTTGGTATAGCATGGCTTAATATATATTGTAATAGGAGATAACACTTATTATAATGAGTTACAACTCTATCAGATACTAAAAAATAAGTCAAACATCTGATAAAGACTCCTAATTAATTTCTCATATAATTATAAATAATAATAATAATAATAAATAAATAAATAAATAAAGAACAAAAGAAGCCAAATCGGATCGACCATGCCAAAGACTCACATTCCCCAAGCACGGTCTGATACGACTAGGATTGTCATTGAGCCCGACCCTAGCCCGACTCCTTAATATGAAAGTCTAAGTCTGGCCCAAACCCAAGTTATGTCGGCTCGGGTCGAGTTCTACACTTTTACAAAATTGTAAAGCCCGACTAAGATTCGGTTTAGTCTGAATACTAAAATAAAAATTAAATTAATAAATAATAATATAAGCTTATAATTTCACTTAATTAATTAAAATTTAGATGTTAATTATTTAATTTGTTTGAAAAGAGAGTTTTTAATTTTTAATTAAATAAAAATAACATAATTTTAATTAAATAAATTTAAGATTTGAAAGGAGAAAAAAAAATGGGGTCGTGTTGATCTGTTGAGCCGAACTCAAAACACAAGTCTGACCAGTGAACTTAATCGAATTGAGTTTTTAGGTCCAACTAAAAGCTCGTGAGTCGAAAAGAATGTTGCAACTTGACCCAAAATCGGATCAAACTCGCAAGCATTGACAACCCTAGATACGACTGTATTGTTGTGATCAACAGCGGCACGACAAACCCTATCTTGAAGTCATATGTGATATCTAAAGCCTACATAAAATATAGGAAAATATATATTATACTTTTGAAATACATCATATAGTCCAATATACTCTTAAATTCTACATATTATATCTTATGTGTGTTCATATTTATTGATTCCATCTATTTAATTTAATCATAATCTACTTAAGAGGATAAAAAGATTAAATTATCTTCTATAACTATTTTTAAAAAATAGTTTTTTACAGCTCTCTCTCTCTCTACCAGTGCCATATCTAATTAACTTCACTTGATCAACCTGACCGGGTCATCTCTTTATTTAAAGATCAAATGATGACTCTTTTTGACTTCAAAAATATTGATATAAATATTTCTTATGAATTTGATAGAAAGCAAAATTTTTCTAGATTTGTAAATTTGATGGGTGAATATGATATTTGTGAGTCGAGCACGGGACGAGGACACCCTTCCCGCCGCAAATGGCATGTGAGTCTGTGGACCAAGAGTGATGCTTGTCTACTCTTCCCCTCTCCTACACCGACAGTCCACTCCTACAAGATTTTGGAAAATTTTAGACAAATTTTTAATGTATAGTAGCTCCTACACGTGAGCAAAACATGACGGCAATAAAATATATTAACCACTCACTTCAATAAAATCACAGAATTCTCTTCAAACAAAGAAGGTTCTTTTGTTGTTTCTTTAGGGCCCTTTGATGACTTAATATCTTCTCTGCAGATAAACTATTCATAGATAAGTTAACCTAATTTATGACATTTTTAATTTGACATGTAAAATTATTAGGGATGATAGTATACGAGAGGGGGGAGATACAATGGCAGAGCCACCTTGAGGCCAGTGGGGTACGTTCGGTGACCCCACTGGATTGAAAAGTTTGCATTAGTGATGTAGAGTCTTACCATTAGTGACTCCAATGGATCAAGAAAATACATCTAAAGGTGCACCCATTGAATAAAAATTCTAGATCCGTCACCGGAGAGATAGAGTTATCGAGATTTATTAAAAATTATTTGTGATAAAATCTTAAAGAACTATTGAGATTATCAAAGTAACTCTCCATTTATCAAATGTAATAAATCTTCTTTATCAGAGCTTACTCACTTGTAAAAAGACCCATAATCTCTCACATTCCACTTTACAAAGTGTATGTGCACCTTTGATTAATCAAGTTTTTTGATAATATTTGTTGACCGTTTAAATTAATTCACATAAAAATAACAAGAACAGTAGATTGCAATAGAGGCTCAGACATATGTTTAACTCCTATCATATGTAAACTAATTATATGAAAATATACTTGTCAAATCATCTTTTAATATACACCTAATCATGCAACAAATATATATTAATCCAGGCTTTCATGTTTTCTTTGTTCAGATTACATATATGGAAACATCTTTATCTTTCAAATATTTAGTGTGATGCAAATAGAGTCAGCTGGTTTGATACTAAACTATGTAACATGCAAAGCGTTGGTCCAGAGGACTCTGCTTCCCTTCCATCACGCCACACGTGCGATAACAAGTGACAGTTCACATGGCACAGATATTTCATTCGCTTTTAGACAACAGACCTATCAATAATGTTCATGATTAGGTCGATATTTTCGGGCACGATTGATATTCTTACTATAGATATATTTTGATGAAATATCACAAAAGGTTTTGATGGTTAGAACTCTAGTGTTGAGATGGTTTGGTAGAATAAGTATCCGTTCTTATTCTCAGTGATTATATCTTGTAAAAATAGTTAACTTTGAAAAAATATTTTTTGAGATCGACTCTTCGATAATCAAATTATAACTCGAGGAAAAGACGAGAGAGAGAGAGAAAAGTTGAACCAAATTTAGATTGCCGCATATTCTTCTACCTTTGCTTGCGTCTTTCGAGATTCTCTTGAAGATTGATAAATGTGGGATGGAATTGGGACATCCGATATAAGACTAAGACTCTTTTGGATGCTCTTCTTCTTCATTTTTTCTTCTTTTGGAGGACCTTTGTTGGGTCGGGTCCAGTGAATTTATTGGACTCGGGCCCAATGAACTTATCAAATCTCATCTCAAAACGACATGAACACATCATCATCTTTCTTAGGGAGTAAATTGGAAAACCAAAATGATTGGGTAAGCATGAAGATTCTACTTGATTCGATTTCTTGTCCTGTCCAAAAAAAAAATCGATTTCTTATAAGAGACAAAAAATAAAAAGGGAAAGTGTGGGGGGGGGGGGGGGGGCGGAAAAAGAAGCCATGTCTATTTATGCCCTCGTGATTCATGTTAGGTTTTCTTGGCCATGAGTTCAAAGAAGTCTACAAGTTCAACTTCTTTGATAGTAACACTTCTTCTTTTAGGTGGGTTCACTAATATGACACTCCTCGTGAGAGATCACTCCCTTTTTGAATCATGGGTAGTTTTCCTTTGGAGAGTTTGACTTGGGGTGTAGAAGATTTTACAATATCTTACAATAATTTATGGTAGGATCAGGGCAAGCTAGAGTTGGCATGAGAGCTTAATTTGTTAAGAAATGAGATACTCTAAATTTGGAGTAATCAAAGAAAAGGAATTATGCGACACCAAGGAATGCAAATCTGTTAAAAGCATAATTGAGACGTAATCTACTTTATTTTTACATTTGCATCAAAATCTGTGTTAGATGATTTTTCTTTTACATTAGAATCCTACCACCAATTGCTGTGACGGGACCATTAAAAATCATCAACATATGTACACGGCGTGCGTGAACTTACTCATTAGAATAGATCATAATACTCTTCCGTCATAGTAAAATAGTACATTTAATTTTTTAGGATAAAAGTGTCTAAATAATACCTAACATTTACTAAATAGCCAATAAAAAAAATATTCCATGTACATTCTATAGTTCCATCGTAGCAGGTGATGACCGGGTTATCTAAAAAGGTTTTTATGTAAATAGAAAAAAAGACAGATTATTATCCAATCATACTGTTAACAGGGAAATATGTGAAAAAAAAAGGCAAAGAAAAAAATATGTGAAGTGTGGTAGAGTACCCGATGTGGGCTTGGTCTGGTTCCGATAAGCTTGGGCCCGTGCCAATCTTGGATGGACCCGTGTTTCGCGGGCTAACCAGGCCCAGCCCAATCCGATAAAGCATAGGTAAAGCCCAAACGGGCACATCTGGGGACAAGGTGACGCTGGACCGCACGCTTTTGCACTGCTTCGGATCATATATAATATGTTGTATATAATAAATATATGTGTTGCACATTTTATGAAGAATATCGTACAGAAATGAGCTTTTCTTCTCAGTCGGACCACTTTGAGTAAAAGTGCCAATGGGGTTAAGTACCAAGATCAGGATCTATTAAAATAACATAATTAAAGGGCAGCTTGGATTAAGGTAAGTTAAATTTGAAAAATATCTCCAATCCTATAGTCTAACCCCTTTCAGAAATGGAGGGCCAGTGTTGTCCCATCTTCAACTCTTTTGATTCCCAATATATATACCTTTTATGAGGCCAAATGAGACAAATTAAGTCTAGCTAGTTAGGTCTATGATTAAGCTAGCTCTCGGGTATGAACTATTGTAAGTACAAAGATGATATATTTCTCTGTGATGGCTCTGTGTTGGGCTAGGAAAAAAATTATTAGACTTGGGCCTAATCTTATGACCTAATCGTAGGCTTGGAGTTGGACTTTAGACTTCAGAAAAACTCTTCATGTGCACCCTCACCGTAGCTTTTTAGAGAATTAGTAGGAAGCAAGTTGAGCTCACTAGGGCCAACATCATCTTTCTAAATGCCTGGGGGCTTTGGTTGCAGCCGTGCGAATTTGTTTAGGGTTCTTTTCTTAGATGCCCACAGAAGTGGTTGACATACTTTTGGCACTGATTGGATGACGCCCATGTATTAATTAATGGTGTTATAATCAACATTAATCTAAAAAGATCATTAACCAAGTTTGGTTAATATGTAATTTGCATACCAGCTAGTTCACATGATCATGTCCGCACTGGCAATTGAGTTTCCGGAAATTTTCTATTGGATCCGAATTTGGGCTAGCTGATTATAACACATCGATGTCGTATAATCTTTTAGCTATGGGTTTGCTGATGTTTCTTCTTATTTACAATTGTGAGGTTTTCCTTCTACATGTTTTAGATATCAAACTCTCACTATTCGATATCTACGAGTTCTTAAATTTGTTAATGAGAGCGACGTTGTTCGCACATGCAAGTAACGAGAACGGTCCGAGAGGCCCCATAAATGATCATGTTGGAGAACCCTTCGGCATACAAGTGAAAGAACTAGCCAAAACAAGGGTGTTCAAGATGAGAGAGCGAGTCTGAGTGCGTCAATGAGCGGGTGTTGAAGTCCAGAGCTTCCTTACCTTCATTGTTCATCCTCTTTTAAATGTGTGTCGGATTCTCCCATGCCTGACGTCCATTCTCTACCATGCTACATGGTCATTAGGAAGCTAAGGGTCCATGCTGAATAGATGTGGTCCCAAATTATAAAATAGATTGTCATCTAACTTTGCTTACGAGACATGTAATTAACTACATGTGCAAGTATTTGAGTGTAGTATATCAATTTGGGTACTTTGCATTGGTAGCAAATGAGGTAAAATATTTCTAATCACATTTTTGTGTGTATGTACTTGTGCATTACAAGTGCAAGCATACACACAGAGTGTGTGTGTGAGAGAGAAAGAGTACTATAGAACTCCTACTGCATTCTCTTTATTGGTCATGTGGACTTATGTATGCATCCATTTTATTGTGCACATCCCACTAGCCAGCCCCAATCATCTACCTTAAGACAAGTCATGAGCTAGTACAAAGTAGACATATAATCTCTAAGGCCGGAGATTTTCATGTATAACCCACACTATCCTATGGATCTAATTAAATCTTCTAGCCACCCAACACTTGGAGCATGATTGCATCTAACCCCCTTGACATATTTCATGAGAAGATGGGGGATGAGGCCCTAAGAATATGGGGGGCCATCAACACTTGGCCGCCTGATTGTGGCATCCCCATTCTAGCTAGGGTTTCTTCTCTCCATTTCATGCTCCACCACATATGCTAGCTCATAATAGATATATTAAGGGTGACTAAGAATACTGGTCAAAAGGATTCCTCCTCTTCTTCCCACCCTTCTTTCTTACCACCCACTCCATGATTTTGTTCTCCAAGTATTAATGCATATATCCTATGGAGATAAAAATATTCCCTCCCTGGCCCCTGTTAAAAATCTTAGCACAGCTTTAAGCCTTTCCCCCTCTTATCAGAATAAGAAAAGGGAAAAGGGAACAATTCCCTTTGGGAAGCTTGGCCTCATCACATGACATTTGTAATTGAAAACGACATGTCCATCTATTGGGGAAACTACATAAGTTGGCACTTCTATATATGTAGGCCAACATGGTTCATGTAGCATGCCCTTTAAAGGGATAGAGAGGGACAAATCCTACATACAACTCTACGACGCCGATCGTCCCACTTGGAAAACATTCACTAATGATGCATTCTTAAAAAAATGAAATTTAATTAATTAGTGGGTAGATGGATAGGAACGCAATCCTTTATGGTATATATATTATACTTAACAAGAAATGCCAAGGGGTAGAGAATTTATAAGGACAAGCCATAAAACCCTAAGTAGACCCAAAACGTTCAGGGGTACATACTTAGAAGAAATATAGAGGGTATAGATGGACAGGAACGAAATCTTTACGGTAATATTATACATGACCAATCTAGAAGTACGTACGTACTATGATCGATATATTATCATGTATCCTTGTTTGATACTAAGTTGGACCATGCATGCTCTTAGATGACATGCGGTGGGTAAATCATGGATTGGAAATCTTGCTTTTGTAAGTTTTGACAGCTTACCCTTTGCAGGTGAATTTACGACACAAAAGCGAACACATGATAGAAAAGGGAGGCTTTTTTCCTACGAACGTGTGATGCTCGTTCAATCGTAGACATGCGGGATCTTTTTATTTGTGAGGTGTACAGAATTGGTTTCCTTAATTGTTAACCATCCCATTTCTCTCTACCCCACATTATAACATTAACATGAGGGGGAGGGAGAGAAAGAGAATTGATATATCGCATATGTACATAGTGATGAAGTTGTTGGATATAAAGGGTGTAAAAGGGGCAATATAAAAAAAAAAGTAAAACTCAAGGTTGATAAAGTAAAATGTACTTCAAAAGTTGTGCTATGTTGTTCTTATGTGTGAGATCTTTAGTCTCACATGGGATACCCCTAAGGAGTTAAGGACTTCATAACCCCTAGAGTTTATGAGACTATGTCTTATAGACAATGGTAGAGTTATACTAGACCATATCACACGCATGCCGTCGGACCGGGCTGGGCTCTTGACTTGGCACCTTTTTACTTCTTATTTTTGCGTTTTGAGCCTTTCTTGGGGGAGAGTGGAGCTGTTTTGGGCCCGTTCTTTAAACCGGCACATTGTCTTGGTCTGTGCGGGCGTTGGGCACTTCATATGGTGATTAGGTTCCCCTAAGTACGTTTGACTTCCGTACTTGAAATCTTGAAGCACCCTTTTGACACTCTCACAGAGGAACCGCTCGCGGTCCGGTCGCTCTCTCTCTCTCGTTCCCTTCCGGGGACTGCACCGCTCCGCTCCGACGTCACCGACTGCGTCTCCGGCGTTCGACACTGCGTCGTCCTCCGCCGGTGACCGGTGCATGTTCTCTGTTCCCGATTTCCATTTTCTGTAGACGAGGGTTAGGTTTAGCATAGCATTGTTTACGAAATTTAGATAAGTGTGATTCTTAATTTCGTGGTAGTAGTCGTATCCTGAGAGGAGATCGCCTTACCCGACGCACTACTCCTGTGGGGGCGATATCTTCTCTAAGAGGAGTCTCTTTAGAGGCGCTTCTACTGCATTCGTTTCTGCCTTATTTAAGCATGTCCATTTCTGCAATCCATCTTATGTATTTTCCTTTTTAGTTGTTGTTATTTAGATTATTTCTATATACCTGTTTGCTATGGTTTTGCATGCATATGTGTGTATCCGATTTTCGCCATGATTGTGTCATACTCCACGTATTATTTACAATAGAAGTCGATCTGACCCGTAAAGATATTGATCATTGAGTTTTGAGGGGCCCAAGGTTCGAGCTTAGGTGTTGAGAGAGAATGAGAAAGAGTCGACTTGACTTATAAAAAAGTCAATTTCGAAGAAAAATTTTCAAATCAATTTTTCAACGATCAAATCAATATTCTTAATTACACAGCTCGATCTAAAGAAAAGAGATGAGGGCTCGAGATAGGCAGAGAAAGAGTGTGTGGTGTGTGTGTGTGTGAAGTTGGATTATACCTTTGATAACTGTGATATTTTGATTTTCTTTGAAATTAAACAACTAGGTGTTAGAGAAAGAAAGATAACATCTTATATAAGACTAATTAAGACCTTTGATAACTTCTTTCTTTTTGCATATCTAATGATAAGGATTGAGCCGAGCCCATTAATATATATTATTGTGAGTGAACATGTGCATGGAGACACATGTCAGCACAAACATGCATGCACACACAGTACTCTTCTTTCCATAAACTTGTATTTTTCTGCACTGTTTTTCCGTCGAATCCGAGTCTTTTTTGCTTTGGCATTTCATGACAATATTTTTCAGCCATCTGTTTCGTGCAAGATCTTGGTCAAAGCAATCGCAGCTGCATACATACTACTCATGTTAAAGATTCCATATTCCAATCAATATATAACAGGACTCTCAGATTTAACAGTACTGCTACATATATACACTAGAAATTTAGAATATCGTTAATTGAACGCTTCATACTTCTCACCATGCATGAAAGGTGGTGGAGACATCCTTCACTGATCATATAAATGAATGATGTGATCAACAGTTGGTGACCATTAAACTTATCCCTATAACATCCTTATCCACCCACTCCACATGCATGTTGGGCATAGCTGGTATGTTTATTAAGCACTACTCTATATATATGCATGGCTAGCTTCTTAGAGACATATAGTCTGATGAAAGCTATTGATAAAACTAATTCCATGGCGTCCATCAATACAAATATGGAGCTCCTTTTCCCTTTCCCTCGGTGGTGGGGAGTGAAAGAAGAGAAGTTGCATATGCATGTCGATCTGTAGCTTTTCCGTCAAACATTAATGATTAATCTTCATTTGAGTGGTGGGGAGGGTGGGAATTGGATGCTCTCTCTCCCTTTTATATGAAAGCTTGGATCACCACACACCTTACTTATATGGTGGTGATCGATCGAGAGAGGCTGATGCATCATAATTATAGAATAGAGTTCTCCTAAATATATATATATATACAAGAAATGTTTGTTGTAGGTTTAGACGGATAATAAAATATTGTTAATTTGCGCATTGATATGGAGGCCTCACTTAAGAGTATTAAGTATTTCTGTTCTCACAAAATTATTTATCATCTTTAAATGTGAATTTATGTAAAAATAAAATAATGGGAAAGGATAGTCCACGCACTACATGTGTAGTCTAATGATGTCCAGAATAGATAATAAACCGACCCATTTTGTTATTATTTTTTTTGACAAACAAAAGGGAGCATAGAGCTCCATGCATTAGATGAAACAAAGTACATAAAACATCACAGTGCGGAGGACTCCCACACCAACCCGAGAAGCTGATAACCCACTTTGACAAGGTGTTTAGCAACCCCTAGATAATTTAATCAAGGATTGCTTACCCCAATTTTTAAGTGAAATTAGTTTGATTCTATTTTTTAAATCTTGGGTTAGAAAGGGGTTAAACTACCCAATCTTTTGACTGGAGTAGGTTAACTCTGGATATACCCCCCTAACCCCCAAAACCTTTGGATTAGACTATCCCCCTTTTCAAGATGTAAAACACTGTTAACCTATTCTGACCCTCCTCCTAACCCCGCCAATAACTCCTGTTAAAATGGCTTACGGAACCCACTTGGGGCCAACTAGATACGATATCCATTTTGTACTACAACTATAGAGTGAGAAGTATTGTATATATATAGCTTAATAATCTACATTATTTGACCCTCAAAGTCCCTAGAAGATCATCATGTATAATTTTGTTCCCCTCTACGTCTAAAATATACCACACACCATACCTTTTGTCCACAGCCTGTCTCCCTAGCTTATGTGTAGTAAAAATTAGTATTCAACTCATCTGCATATATGAAGTGGCAATCGTATCCGTATAATAGAAGAAAACTAGTTGAAAACCCGTGTTTATAAAATATTTTAGATAAATAAAAAATATTATTTATAAAGATATACTTTTTATTGTACATAATTATATTATATAAAACATAGTAAAAAATAAGAAGATGAATAGAACATCCAAAGATTGAATAGTATGAGAAAATAGGAATATACTATAAAAACTTTCTATTCGTGCAAAAGTAGGACCTGCGCCGCGGAGCACCCAGGGAGAATGACGCTGTTGCCGCACTCGCCCATGCCAACCAGCCACGTCTCGGACGTGGCCTTCTTGCGGCCGTCCTTGCACCCAAGGACCGAAGAAGCACCACCCGCAGTAATGGTCGGTGTCGGCATTGCAAGGAATGGTCAGCATCAGGTGCCCGAGCTCCTTGCAGCCTCGTCTGAGGACGCAATTATTGAGATTCTCAATGGAGACCACCACCTGGATGCCCATATAGGAGCACACCGCGACCAGCGCCTCTCTGTAGTCATCGCTACTGAAGAGCATGAGGACTGAGAGAGAGAAAGAGAGAGGGAAGAAGGGAGGTTGGAGAGGAAGAGGAGAGTGGAGGACTTCGGGGGAGAGTTGCACGTACAAAGTTAGGAGGTGGTAGATATGGGGGAGAGTTTTTGGTGGTGGGGTCCCGCAAACAGTGATGACGGCTTGGTTCTCCCCCAGGACACGGCGCAGTCTACGGTCAGCTAAAGCGACGCGCGAGGAAGCGGAGGGAGTCTGGACGGTATAGGGTAGGGGGGGCATGGTTGGCATGTTGTATAAAACTGCAAGTTTTAAAAAAATTATGTGCAAGATTTAGGAAGGCCGATTTGTCTAATTGACAGCTTAAAATAGTATATCGGTTGTTAATAGGTGATGTAAAATTGTAAGTTTTTTTTTAAATTATGTGTAAGATTGAACATACTAATTTAAGAAGATTTCTTCACAACTTTAGGTAAGAAATTTATCTTCTTAATAGCTATGTTAAGAGAAATATTTGTAATTTTGGTGGGAATAGAATTGTCCTGGTGCGTGGCAGCACCAAGATTGAAAAATATTACATTAGTATAGATAGTATAGATAAGAGGGGAAAGCACTCCAATTAAAGAGAGAGAGAGAGAGAGAGAGATGCCAGTTGCAGAGACTTGGAAGTGTTTGGTGGATCATAAAACAAGGCAAGAAAAAACTTATGGCGCGGTCAGTGGAGAACTTATTCCCTTGACCCGTAACAATGGAGGAGACGCCAGACATGCGCGAACATCTCCGCACGTGTGAGGTCGCTTGGCCTGCAACATGCAGACAAAGCAACGTACGTCCAGCCCTTCTTCTCCACGGTGCTCCCCCCCACCCCCCCCCCCCCCCCTTCTTACCCCCACTCCTATATAAACCCGACATCTACCCAGCTGCCTTGTCGAGGAGACATCATCGACCAAGAAGTCGTCATCTCCTCCCCCCCGCAGAAGGCTCGGCAGCTGCCGTGGTCAGTGCCATCTCGCCGCTGCTGTTCGGCGGCGTCCTTGAGGCCTTGGGCAGGTGAAGAAGGTGCAGTGGTCGAGGTAAGAATGGTGTGGAAGCCTCACCCACTCGTTGGCTAGCGTTTGGTTAATTTCCTCCCATGTTGCGTCATGCCAATCTGGGTTCAGCGTTCACACCCACAAACACACACGAGCTGTGAGAGAGAGAGAAAGGGAGAGATGCCCGCAGGGGCGCCCACACGCACAGGCACAGACGCGCATACATGCACACCCACATACACACACACACAGGAAAAGTACTCCAATCTACAAATCTGTGCAATAAGGACCCCCGGAGAGGAGAGGGAGCAAGATGCGGGGGACCCTTATCTCTAAACTGTGTGTTCGAAATGGGAGCTGGTTCTGTGCTGGTTGACCTCTGCTTGTGATGATTCCACTGTGCGTTTGGGGTCTTGATCCGGCCCGTTAAACTTATTTCCACCTCAATGTTCCCACTGTTGCTCCATTAATCTACATTTATGTCCACGGTAAAAGTTGATGAGAAACTCGGTCTATTGATCGGATGTCGAATCTCATATTTTATTAACTTGCGGAGACGTCCGAACGGCCCAATTATTTTATTTGAACAAACTTGTTATCCTTGGAGTCTTATTGGCCAATGGGATCTAGAGATAAAGATCTCTGGAGTGACCCCATGCCCAGAACTATTGACTTGTAGTCAGCGTCGAGAGATCTGAAGGTGTTCAGAAAGAAAGAGTTGATCAGCTAGTTGGCCTCCCTTAGACAGACCGAGTTTGACTCCCTCACAGTAGCAGCAGCACTGACGCAGTTGCTAGCTGGGTGACCTTAATAAATGGCGCCTGACAAGGACAGGTGGCTTGTGTGGGGCTTGACGATGGAGAGAGGAAGCAGCGGCTCTCCAATATAACGAAAGTTTGTTGATAAAGAGTTGAACAGGAGGTCAACTTTGACTAGTGTCCGACAAAACGCAGCTCTATCAGCAAAGAAGGAGGTCCACTCCACTTCCCAGCTGTTCTAAAACGTGCGAGTCTCCCACCTTCGTAGCTCCCGCCTCTTCTCCCCTCCACTCCTATATATACCCATACGGCCATGGCCATTTCAGACACACACACACTTCTCCTCGTCACCACTGCAGCAATTCCCCTCCAAGTACACTGCAGAACGACGGAGTGTGTTGAGCTTTTTCTCTGCTCTCTCTCTCTGGGGATTTGCCCCTCTGTTAATCCTCTAACGTGAAGCTCCTCCTCTGTTCAATCTTTCCTGCCCTCTGCTTCAGCTGCGTTTTCCGGCGGCGGCGTGGGGGTGGATATATAACATGGGAGCAGACGCCGCCAACAAGGGCATCGCCCCTCTGGACGTCTCCATCGACGTCGGGCAGTACCAGCTACAGGTTCCATCCAAGTGCCTCGACGACGACGGCCGCCCCAAAAGAACTGGTGGGTGATCTCTCTCTCTCTCTCTCTCTCTCTCTCTAACTTTGCCGGCTCACCGTGTTTCTTCTGCTTTTACGAGGACAGGGAATGTGTGGACGGCGAGCTCGCACATCGTGACAGCAGTGATAGGGTCCGGGGTGCTGTCGCTGGCGTGGGCCATCGGACAGCTGGGCTGGGTCGCCGGCCCCGTCGTCATGCTCCTCTTCTCCTTCGTCACGTACTACACCTCGGCCCTCCTCGCCGACTGCTACCGCAGCGGCGACCCCGTCACCGGCAAGCGCAACTACACCTACATGGACGCCGTCCGGGCCAACATGGGTCAGTACGGCCTTTCTCCTCACTTTCCTCGCTAAACTTCTTCAAAACAGGAGAGGAAGTAGTTAGCCATGGCGATCGAGCTAGGGAAGGTCGGAAGCTAATCGAACGAGAATTTGTCGACTGTAGGTGGCATGCAGGTTAAGATCTGCGGCTTCATCCAGTATATCAACATCGTCGGCGTCGCCATCGGATACACCATCGCCGCCTCCATTAGCATGATGTGAGTAGCTCCGGCCTGGTTAAACATGGCGACCGCCCTCCTTCCTGTTCCCACCTATAGTGTGGTTTGGTGACACTGGCTTTTATGTTGGATTCGAACAGGGCGATCAAGAGGGCGAACTGCTTCCACGAGAGAGGGCACAAGAACCCCTGCGGCACCTCGAGCAACCCCTACATGATCATGTTCGGCTTCATCCAGATCCTCTTCTCCCAGATCCCCGACTTCGATCAGATATGGTGGCTCTCCATCGTCGCCGCCGTCATGTCCTTTACCTATTCCTCCATCGGGCTCGGCCTGGGCATCACGCAGACCATAGGTAAGGTTTCTGTAGTGGCAGAGAAGTGCGTAAGAACAGGGCTTCCCAGTTTAACCATTACGCTAGCTCCTGCATGCGGCATCTTTAATATGGTGGCCCCTGTTCTGGGTTTCAGCTAATGGAGGCATCCAGGGCAGCCTCACCGGCATCAGCATTGGAGTCGTCACACCGACCCAGAAGGTCTGGAGGACCTTCCAGGCCTTCGGCGACATCGCCTTCGCCTACTCCTTCTCCATAATCCTCATCGAGATCCAGGTAGATTAATGTTTCAGACCAGAAGAAAAAAATAGTAGCAGCATCTTCTGGAGTTCATGCAGAAATAGATGTTCTAATGGCGGGGGCTTAATTTGGGGTTGCAGGACACAATAAGGTCGCCGCCGTCGGAGTCGAAGACGATGAAGAAGGCGACCCTGATCAGCGTGGCGGTGACGACGGCCTTCTACATGCTGTGCGGGTGCATGGGCTACGCCGCCTTCGGCGACATGGCCCCCGGCAACCTCCTTACCGGCTTCGGCTTCTACGACCCCTTCTGGCTGCTGGACATCGCCAACGCCGCCATCGTCGTCCATCTCGTCGGCGCCTACCAGGTCTACTGCCAGCCGCTCTTCGCCTTCGTCGAGAAGTGGGCACAGCAGCGCTGGTCCGACTCCGACTTCATCGCCAGGGAGTACCGCCTCCGCCTCCCCTGCGGCGGCCCCTCCTACAGCCTCAACCTCTTCCGCCTGCTCTGGCGCGCCGCCTTCGTCGTCGTCACCACCGTCATCTCCATGCTACTCCCCTTCTTCAACGACGTCGCTGGCTTCCTCGGCGCCCTGGGGTTCTGGCCGCTAACCGTCTACTACCCCGTGGAGATGTACTTGCACCAGAAGAAGATCCCCAAGTGGAGCACCCGGTGGGTGTGCATGCAGCTGCTCAGCGCCGCCTGCCTCATCATCTCCGTCGCCGCGGCCGCCGGGTCGGTCGCCGGCGTCGCCCTCGACCTCCAAGTCTACAAGCCCTTCAAGACCGTGTACTGATGCGGAGTGAGGGACCCATTAATTGTCGCCATTGATCTCCTGCCATGGTTGCTTCTGTTCTTCCCAATGGAGAACAGAGAAGAAAAAGAAGAAGAAATCAAAGAAAAAAATGTAACTTTTTTCTACTTCTCCCCCCCTCTGCATGTTGGCCTTGTCTTGTTTGCTCTCCATGGAAGGTTTCTGGGGGGATGAACAGGACGAGATGGGCAACTCCTAATACCCAGGCAACAAGAATATGGAATATCCCAAATTCTCCTCCTTAAGGAATTAAATTCTCCAGTCCACTCTTTAATTCTTCATATTTGAATCTGTGGTCGATGGGTTTTAATTAGCACCTCCTTAATTTTTATTGGAGGACATTACAAGATTAGAGGCCCTAAACATGATATCTCAAATTCTCACACATAAAAAATGAGGAACCGGTGGAGACAATTAGCTATCTCATGCCTTATAAGTGAAGTTTAATTTAGAATACGAAAAACATTTAGGATAAATAAAATAAAAACACAACTTTATTAAAATATCTATAGGGCCTGTTCTACAGATATTTAAAGTAGGAGAAATAAAATAAAAACACAACTTGAATGTATAATATTCTACCGATATTTTAATAAAAAATTAAAAATCAAATTAATTAATAAAAAATAATTAAATTTGACGAAGACTAGTTAAATGAGTGGAAAAAATAAAAATATAACTTGAATGAATAGTGCCTAAAATATTGCCACTGTAGTTAGAAGAAGGTGGCGCAACATGGAAAATGGCCTCCGTGTTTTTATTGCGGATGCCAAAATCCAAAATTTTCAAGATAAAGTTTTCCGAATTTTATTTTTCAAAGATCTAAAAAATTAAAATTTTACAGATCCCAAGTGAAATGTGATTACCGAATTGTACTATTTTGCCTTTTATTTGTGAATTTAGAAAAGTGTGCAGTCACTATGTGGAAATGGAAACTTTTTACTTTTTTTGTTTACACTGGACAGCATGTGAGACCAAATATAGCTTCTGCTTTGTAAGGGTAGCTGATCCACCAACAAGGCACAGTTTGATCCATTGCCCAAACACTTGCATCTTCCTGCTCCATCCTTCCTGCCAGACATCTCCCATTTTGCCTGCTCCATCTTTGAGATCACATTTCTTGCATCAAGTTTTATGTTGTTTAGTTCACACCACCATGCTTTGATCTCCACACACTTGAGTTTGTGATTGATGAGTTTTTAATTAGCACTTCTTTTCAACAGAGGGCATTCCAAGATTAGGGGGCCTAAATGTGATGTATTACACATGAATATGTTCTCTTCTGATATATATTTTTTACAGTATTATATGTCAAAAACAAGAGCCCCTGTGGAAATAGAAAATTTGATTTCCTTTTAAAAAAAATTTTGTTCTTTTTATCATGTTGTCTCATGTTCTCATAGATGCATGCGTATTGCCAATCCAAGTCCCGTCGGATGCTACACGAGCAATGGTGACGTGAGATGAATCGGCAATTCGCACAGCGCGGGCGTGCCAGTCACCGAAGTGACAACCAACTGGTTTGCCTCCGAGAGTCGGAGGGCTTTAAGTCTCTTGTGCGCGCCGTTTGACTTCGTCAAACGAAAGTGAGTGGTCGGGTCCTGGACCAAAATCTCGTCGTTGCCTGAGCGCAACGGCGTTAATTACATCTCTTTTAGAAAGAGAAAACTCTTGATTAATCGCCAGATTAGAAAGCCTCATGACCTTAAAACGGGACATCCGATAAGGGGTGCGAAGCATAATTGAACTGAAATACTAGGGAGCAAGACGAACGCCTAATCGAACCCATTAGACCTTTCACTCAACCCGCTACCCAACCTCTTTGTCTATTTATTTATTGGTCCTCTTTATCACAAAAAGGTTCAATTCGGTCTTTTAAATCTATTTGAGAAAGACAATTCTGAAAAGGGGTGGTCTCTTTGACTTTTTGTTAAAAAAATAAATATAATTTGGTCTTTTTATTGAAAATCATTTCAATTTGATTTCTTTTTTTGTTGCAAAACATGTGATGATCATTTATTTGTTTAGAAAAAAGGTTTGGTTTGAGGTTTTGTTCAACATAATGCAATCTCTTGTTACTTTAAGAAAAGGGTCCAATTAATTTCTTATTCTTTTGGAAAACATAGGAGACATTTGATTGTTTGAAAATAGTTCAATTGGTCCTTTGTTCTTTTGCAAAATATGAGACGGTCTTTTGCTCTTTTAAAAGAAGGTTTGATTTGACCCTTTGATCCTTTGTAAAACCCGAGGTGATTTTGTCATTTGAAAAGGGTTGAACTTAGTCATTTAACAACATGGAATGGGCTTTTACTTTCTTCTTCCCTTTTTGTTTGAAAAGATGTCAATTTGCTTTTACAATTCTTTTTTTATTATTGTTAAACGATTTTAATTTGCCGTTTCGGTCTTTTGAGCATTTGGAATAGGGTTCTATTCGTCCAGCGGAGCAAAACGGCTCAATGCACTTTGCAGACGTCCTCGAATCGGCGCAGCTGACGAGATAAGGCGAATTGGCGCAGCCCGGCTGAAATCATAGACATCATCGAATTGGCTTCTGTTCGCAACGTTGCCAACTCAATTAGAAACTAATGACGCTTTTTAGGAGTTTTGTGTCAACTCGACCCTCACGGGGGAAATTCGACAGCATTTCCCCTTATCGTGGTGATAGAGGGGAAAGCGCGATGCTCATCCACCACAAGCGGAGATGGCACCAAAAGGGAGAGTGTACGTCGTAGAACGGCGTAACTCCGACGGCCCATGACCTCGATCCCCCAGGCATGCCTACGGGGATTCGGGCAATGTTATGGCCAAACAACCCGCGGGACGATGAATCACATGCACTACAAGAAAAGCGGAAATAGCGACCGACAGGTTCGGTCGCTATTCGGTCTTTGTTCGGTCGCTGTACCGATCGGCGACCGACTAACCACCGAAGTGAGACCGATCAAATCGGTCGTTTATATCGGTCGCTATACAGCGACCGATTGTTATCGGTCGCAAAATCTGTCTCTGATAGCGACCGAAATATATCGGTCGCAAAGTTCGTCGCAAATAGAGACCGCCCTTTCGGTCGCAGATTGGTCGCCACAGCGACCGATAGTTGGTCGCTGTTACGATCGCTAACAGCGACCGATATTTATGGTCGCTAAGGCGGTCGCTAAGTTAGAGACCGAATTAGCGACCAAATTGTCCGTCGCTATCGATGAAGCGACTAATTTTAGCGACCGATCAGCGTCGGAATTCTATCGGTCGCTATTCGGTCGCTAATTTGACAATATTTTTTTTAGAAATTTACATAAACAACAATAAATCACCTGATAAATAACAATATCACCTGATAAATAATAATACCACAAAACCACAATAAATCAACTACACAAATCACAATCTCCACAAAGTTCAAATTCATCACATAAATACAAAAACACAAACTAATCATACATCCATAACAAACCTCAAATTCACCATAAAATACAAACACACAAACTAATCATACATCCATAAAACCTCAAATTCATCACATAAATACAAACACACAAACATCATACATCCATAATAAAATGACAACATGCACATAACTAAAATGAAATCACAAATCCTCCGCATATGTGTCATCCTCATCCTGGTCGTCGTCTCGTCCAACATCTCGCGACGGATAATCTGCATATTATTTAAAAAAAATTAAAATTAAATACTTAATAAAGAAATCAATTATTCTTGAAAATTAAAAGCAAGATATTTTTCATTTAACTGAAATTGACGAATGATAGTTTTAAACGTTTTGCTCAAATCGGTAGTCCAATTTGAACTCCGTCAGTTTTTACGTGTTACTTTCACCCCCCATATCGTGTTTAAACAATCGATAGATTGATTGGACATTTCTTTTCAATTTCGGACTCTCAAACCCAAGTTCATAGATTTGAAACTAAAGTAGTTAAGAAAATGCAAAATTGTTTGTCCATGCCATATCGGGAGTCCAATTTGGACTCCGTCAGTTTCTACAAGTCATTCTCACCTTTGGTCGTGTTGGAGTCATTGACAAATTAATCGGACCTATTTTTATATTTCTGACCCCCTAAAACCGATTAAATTAGTTCTTCTTAAGAAATGTAAATTTGTGTATGAAGTTCAAATTTGGAGTCCAATTTGAACTCTGTCAATTTCTACGGGTTACTTTCACCTCCCATGTCGTGTTGGAACAATCGATAGATTGATTTGACCTCTATTTTCAATTTCGGACCCTCAAACCCAAGTTCATAGATTTGAAACTAAAGTAGTAAGAAAAATACAAAATTGTTTGCCCAAGCCATATCGGGAGTCCAATTTGAACTCCGTCAGTTCTACAAGTCACTCTCACCTTCCCGATCGTGTTGGAGTCATTGACAAATTAATCGGATCTATTTTTTTATTTTTGACCCTATTAAACCCGATTAAATTAGTTCTTCTTAAGAAATGTAAATTTGAGCATGAAGTTCAAATTTGGAGTCCAATTGAACTCTGTCAGTTTCTACGGGTTACTTTCACCTCCATGTCGTGGTGGAACAATCGATGGATTGATTAGACTTTTCTTTTCAATTTTGGACCCTCAAACCCAAGTTCATAGAGTTAAGAAAGTGATATTTTTCCCTCCTCAATCTAAATTCTTATATTTGTAAGATGATATTTAGAGTTAACAAATAGAAAATCAATAAATAAAATACTTACGGAGGCTGCTGTGCAGGAGGTGCAGGAGGTGCTCTATTACCAGGAATTCCCAATTCTACGAGCATCTGGGCGACGGTCTGAGAGACGATGGTTGAGATATTCTGAGAGACGGTCTGAGAGACGATGGTTGAGATATTCTGAGAGACGGTCTCGTTGACGATCGCCCTAAACATATCCGGAGTCATGGTCGGGCCGGCACTGGAAGAAACACCTGGGGCTGCTGTGTGGTAAATGGAGAGGTCGCATGTGAGACCGAACTCGAGCATGATGATATCACTTTGGTCGTGCCAAGCTATGTCCAAAACCATAGACATGGCCTTTCTTGGGTGTCCCAGATGCTGCAACCCAAATGTCAGGATCCAACTCTGGACGCTGACTGTCATCCCCGTACCTCTCATCCATTCCTCTACTATATGACTCCTGCAAAAATAAAAACAATAAAACAAAATTATTCTACAGTTTAACCACAATAAATGAAAACTATTAGTGTATACACTTACCGCTACCTCCCGAGCTTTCTCACTAATGTAATCATTTGTCCCTTTCTTCTTATGAGTTTCATCAAAAAGCTCTTGAAATTGAGGTGGCCGCTTGAGCTGTACTTCCTGTTATTCAAATAAATCACAGTTTATTATTAGATTAAAAAAATTCACAAATATAGAAGTATACTTACCCATCTCGCTTTATGCGTTGCAAAGGAGACAGAGCCACTCGTGTGTACATTCGCTTCAGGATGCGCTGCTCTGTTTTGCTTTGCTTTGCTTGAATTTTCACTCCATTTCTCCGCTCCCCAAATGTCGCACAGCTCCGTCCAATACTCCTTTCTCATCCACACAGGCCATGCTCCTTCCATTCGTTCTTATCTGTACTTGCACATGCTTTTCTTCTTTTTTTCGGACATTGTACATAAGATGTTTGAAATTTGCTCTTGCAGTACTTGTCCATGCAGATCTAGCACGTAACTCATGTGAATGCTCTGTGAATCGATGATTCTTCTACATATTAACAAAAAAAAATTATATGTTACATAACAATAAGTGTGTTCAAATAAGAATTGAAAATGACTTAATATGATAAAATAAGATACATACCAAGAACATAGAGAACAATAATCCTGAACATCCATCGGAAAATCAGAAAAGCGATGGATGGGGCCTGGAATATGTGCTTGAATTGTCTTTGTAATAAATTGTGATGCTTGGGCTGGCTCTATTTTATTCCTGAAATTGAGAATATTAATACCACAATGACGAATAGATAACAAAAATAATGCATTACATACCCTTCATTTATCCACACTGCCCGCATCGTCTCATTATAAATGCCCTCCCCCTCGTGATGACTCGTCTCGTCATCAGCATGTACTATACGAATTAAATAGTATAAATAAAACAAAAATAAAAAAAATAGAAATGTAAATGAACATACCTGATGTAGATCTACTCGCCATGTGTGATGGAGATGCAGAGGCTGTCAATCTACTGCTGCCGATGGTAAAAGTGCAGAGGTCGTGGTCCTGTAAAGATAAGAATAAGATACCACAAAAATATAAAGAATTATTTTAAACAAAAACATACAGTGCATATAAAATGACATATTTACCTGCTACAGGTAGTAACGGTGCAGAGGTCGTGGATCCTGAAAGGATAAGAATAATATACCACAAAACATAAAGATGCGTGCAACTAATTAAGTCTTTGAGTCAGATATACACGTTCTCATCATTCAAAATGAGAACGTGCACATCAATCCCAAAGTCTTGAAGGGTAGGTTGATTGACACGGGCTTAACACGCTCTCCTAAGATGCGTGCAATGTTAGGTTGCACCCACGCATCTCAGCTCACATACAACACCCAACTAATTAATTATTGACAAGATAATAACACATTCTAAAAAACACAAAATAAGTATTCTAAAAACTCTATACATAGAAAAAATATTAAGAAGCACATAAAACAAGTAAGATTGACTTTGTGCTGATGACCATTCAATAAGAAAGCTAGAAAGCATATTCAACTAGAAAGCTAGAAAGTAAATTTACAAAACTAGAAATCAAATTACAAAACATCCAGCACATTTATAAGAGAAAAATGAAAGACATCACGCCTATTCATTGGTCTCTTTGATAATGGATAAATTATAAATCTCTATATTCTATTCATGGAATAAGTTAAAATTTGGTTCCACAGATCCAATAGGAAGAATCTGATATGCCCAAAATATGAATGTGTCAAGTAATTACAATGTTTTATCAGTACTGGTTATGAGGTTAGGATAAGAAGTTTGTATCAGAGTGAGAAAGTGAATGTCGAGTCATCAAGAGCTCACAGCCCTTTTGAGGATTCCTCCTTGGGATTTTGCCTCTGTATAATGTCATCCACACACTATTTCTTTGAGAGGTTGGCAAAAAGAATGGCACTCACTTCTTTTTCAGAATTAAGATTTGAAGTTATTGTTAATATCCTATACTTTGGGAAAGGAAAACTTATGGCTTTACACTAATTAGAGTAGAGACATCTCTCATGAAAGCTGCAACTTTGGTAGAGCTGGATTGCCAATATCTAAAATGGTCAACAGTGCCTGTTAACCAAAGTGAACTTTCGGGTTTCTGCATGGAAGGCAATAGTAATAGAATTTAAAACTTATTTAGAAAATCTGTGGTAGGGTACACTCTGAAAGCCATATGGAGAAATAGGATAACACTTTGTTTGCAGGTGAGAAAGATGTCAAAACTCTCAAATCAAGGGATGCTATTGAAGCAACAACCAAATATATACATGGCTGCCAACAAGGGCACCCAAGAGGAAAGTTGGCACATGATAGGGAGATAGCTTGTAGGTAGCCTTGTGGGGTGGCATAAACCTAAAACAGGATGGATTAAAGGAAATTTTGATGGAGCTAGCAAGGTATCTGAGGTGCCATATATGTTAATCAAGTTACTGTTTCTAAATCAGAAATGCTTGCTGCAAACTTGTGTAGAGAGAGCTAAAGGTCTAAAAAACCACATGAACATTGAAGGCTTTGATCAGTTAGAAGGGGATAATCTTGTATAGTCATTAGTGCCATTAAAGATCCGGAGAAGGCACCATTGGAGATTAGGGGGTTAGCAAAAGTCACTAAGATCAGCCTGTTGTGCAAGTGGAAAGAGCACAAAATTACTCATAGTCACACATCTGCTAATGTTGCAGCGGATTGGGTTGGCGAAACCAGCTAGAAAGTCAAATTTCTATCACATGGACAACTACTATACCAGAAGAGTTACATGATATTTGCCTTCAAAAAAACACAATAGGTAATTACAGTGAGAGGAAACCACCTTGACGCTAGCCATGATGATACCATATTTCGTTGGTCGTTAACACCCATGCAGGTGTTAGATTTTGTTGGTTCTTAGCTAGTATAGTGCTAGCTGAAGCCACCACTGTATAAAACTGCCCGTCAAGATCCCCACCTCGCTGTTGCTTCCTTCGATCGCCATGTTAGCTGGGTTGGGATGATATAGGGCTTGACCATGGGCATGTTGTAGCCTCACATTCCGTCAATGTAGTGGAAGGGTTTGGACTTGGGGTCGATGAAGTGGAAGGGCAGACATATTAAAGCTTACCATTGAAGGCGATGGCGGTGATAGCGACGGGTGCGATGGTGGTGTCGGCAAAGGGTACAACTCCGGCGGCGGCAAGGGGCACAACGGCTATGGCTCCCATGGGTGCGACTCCGGCGAAGGCTTGGGGTGCAACGGTGTGGCGACCATGGGCGCGACGACGGTGGCTCCGGTATGTGGCCGAAACCACCTAAGGAGAAGATAGACGCCTAAGGAGGAGGAAGGGGGCAGGGGACAGGGGCAGGTGGGGGGATGGGAGCCGGAGACTCCTCCGGCACGCACGCACTGCAGGAGAGAGATAGAGAGGTCCAGAGAGAGAGACAGAGGGAGGGCCGGAGGGGGAGAAGGGGACGTTAGGTGGGGGGGAGGGGCAGGGAGGGAGCAGGAAGGGGGCAGGGGGCGGGGGCAGGAGTGACCTTGGGAGGGGGGGGGGGAGTGGGACTTACCGGTGATGGAGAGGCGGGAGTGGCTGCAGGCGGCGGGCGGCGGGGATCTCCTCGGAGGCGGCGACGTCGACGGTGGCGGCCGGAGTCAACAGCGGCAGCGGTAGCAGCGGCGGCGAGCTCCTCGGCGACCGGAGGGAAAGATTGGTCGGGTCGACGGGAGGGAAGGTGGAAGGGAAAGATTGGTCGCGGGGGAAAATAGGGCATCAGAGACCGATTTTGCGACCGAAATAGGTTCCGTCTCAAAATCGGTCTCTGAAATGCGACCGATAGTATCCGTCTCTATTCGGTCGCTTCCAGAGACGGAATTTGCGACCGATAAAATTGGTCTCAAATTCGGTCTCTATATCCGCATTTTCTTGTAGTGATGTAAACCCACCCGTCCGGACACAGACATTATATTGTCCGATCCGAGGACGTGGATGGGTCTAATACTGTGTCTTTTGACTGTTTATCAGCCAGTGTCACATAGAGCAATGGTTTTGCTCATGTGATTTCGGCCAACGTGATGGCCAGGACGTCGAATCGGCGCAGCTCTGCTCTGGTCTAACAGGACTGCCAGAACCAGAACCAGGCTGAATCGGCGCAGCCAGTCACCTGTGCAAGGGGTGACAACGCCTCTCTTCAAGAACGCCCTTGCTCATGGCCAGGGCGATTTTGGATATTGAGATGGTATTGCAACCCATTGCTAGATGGGCTAAACAAATGGATTTAGGCATCATTTGCCCAACCTCCTTGGCTAGCGAAATGGGACTCTTTAGAGACTATTCGGTGCTAACTTGAAATGCACATCAAAGGGGCTGAAAACCGCAATGGGGGAGGTCCCTTGAGAGGGGTGAATCAAACTTGATGATTTCTTTTGAATGGGCTTTTGGAAATGGCATTTGAGCAAAGGGATATGAGCATTGTTTGCTCAATCCCCTTGGCCATGGCCATGGGTGCACATTGGACACAATGGGGATCTCTTAGGGGGCGGCTAAGGCAGTAGAAAACTGATCTTTTCAGGCCCAGAACAGTAGGAAACGCAAGGCCTAATAAAAAGGATTTTGATTTGTTTGGGAGAGAAATTTGGCATGCTATGCATGCATTAGATAGGAGATGATGTCCCACACCCCATGACCTCATTTATTGAGGTATGGGAGCTATGAGATACTCTCATGTTGGAGGTGTTAGAGGGAAATGAGACATACTTCTATGAAGGAGTACTCCCATCCCGTAACCCCATGGTAAAGAGAGAAAAGACATAGAAAACCCAAATGAAAAGGGGGGAAACATGCATTAAATGCCATGCATATAGTCTATTTCATTAAAGAAAGGTGAGAGGGTACAAGATTTGCAAAACCAAGAGAAAAGAAGGGGGGAGAAAACCAACGTGGGAGACCCTCTTGCTCTCTCTTCTCTTTGATGTGACAAGACAAGAAGCCCCAAAGAAGGACTCCTCTCTCTCTTGCTTTCCCTTCTCACCTTTCTCTCTTCTCCTCTTGCTTCTTTTCTTTCTTCACGGGTGGATCTTGAGCAGGAAACGCAAGGCCTTCTTCTGCTGGTTTCTCTCTTGGTGAAAGCCTCCTCTTCTTGGTGCAGGAAACCCACCACAAGCCTTCTTTCCTTGGCCTCTCCCGTATGGCCCCCTTTGCTGCCCCTTTCCCAAGTCTTCTAGAAGGGAAGAGAAGGCCAAAAATGCCCCAATTCTGGTCCCTGCGCAGAAGAGATGGCAGAGGCACCTTTTTTTATTTTTGGCACTCCCTTTTGGGAGGTGTCACAAATGCTTACTCTCACCCCCCACTTTATGGGGTGAGATAAGGGTTGATTTCATATGGGCCTTGGTGCCCTTTTGAGTGGGCCTTTTGGCTTTTCTTTTGCACAACCCATGAGGGGCCAAAAATCGGTGCTGGCGGCTTTGGGCAGTGGGCCGGCGGTCTTCGGCCCATTAGCGAAATGGGGTGTCCACAGCCCCACTTGCCCTACCGTCGAGCATTAATATTTTCTCCAAAAACAAATGGCTAATTGGGAGAATTTAGTGCAGCACAATTAACCTCGGGGAAAATGCCACATTCTTCTCTTCACAAAGGTATTAGACAAAGAATGACCAAGATGGGTCTAATGACATAAGTAGTAGGCCAATATGCGAGATCTCCTGGCACCATGCAAATTTCATTTTTTCACCACCTTTTTTTTCCCCCCAAGTTAAGAAAATAACATTGGGTTAGCCTATCCGGTTTGCCAAAGCCGATTGTGGCCTAACCCAAGAGGTAACCCTGCCTAACCCAATGGGTATCCCCCATAGGCGGGCTTAAAGGTGACAAATAACTCTATGGGAAATGATATAAGAGTATTTAATACTTATATTGAGTGAGGTCTACATAGATAACTACTAACTGAACAAAACTTATAGATAGCATTTCTCAAAGAAAAAACAAACATAATTTGCTAGAAAACATTAGTCGGACATGCATGCAACTACATTGTTGTCTATATCCAACCAAAAAAAAAAAACCTACATTTTTGTCTCCTTCATATGGAGTAGTGATATAAGAGTTTTGTCTGTCATATCCAATCACTTGTTCCTTAAATATAAAGTTAACAGCAAATCTTACTTAGCTACTTATTAGCCCAATACTATTCTGCTAGGCTATTTAACAAAGCATCACTATCCCGAATAGTAAGCATTTTTCTTTCTTTTTTCCCCTCCTTATATCATATTAATCCCATCTTATTGGGCCTAGGCCACTAACACGGTCAGCGGGTCCATTAAAATGGCCTGTTGTGCACAAGTAGTGGATGAGTTTGGTCTTAGCTCTTTGTCCAAAAAAAAAGAATTTGGTCTTAGCTGAGGCCTATGATGGTGGACCCCAAAAAGCCCAATTGTACCTCTTCCATGAAATCGGCCCATTAAGAGATGCCTCTTCTCTTCTTCCCGCGCACAAGGACACCGTCGCAAAAGCCGAAGAACCCTAGAAAGCCGCGCCATGGAAGAAGGGGAAGAAGCACTGTGGAGGACGCCCTTGAGGTAGACGACTTCGACCTCCCCTCCCACCTCCGCCCCTTGGAAGGGTTTGTGAAACTCACGAGGGTAATTACAACACTTAACCAACTTACTAATCTTGTTTACAACTGATCGATCACTGGCAGAATTAACTAAAATCTGGACTGTTCGACAAAATGCCCCAAAGAAAACCTTTTACAACTCAACTACTTAACTACCACAAGCTCAGGAGAATTTGGTAGCTTAATTACAGTGTTTTATGTCAAAAACAAATGGCTAAGTAGGAGAATTTGGTGGAACACAATTAACACTCGGGGGAGAGTAAAAGTAAGTTAAAATGCCACATTCTTCTCTCCACAAAGGTGACAAATTAAGAATGACCAAGATGGGTCTAATGACCTACTTAATTGCTCAATAGGTGAGATGATCTCCTGGCCCCTCATTTTTCATATGAGTAAATTTGGGTTAGAGTAAGACTTGCTGTTAACTCTATAAACAACCAGTGATTAGATATGGCAGTCAAACTCTTCTATCACTACTCCATATGAATGAGACAAAATATAATTGCATACCTGTCCAACTTATCCTTTCTTAGCAAAAGTTAATTTTTTTAATCTTATATCATATTAATCGCAGCGGGTCCATTAAAATGGTCAGGTGGTTCTTTCCTATGTGGAACGCACCGTGCGTCTCTAGCGCGTCACGTTGCTCCGCCCCACTAGTCATCACGGACGTGTCGAGGTTGTCCCTGCACACAATAATGACACACACTACGACGTGGGCCTGGGCCACTAACATGGTCCTGTCCCAAAAATGGCCAGGTTGGAATTGGGCACAGTGGGTGGACGCCTAAGTTCGGTCTTTGGTGAGGCGTACGATGGTGGAGCCCATAGGGCCCAATTCCATGAAACCAGCCCATTAAGAGAAAGAAACATCTCTTCTTCCCGCGCACATGGACGCCGCTCCCCAACACCACAAAGCCGAAGAAGAAAGCCCCCGCCATGGAAGAAGGGGAGGAAGCAACGTGGGAGGACGCACTCGACGTAGACGACTCCGACCTCCCCTCCCTCCTCCGCCCCCTGCGCCCCTGCCCCCTCACCTCCCTGCCCTCCCAAGCACCCCTTTCCCTCCGGCCGCGGTCCCCGCCTCCCACGCCGGCGGCCGCGGAGCAAGAGGCCGCTCCGCCGCCTCCCCACCGCATTCCTGGGCCCGCCGGGGCCGTCCAGGCGGCCATGCACCGGCGGGCCGCCGCCGCCGCCGCCGTGCAGGATCGTGGGGGCTTGCTGGTGGAGGGGGGAGGGGATGACCCCCTGAGAGCATCCGGAGGTGGAACGGAGGAGGTAGACGAGGATTTCTCGCAAAATCCTTGGCTCTGCGCCTTGGATTTTCTTGGTAGAGAACGAAATGATGCAACTGTGGCCTCCTCTATTTTCTACTGACTTTATCTGGTTTCGTTGCCGCTAAGAGAGATGGCGTTGTGCAGGTGGGAGTGGAGATGCTTCTTTACCTCACCCTATAAGCTCTGTGAAATCTCTTGGAAGTGCTAGCCGGGTGCCGAAGGTGGGGAGCCATTGTTTTCCTTCCTCTAGCTTCTCGCTGGTTCTTCCTCGTTAGATCTTGGCTTTTCTTCCCTTTTTTTTTGTTCTGATTGCTTATTTTTCCTTGATAGTTGATGGGAATTGTGAAATCTTGCAAACCTAATGGTTTGGGCGATCTGTTTGTGACTCTTAAGGTAACTGCCCTCCCCACGCTACTCCCGCCCCCTTCTTTCGGTCAGGATTGATGCCCTTCTCATTGATCTGCTTAGCCTACCTTTGCAGGATCCCACAGGGACGATTGGTGCTTCGGTCCATCGGAAAGTGCTCACGGAAGGGAACTTGGGTGGTGATTTGTCGGTCGGCTGTGTGCTTATTCTGAAGCAGGTTTCCCGTTTGAAACCTGAGACTGTTCACATACAGCTTTCTTACGTTCAAATTTCCTGTAAAAAGCGATGGCTTTATTACAGGTCTGCTAACGCCATGGAAGTAATTGTCTCAGGTGGCTTTCTTCTCCCCGAGGCGATCCATAGTTTATCTAAATATTACATTGAACAATGTGGATAAGGTATGCAGGTTTCAATGATCTTGTAGAATACAATGATCCTGCTGGATATAGTGTTTATAACTTAAGACTGATTGGCCATTTTACGTTTGGTACTTTGTTCTTTCCCCCCCTTTTCCTGTGGGATTAAGGCAGTTCATGTATGTAGTCTCTCTTATCATGTTTCTGGGTTTGTTCTGTAATTGATCTCATGTTTGGCATCCAGAGTATCCAGATATGAAGAATTTCATGTAGTTTGCTGGGTATCAGCAGAAGGTTTGTATCCAGGGTTTATATAGTGTTCTGACATGCATCAATGGCCAAAATTTCTCCATTCGTTCTGCATTAGATCTCATATAACGGGCTGTTTGATGTGTCATCTATAAGACAGATGCTTTGTGTTTATACAATGGGGCAAACTGTTTTGGACACTAATTAGCATTGGATGAAGAAAGTGGAAAAAAATTCCATGTGTAAGATGAGCCATGCTGACCGTAAACAAATGTATAAAAACATGACTTGCCATCATTGGCAACCTGAGGATCAAATCATCCTAGTGTAGCTTTGTTGACTTGAACACCGGTTCATATTTGGAACTGAGATTGACCAATGCGAATATGATTCGTGCTCCCAATCTGGAAACTTCATGTGATTCTGCAATTGTTCTCATATGTGCATCTTAACATGTGAACATGATGAAAAGAGATTGGCACCCACTCTTTGTTCAAACTCCTTTTGTCACTTTTTTCACTCGTTTGCATTGTCTGTCTCTAAGAACAAAGTTTCCAGCACCTAATAAAACGTATTCCTTTGGAACTTAATGTTTGAATGTGATGAATTCACTTTTTCTGTGCAGTTTTTTGGCAAGGACAGTGGATCCCCGAAGAGGCATACCTTGCCCACTTTGAATGCCAAACATCCTCCTCCTGGTATGATCCTTCACAACCATCTTTTGGATGTTCTGCTATTGTTGTCTGCAAAATTTTCAGAACTATGGTCTCCAGGGAAAAGCTTGGTTGATGAGATGGAACCTGTGGGAAGATCATGTTTCTTGAGTCAGGAGTCTCAAAGATGTGAAGTTGGATCTCAAAGTGGCCTAGCAGCATCTCGGACAGCAGACGGGGGAAACATGGAAAGACATGGATGTGTGCAAGCTTGTGATGGGGAAGTTGTAAAAAGCATATATTCTAAGAGAACCCTGGATGATATGCAGATAGAACATCTGTCTGGATCCTCTATGTGTACCAGTAAAGCTGTCGTGGGGTTCAGGGATGTACCTAGAGCTTCCTTGGTGAGACCGGGTGCAGATAACATCTACGATGAAGAAATCATCCAGCATTCAAATTTGAAAGGAAGGGTCGACAATGGAACAACTGAAACCCCCGGCAGACGAAAGGGGGGTATGAACGCTGCTAGTGACCCTTCCTCCCTGGGGTGGGGCATGGCACCAAACGAGGAAGCTGATCAAGTTGCTGTTGAGCAGTGTGGGAGTTCAAGTAATATGGTGGTAGGTTGTGGAGAGGATGAAGGACCGACGGATTATCTGCTCTGCAAAACAAGTTCCACATCTCTGTCCAATCCCATGCTTAGTAAACCTCCTGAAAGAGTGACGGAGCCCAAGAGTATGATCTCCAAAGTACCTCTTGCACAGTGGACTGACGAGCAACTCTCCGAGCTATTCTGTGACTATCAGGATGACACCGATTTCTTCTGATATGGCAAATTTGATGTACATATGAGCTGCATATTCCTCTAACTAATCGCTCATCCTACCTCGATGTTGATCGAGATCTTTCCTGAAGCAAAGCTGCATGCTTGTAGTAGGATTGCACTCGACTTTCCCATGATTTGGAAGCGAAAAATGTGCTCAACAATCAAACGCTGCGCAGATCATATTGGAGCAATCATCTGATCACTGTGGAATACGGCTTAAGGTTAGCTAGTCTCTTTTCCTGCATATTCATATTTTATTTTTGATCAGTGTTAGGTGCACGGTTGCCCGGCCAACCGTGCCATTGGTTGACGCATGGGCCCTCCCTATGCACCAACCAATGACTAAATAGCCGGGTAAATTATTTGTCCGATTTATCTGACTGCTTAACATTTCCATTTATTTTTTAGATATTACTTGTTGACCGACGATTGGACAACTATATTATCTAACTCCATACACAACTCTAGAAGGCTTGTGCCCTTGGAGTTTCCAAGATTGTGCCTAAGTTGGGTAAGATAGTTGTCCGATTGCCGGGCACCTATCTTTTCTCTTTTATTTTTGATATGTCGCGGAAGGTGGAAGTGTCTTCTGCTGATATTACTTTTCGAGTCGAATGACATGACTATATATAAGAGATGTGAACAAAGGTGGGTAGATGAGAAACTGTGAGTTGGAACACATCTCAGCCACCAAGAAAGATGATTAATCTTGGTTCAAAAAGGGATAATCTGAATTGATGTAGGCGAGATTCGTAGAAACATTGTTGAAGACAGATATATTTCCTATCAAATAGTAAACCTGAGGTAGGGCAATGTTGCGTCTTCATTCGATCTTCATAGCCATGTTGAGGCCAACTGACTTGTGTAGTATTACATCTTGACTTGCATATTTTATGATAGGAATAATTTTTTTTTCCTCATAGTTAATCTAATTATCTTTCTGGGTTCTCGCAAGAAGGGAGAATATTCTAATTAACCAAGCGAATGCCCCGATTTAGCATTGCTCAAACTATAAACAAAGAATCTCTTCAAAAGAGAAAAAAAAAAGTATTATTGATGAACTTATTAAGGGTCACGTATATACTTCCCAATCTGTTTGGGATTGCATCTGCATGTACGCCACTCGTATGTGAATTAGCCTTCCCATGTGCATGTTTATTTCAGGTAAAAGTGTGTGGAAGTGTTGATAAATATTTCGTCATCTTTTACATTTCTCCTTAAGAGTTTCTTGCGACTTTGTACCGATAGATTAATGATGAAACAAAATATACATAACAATTAATTCGCATAAAGTGGCATAGAAATATTTTTCTCATCTTTGGAGGATCATGGTTGCCGTGCCAGGGATTTACCAGCCATCGGCACGGTGTATATGAACTAGAGCTGCAAACGGGTCGGGTTCGGAATCGGAAACACAGATTTCGATTCCGATTCTGATAACCGAAATATGATTCCGATTCTAATTCCGATAAGAATGGTTAGTTCCGATTCTGTTTCGATTTCGATAATATTGCCGGAACCAAAATTCTGATAAGATAAGGTGTTTATCATAATTTTACTTTGAGTTTATGATAATTTATCGAAAAAATCGATACCGATATTGATTTCGATTATTTTTTCAATTCCGATTCCGATAATTTATCGGAATATTCGATACCGATTTCGATAAGCTATCGGTATCATTTTTCGATTCCGAAACCGATAATTTTTATCGAAATCGGGTCGGAATATCGGAATCTCGGGTTCCGTTTACACCCCTAATATGAACAGTGTTATTATTTATTTTTTTGGAAGATTTGATCCGAGACTTTTTTTAGTGTATCAATACAATACAATAAGATGCGGTATCGATCCATACCAAAACAAGCTCTGCACCGCCACTTCGAACCTTTGCTAAGGATGAGGATTAAATAACCGTTCAAGTATTCAACCACGTGAATAGATGTGTATTAAACTGACATTACATGATTCCATATCATTCATCAAATCACTCGTCAAGAAAAAATTCTGTAAAATGCAGAAATGTTACGTCTAATTATATTTGTAAGATGTCCATCTCGTGTGATTTATTATGTCTTATTATATCACTTTTTTAAAAAGTTTTGAAGCTTAACTTTTTGTTTTGAAGTTTAATTTTTTATTTAATGTTTAAATTTTTATCTTGGTATCTAAATTTGACTCATTGTATCACATCATGCAAAAAATTAGGGATGTAAATAGAATCTAAAATTTTGTTCCGATTTTGATAATTTTATCAATTTTGAAATAAAAAATGATATCGATAATTTATCGGAATCGAAATATTTTTATAAACTATCGGCATAAAAATTAAAATTAAAAATAATCAAAAATATAATCGGTTATTTTGATAAATCAATCCATTAACTCAAAAGATAAAATTATGATAAACATCTTAATTTATCGAAATTTTAGTTTCAATAATATAATTGAAATAGATTTAGAATGAATCATTATAATTTTATAACGTAATCAAAATTAAAATTATATCTCGATTATCAGAATCTGAAATTGTATTTTTGGTTCTGAATTTGACTTATGTACAGTCTTATCGAAAGTAATATTAAAAAAGTTTAGATGTCAAAATAAAAATAAATAAATTTTAAAATAAAAAATTAGATTTCAAAACTTTTGTACTTATGAGTGGGCGATTCCAGCACTTAATCGAACGTATGACGTTTTTAAAGTAAAAAATTAGACTTCAAAACTTGTGACGTAAAGGAGAGTTTTTAAACATCTCACTGGGCCTTTATTATGGTAACGTGGCCGGCAAGGGTCAACATCAGTCTTCGATAATTCAGCTGCCCAAGTCCTTTCATCGTCCACCTCGCATGGACGGAAGGTGGAGGCCCCGCGCGCAGAGAGATGAAGTTTCCAGAGCAGATAAAGGAAGAAACAGGGCATGGCGGAAGCAGCGGCTTCCCGGAGCATCTCTCTGGCGGCACCGGATTACAGAGACCAACCCACCCACGGCAGAGATAGAGCTGAAGCACCCACACCCATATACATAGCCTGCTGCTACAGCCATGGTCATGGGCACGGCTCCTCGGGCGCCCTCCTTCGCTCCTCTCTTCCTGCTCTTGCTCGTCTTCTCCGCTCATGGCGTCCCCGTCTGTTGGGGAGGGGATGCTGCCGCCCTTGCCCACGCTGCCCGGGCAAACGCCGGCGGCGGCAGAAGCAGCATCGTCTTCACCACCCTGGGCCGCAGCAGCTACACCTTCGACGTCTTCTCCTTGCCGGTGCCCCCCCTCGGCTCCTCCGCGCCCCTCAGCTCCGTCCTGGGCGGGGGCGACCTCGAGCTCAAGGTCACCGACGGCCAGTCAGTCAACTTCAACGGCTTCTTCCCCGCCGGTGACCCCTCTCGCCTCCTCTCCCTCCTCTCCGCCGCGCCTCCTCCCGTCAAGGATCAGCGGAGCTTGGAGGCCCTCGTCTACGTCAGCGAGAGGAACGGCTCCTCCAACGTCTACCTGGACGTCTACCCCTCCTCGCTGGCTGCCGCAGCGGGTGGGAGGGTGCAGCTCCCGCTGCTCCGCCCCGACGGCGACGGCGGCGTCTCCATGAAGGATAGGCCCTCCGTCGCCGGGGAGTATCTCATCTATGTGTCCACCCACGAGGATTCCGGCGCCCCCAGGAGGAGCTGGGCCGCCGTGTACTCCACCCACCTCCCCACCGGCGAGACCCGGCGGCTGACCCCAGGGGGGGTGGCGGACTTCAGCCCCGCGGTGTCCCCGTCGGGGGAGTGGACTGCGGTGGCGTCCTCTGGGGAGAGGGGATGGACAGGGGAGGCCCAGGAGCTCCTCACGGACATCTACGTCTTGAGGACTCGTGACGGGTCGGAGAGGGCGAAGCTGGTCGGGCATGGTGGCTGGCCTACCTGGGCGGATGACTCCACTCTGTTCTTCCACAGGAAGTGTGAGGACGGGTGGTGGAGCGTCTTCAGGGCCGTCATCGGGGAGGGCCCCTCGGCGGTCGCCGTCGACCGAGTTACCCCTCCCGGTTTCCACGCCTTTACCCCCTCTGCCGGGAGGGGCTTCGTCGCCTTGGCGACGAGGAGACCCACTTGCCAGTTCCGGCACATCGAGCTGCTGGACCTTGCCCGCAACGCGTTTGTGGAAATGACGAGGCCAATCTCCCCCAATTTCCACCACTTCAATCCCTTCGTCTCCCCCGACTCGACAAGGATCGGTTATCACCGCTGCAGGGGAGGCGGCGCCGGCAATGGCGGACCCCCACTGATGTTGGAGAGCATCAGGAGCCCCTTACCTGAGATTTCTCTCTTCCGGATCGACGGGTCGTTCCCTTCCTTCTCGCCCGAGGGAGACCGCATCGCCTTTGTCGGGTTGCCAGGGCTTTACGTGATGAACTCCGACGGGTCAGCGCAGCGGCAGATTCTACCGGGGAACGCTTTTCCGACAGCGTGGGACAGGAAGCGGAAGGGGGTAATCTACACGAGCATTGGGCCAGATTTTGCCTCGGAGAGCACAAAGGTGGATGTGGTCTCCGTCACCCTCCCCCATGGATGGGAAACCGGAGCAACAGAGCCCACCTCGGCCCTCCCTCTGGTCAAGAAGCTCACCGTCGGAGGAGAGAACAACGCCTTCCCCTCCCCATCCCCCGACGGCAAGTGGGTGGTGTTCCGCTCCGGCCGCTCCGGCCACAAGAACCTCTACATCCTGGACGCGGTGGAGGGGGAAAAAGCTGCCCTTCGCCGCCTTACCGACGGCCCCTGGGCCGACACCATGTGCAGCTGGTCCCCCGACGGGGAATGGATCGCCTTCTCATCGGACAGGGACGAGCCCGGCGGCGGGGGATTCGCCCTCTACCTCATACACCCCAATGGGACCGGCCTGAGGAAGGTCTTCCAAAGCGGCACCGGCGGGAGGGGGAACCACGCATCCTTCAGCCCCGACTCCCGGCAAATTGTGTTCACCTCCGACTACGCCGCCGTGTCGGCGGAGCCGATATCTAATCCCCACAGCTACCAGCCATACGGCGAGATCTTCACCGCCGGCATCGATGGCTCCGGCGTCCGGCGGCTGACCCACAACTCCTTTGAGGACGGGACCCCTGCCTGGAGCCCCATCTACATGGAGCCTGCTGATGTTGCGGAGGCTTCACCTCCCTGTGACTTCGAGGACTGCCACTGGCTCGACCAGGGGGCTGCTTCCAGGTTCGCCTCTGGAGATCATCCAAGGTGTGGTGAGAACCTCAGTAGCTGACTGCAAGGTGACACACCTTTCCTTAGCTACATTGCTGGCTGATACGAAACCACGTCGTCGTGATCTCTCACTAGCTGCTTACTTCACCTCGTTTCGTGAGCTAGTCAGCTGCCTTGTCTCTTACCTGCTATCCTGTTCCATATCATATCATATATGACCATGGGAAATGATGTATATGGTCTAGATATGATGTAATTAAGAAATGACCAGTATTCAGCGGCATCCATACTACTGTAATAACTTTCTCTGCCAAGAGACATGTTTTATATTTATAGTAAGATCCCATCTATACTACTGTAATAACTTTCAATTTTTTGGGACAGCCAGTGACAGCAGTAGAATAATTATTTTTTCCTCTCAAATTTTGTTGTTAACAGTCTCTCCCCACTCTCTCTCTCTCTTCTCTCTCCTCTACCCACTACCAACTCATCTCTCCCAAATCTCCCTCTCTCCTCCACGTTCTCTCTCCTCCCACCTTTCTTAAATACAGAAAATAAAAAATTTATCTTTTTTCTTTTCCTCTAATTAGGTCTTGAGATAGAAAAGGTTGTTACCCAATCTTTTCATCCAAGGAATGGAAATACCTTTTGATGCCGGTCGTCGTCAACCGACGAATTGGATCGACGAGATCAAGGATCGGCCATACCAACGAGTCGACAACTAAAGTTGTAGGGCATCGTCGTCCTAGGTTAGTCAATCACTGCCGAGAACCAATTCAACCAAGCACTATATCCGGGCGTCTCCAGCTGGCGCTAGCTCACACTTGCCCAAAGGACGAGTGAGTCCCGTGGATCACGATCTCCCAACTGGCCCGCATCCGCTTCAGGCAGGTGACCATCAGGGCGGGATTCTCGGAAACCTAGTTGGCGGAATTCCCTGAATGGCGCCCTTGCCTCACGGAGGATCGTCCACCACCTTCCTGTTCTGTCCAAAGGACTAAGCCCTTATAAAAGGCACAGATACCCTCAAGGAAAAGGTACGCTATTCATAGTACAAAAACTCTCTCTATTCTCTCTCTTTACAACCCTCACTGACTTGATCGTCGGAGTGCCCTACCGCCGAGGGGTCTCGGTGGGTCTTTGCAGGTCGGACTCTCTTCACCGACAACCAGGCGATGCCGTCAATCCCTCGGGGCCCACTCAGCTCGGCTCCGGCTGACAACCCTTGCTGATTTTTCCAGGAACATTTGGCGCCGTCTGTGGGAATGGTCCGAGGATGTCCATGCCCCATTGTGCGAATGGCCATGGGGAATTTATGCTCGTGAGTTCCGATGGAGGTTGTCGGTCGATCTTGCCGAACAATTGGCATTGTCGGCAGCTTTTGACGTACTTCTCGGCGTCCTTAAGCATCGTCGGCCACCAGTATCCTTGTCGAGTCACTCTTCTTACTAAAGATCTAGGGCCTGCATGAGAACCACATGTTCCTTCGTGGACTTCGTTGATAATTTCCTCGGCTTGAACAGGGTCTACGCAGAGGAGATTGGGATAGCTAAATCCTTTTCGGTACAAGTCATCGCCGACGATGAAAAACTTTGATGACCGCCGCCTCGTTTTTTCGGCCTCGTTCTTGTCTTCCGGTAGCAACTTACTCCTGCGGAAATTTATTAGTGGGGTCATCCATGTTGTTCTTACCTCGACACTCATTAGATCTCTGGGTGTTATAGTTGGCTCCAATAGTTCTTCTATCAATAGGGTTGTGGGTGATTCCAATGCGGACGATGCGATTTTTGAAAGCTCGTCAGCTTGCTCGTTCTCGGACCTTGGTATCTTCACAAGCTCCGCAGAGTCGAATTCCGCCATGAGCCTTAACACCTCGGCTTTGTACGACGCGAGCTTCGCCTCTTTTGCCTCGAACGCTTGCGACACCTGGTTAACGACTAGTTGGGAATCGCTGTGGACACGGACCTTCTTTGCGCCGAGAGTTCTTGCCATCTTCAGTCCTGATACCACCGCTTCGTATTCTGCCACGTTGTTAGATGCTTGGAAACCGAAACGAACCGCGTACCTTAAGTCGATGCCTTCGGGTGAGCGCATGACCACCCCTGCTCCGTTGCCCTGGGAGTTTGAGGCTCCGTCGACGAAAACTTCCCACCTTCCGTCGGATTCTTCTTCCGTAACTGCTCGAGCAGTGCCCTCGGAAATGAAATCCGCGAGGGCTTGGGCTTTGATAGCGACACGGGGCCTGAATTCAATGTCGAATTCTCAGAGCTCTACGGCCCACTTGGCCAACCTCCCCGAGGACTCGGGTCGCTCGAAAACTTGCTGAATCGGTGTGTCGGTGAGGACGACGACCTTGTGTGATTGGAAATACGGACGCAATCGTCGTGCGGCCATGACGAGAGCGTACCCGACCTTCTCGAGGTCAGGGTAGCGTTGCTCGGCTCCTCGCAGTGCCTTGCTTGTGTAGTACACCGGTAGGTGGGCTCGGTCTTCTTCTCGGACGAGCACCGAGCTGACGGAATAGCTTGTTGCGGACAGATACAACAGCAGCTCTTCCCCTTCCTTCGGCTTGCTCAACGTCGGTACGTTCGCCAAGTGCTCCTTCAGCTCGTCGAATGCCCTTTGGCAGTCTGTGGTCCATTCAAAGCGGCCCTTTCTCAGCACCTCGAAGAATGGTTTGCACCGCTCTGCTGACCTAGACATAAACCTGCTTAGAGACGTTACCATGCCATTAAGTCTTTGTACCTCTTTAACTGTTCTCGGAGCCGTCATGCCGAGGATAGCTTGAACCTTGTCGCAGTTGACGTCAATGCCTCGTTGGGAGACGAGATACCCCAAGAATTTTCCCGCTCGGACGCCGAAGACGCACTTCTCCGGGTTCAGCTTCATCCCGTAGAGTTTCAACACTTCGAAAGCTTCTGCTAAGTCCCTGACGTGGTCCTCGGCTCGTCGGCTTTTTACCAACATGTCGTCGACGTATATTTCCATGGTCTTGCCGATTTGCTTCTCGAACATTTTGTAGACTAGCCTTTGGTACGTCGCTCCTGCATTTTTCAGTCCGAATGACATACGAGTAAAACAATACAAACCTCTCTCGGTGGTGAAGGATGTCTTGTCCTCGTCCTCTGGGGCCATCCTTATTTGATGATAGCCTGAGTAGGCGTCAAGGAAGCTTAAGAGCTCGTGTCCGGCAGTTGAGTCGACCAGTTGGTCGATCCGAGGTAACGGGAAGCTGTCCTTCGGGCAGGCCTTGTTTAGGTTGGTGAAGTCAACACACATTCGCCACTTGCCATTTGCCTTTCGCACCAGGACGACGTTGGCGACCCAGTTTGGGTAAAATGAATTTCTAACAGTACCTGTATGCAAATATTTTGTCAATTGGCTTTCCACTACTTCTTGTCGTTCGGCCGACAAGGGCCTCTTCTTTTGCCGGATGGGCCGGGCCTCGGGGTCCACGTTTAAGTGGTGTTGGATAATGTTCGGGTCTATTCCCGGAAGGTCATCGTCGGACTAAGCAAATACATCTCCACTTTGGCCGAGGAATGTGGCGATATCATTTTCTAACTCTTTGAGTTCGGTCCCGATGATTAGAGGCCCGCTCTTGATCTTTATTTGTTTAGTTAGTTCTGCTGGCTCGTGTTTCGGGGTGTCATCGATAGTTGGCACGTACTCAGAAACATCTGGTTCTTTTGCTTTGATCGAATTGACATAGCACAGGCGCGCCTCGGCCTGACTCCCGACAACTTCCCCCACCCCGCTAGGAGTTGGAAACTTTAGCTTCTGGTGGTATGTTGATGGCACCCCCCAAGCCTCCCGAGCAATCCGCGTCTGAAAATTGCGTTGTAGGCCGACTTCACTTTCACAATCAGGAAGTCGACCTCAACCGTTACACGCCTAGGACGGGTACCTAACGTCACTTTGAGCCTTATGGACCCCTCGGCGGTGACCGGCGTTCCGCTGAACCCGAAAAGAGGTGTGGCAATCGGTTTGAGCTCCGTGCTCAGGTTCGTCATCTTCAGGAAGCAGTCATAGAAGAGGACGTCAGGTGCTGCTCCGTTGTCGACGAGGATGCGGTGCACGGTGTATCCGTTGATGTTGGCATGGATGACGAGTGCGTCGTCGTGGGGGAAGCTTAGTCCAACTGCGTCTTCGGCGGAAAAGGTGATCATCTCCAACTTTGGTGTTGGCTGGCTCACACCGAGGACGACGGCCGATGCATACGCTTTTCTTTTCCTGCCGCTGTCGCCGCCACCTGCCGATCCGCCGGCAAGGACGAGGACGACGCCTTTCCCTTCGCGTTCGCGATCCCCTTCTGGTTCGCGATCCTTCGGTTTGCCGTCGACGACGTCCTTTCCGATTATCCCTCAGCGCAGCATCTCCGCTATTTCCATCTTCAGGCTCCTGCATTGATCCGTCAGGTGACCAAAACCTTTATGGTACTCACAGTATAGTTCGGCCCCTCGTCCTGATGGAGGCCTCGCGATGGGTTCTGGTCGCCTGAACTCCGGTAGCTTTTTGATGACGGGGAGGATTTCTGATGGCAGTCTCCCGAATCGGGGGAGATCCCTTCCACGACGATATTCATCAGGTCGTCGGTCAGTCGTCCGTCGGCTCTCCGATTCTCGGCGCCTGTCTATGTGCATTGCTTCCCTCCTCGGCCTCTTTTCGCTCGACCTTGAGCTCGTATCCCCCTTCTCCAGAGGTTGCTTAAGTCGCCCGGCGGCTCCCAAGGTTGATTCCAGCCTGACGTACTTCTGCATCCGAGAGAGGAGGTCGGAGAGACTCACCGGCGGTTTTTTGGCGATTGATGCAACAAACACCACGTCAGTGCACACCCTTGTGAGAATGTTAACGGCTGTTCTCAAGTCCAGGTCCACAACCTTCATTGCCTCGACCTGGAAGCGTTTAGCGTAGTCTCGAAACATCTCGTTTTCTTTCTGGGATACCAGCCACAGGTCGTCAGTGCACAACGAATGCTGCACCGTGTTGTAGAAGTGGTCGAGGAACCTCTGGGCCAGGTCCGAGAAGCAAGAGACCGATCGCGCGGGGAGCGCCTTGAACCACTGTAATGCTGCATCATCAAGAGTGGACATGATAATTTCCTCGGCTTGAACAGGGTCTACGCAGAGGAGATTGGGATATCTAAATCCCTTTCGGTACAAGTCATCGCCGACGATGAAGAACTTTGACAACGCAAAATTTCGTCGGAATTGCGTCACGCTCGGGATAGAGTACAGATTCTCCTCCGTAGCCCATCCCCAGTCGAACAGAATGGCCGAGGTCACCAATCGGACGATCCTGGATGGACTAAAGAAGAGGATAGCAAGCCATAAGGGAGCTTGGGCCGACCAACTCCTCCATGTGCTTTGGGCATACAGGACGACACCAAGGGAAGCCACTCGGGAATTACCCTTCGCATTAGCTTTCGGGATGGAGGCAGTGTCGCCCGTAGAAATGCTCGTCCCCTCGCAAAGAATCCTCGGATTTGACGAGGAAAGCAACAATCAGTCATTGCGTGCCGAACTTGACCTAATAGAAGAGAGGCGAGGAAATGCTTCTACAAGGATGGAAATATACCAAAAGAGGGTCAAGAAAAGCTTCGACAGAAAGGTCAAACCACGACGCTTCGGAATTGGGAGCCTTGTCCTCAGGAAGCTCGCAATTTCGGACCCGAAGTCGGCTAGCGGGAAGTTATCACCAAACTGGGAAGGGCCATACCGAATCGCCGACGAACTCGGCCAGGGAGCTTATCGGCTTCAAGAGCTCGGGGGAGCAATCATACCGAGAACGCGGAACGCCGAGCACCTTTGACGCTACTTCCCGTAAGTACGAGGTCGCTTCGGCACTCTCCAAGTACGAGGTCGCTTCGTCACTCTCTAAACCCAAGTACGAGGTCGCTTCGGCACTCTCCAACTACGAGGTCACTTCGGCACTCTCTAATCCAAGTACGAGGTCGCTTCGGCACTCTCTAAATCCAAGTACGAGGTCGCTTCGGCACTCTCTAAGTCTAAGTACCTGTCGGCGAGGTCATTTCAATGCTCATAGGCAATGGAGCAACAGACGTCGGCCAAAGCAAAATTGTGTCGATATTTTCATTAAAGGAATAGAAAGTACATAGACGAGGTCAACTATGCCTCGTTCAACACATCGTCGGCAGTCTGGTCAAGGGAACGATCGATGGCCACACCTATGGCCTCATCCGCCACCACGGCAATCTCTTCGTCCCGACCTCCAACGATCCGCTCCTCCTCGGCGCCCTTGCCAGGAAGGGCCGCTCCCGACAAATCAAGATCAGGATACAGCTCCTTCACCTTTGAAAGGCAGTCATCGTATCCCGCCTTGAAGAGGTCGGCAATCTCGTCCTAAAGCTCGTCAGAGTCGCGATAGTCCTCTATTGCCTTGTCCCTTTCCTCAGCAACAAGATGCGAGAAGCTCTTCTTCGTTTCTTCATGTGCAGCTATCTCGTCGTACTGAGCCTTCTTCACGGCCTCGAGCGCCTTTTTCTCGGACGTCAAGGCCGCCAGGACGCGCTTGTCACTAGCTAATCTCTTCACCTCGGCCCGATGCACGAACGAGTCGAATGCGGCCAACTGGCTCAGCATACCGTGGTAGTAGTCGTGCATAAGCCGACGTGCAGGATGGCCAAGCGTTTCGGCCTTAACTTCAGCTAGCAGAGCTTGTCGCCCCCACTCAACCGGGTCTAGGGAGAAGCGAGCCTGGGTCGACGCCGAGAAAGCGGGCGCCATGGACGACGACGGCGGAACAGGACGCTTCGCCGGACTATCCTCAGCCGACGGGACGGCTGCCGAGCTTTGACCTGGTGTCAGGGCCGACAGCGTCACAGTTTTGGCCCCGCGCTGACGCTTCTCAGGACGAGAAGCCACCTTCTTCTCCCTCGAGTGAACCCGGCTCTTGGCCTTCTCGATAAGCGACCCCTTGCGCGTCGGGGGTGCGGAGTCGTTCTTGTCGGCCATAGCTGCAGGCACACAGATCCGTTAGATGGGAAACGCGTGGATAGGACGAGAAGGCAACTACGGGGTTGGCGACCTTTTGTGCCCTCGTCGATCAGCCGAAATAATTCCTCGGAGATATCAACCAGGTTGGGGGGCTCCACCTCCTTCAAACATTTGAGGTCGAAGAGCTCGGATGCAGTAAGCCTCGGCGATCCAAAAGCTTTGCACCGGGCGTCGATGGCCGACCACTTGGTCGAGAACGGCCAACCCGAGGGACTATAGACAAAAATGAAGTTCCACTTCCAGCCGTGGAGCGAGGATGGCAGTCTGCCGAGGATGTGCCGACCATTCCTCGCCTCGAAATAGAACCAATCCCCAAACGGTTTAATAGAAAAAAGTTAGAGGAAAAGGCGCAGGGTCGGAGGGACCCCCGCCGAATAACATAAGGATAGAAAGCCGACGACTACGTGCCAGGCGTTCGGTGCCAATTTAGAGGGAGCCACCACCAGTTCCAAAAGAAGAAAATTAACAAAGGGGTGGAAAGGGAAACAAAGGCCTGCTCGAACCGCCTCGGAGTAAACTGAGAACCCCCCATTCATAACGTAGTCAGCCCTAAAGTCCCTATCAGCGAACATGACAGTGTCGGCAGGAAGAACAAATCTAGGATGCTTCCTCAACCACTTGAAGGTACCAGGAGAAGTCTCGCAACGAGCTTCAGCCACGTTGTCGGCTCGACGACGAGCATCGGAAGTGTGGGCCGAAGGTTCTTTGGGAACGTAAGTCCCATGGATTAGTTCAAGGACAAAGGAATCATCGACAGGTCCCCAGACCTGGGTTTCTACGGATCCCGACCCTACCCCGAGGCTTTCGGAAATGAGGTCAGGGGCGTCAGCCTGAGCAGAGGGGTCCCTAGATTTCGCGGAAGGCGACGACGAGGACGACGAGGAGGCCTTAGAAGAGGTAGAAGAAGAAGAACGACTCATCACTTACCTCGGAGGGAAGCAAGCGGAGATCGAAGGATGACCCCATACAGGCGAGCACAATCGTCGGGGCGTCGGCAGACGTCGGGCCAGCAATTTGAAAGGTTCGCGCTCGAAGCGAAGGAACGTCTATTTCACGCAGAATCCTAGCTATTTATAAAGCCTTGACACCGAGGCGATCGGACGATCCAAAAACCCTGCGCAACCAGGATTCCGCCACGTGTCAGAAGCCCGACAGCCGGAAGACCTTCACCCGGATCCACAGCGCGCGCCCCGAAACCAAGCGGCGTCATCATGGGCACGGGATTCAGGGCAAGGTACCTGACAAACCGTCCCCGGCAGTACCATCATCATGACAGTGGCAGAACGCCCCCGACTTAGGCGCGCGGAATGCGAGGCGGCGCCGAACGCCCGTACAAATTCCTGAGAGTAATAAATTGCTTCTCTCCGAGCCGAGAACTCGCCTCGAAAAGAACCCGGGGGACTAGTGATGCCGGTCGTCGTCAACCGACGAATTGGATCGACGAGATCAAGGATCGGCCATACCAACGAGCCGACAACTAAAGTTGTCGGGCATCGTCGTCCTAGGTTAGTCAATCACTGCCGAGAACCAATTCAACCAAGCACTATATCCAGGCGTCTCCAGCTGGCGCCAGCTCACACTTGCGCAAAGGACGAGTGAGTCCCGTGGATCACGATCCCCCAGCTGGCCCGCATCCGCTTCAGGCAGGTGACCATCAGGGCGGGATTCTCGGAAACCTAGTTGGCGAAATTCCTTGAATGGCGCCCTTGCCTCACGGAGGATCGTCCACCACCTTCCTGTTCTGTCCAAAGGACCAAGCCCTAATAAAAGGCACAGATACCCTCAAGGAAAAGGTACGCTATTCATAGCACAAAAACTCTCTCTATTCTCCCTCTTTACAACCCTCACTGACTTGATCGTCGGAGTGCCCGACCGCCGAGGGGTCTCGGTGGGTCTTTGCAGGTCGGACTCTCTTCACCGACAACCAGGCGACGCCGTCAATCCCTCGGGGCCCACTCAGCTCGGCTCCGGCCGACGACCCTTGCTGATTTTTCCAGCAACACCTTTCATATATAAACATTTACCTAAGATTGTTCATCACAAAAAAAAACGTGGTTTGTCGAACATGTACGTCCAAAATATGATTAATTATTAATTAATTAATGACTTACAAAAATTATGGGCCAGAGGAACTAGAAAGACTAAATTTATAATTAATCAATTGTATTAATAAAAATTGAAAGTAATTAATTAAAGTAACTTCATATTACCGATTTCTTGATTGACATTTTTAAAGTTATCTGGTACTCCACAAAACAGTACTGTGATCTCTATGGCTCTATGCAACTGATCGTAGAAAGATCATAAGAGATTTTCCAGACCCAAAAATTTACGACCATCTGTTATTCTTTTTTTAGTAAGTATTTAGTGTATTTATAGAAAGAAAATAATTACTGGCAAAAGATGTTTTTTTTTATAGAATGAGATCATGCTAAGCATGACTAAGAATAAATTTAGCAACATGTTGAATACATGAGAATGAGGAAATTTAAATTTACGGCACTTACCTATACCAAAAAAAGAAAAGAAAATTATTTAAATAGAATGTCAAGCAAAAATATATATAAATAGGGAAAGTTAGAAAAAATATTACTCTCGGAGATGAGAATGTATGAAATATCCTTAATTATTAAACAGTCAACGTAATTAAAATCTATCTTCACCATATTTGTACATTTTATAGCAACATAACTTTTTATATTTAACTTATAAATCTTTAAAAATATATATATATTTTCTACTCATCTTATTATAAGAAACAAACATGAATTAGATCAATTTCTTCAAAAGAAATTTATCTTCAAGATATGGATATTTGAGTACAACTTGAATTAAAATTGACCAATTTATATAGTGACAAGAATGTCTAATAACCAAAAAATGATTGAAAGCTTCATAGCTACCTCAAATGTGAGTAGCCATATAACACTACTTAGAATTTTTTCTTACAAAAAATCATTGCAAATGTAAAAACATAGAATACATATTTACATGTCTAATTGTTCTCACAATTACGTGATTATATTCTCATTTATTTGTACCTTCTTGATCCTCAAATTGATAATATATGGGAAATTCAATATAAAAATAGGAAAATAATTAACTGCATATTTTTTTAATTATATTTCATACTGTCTGCAACCTATTCAAGATTAAAGATCAAGACGATTGATAGAATTTTTCTTCTATAAATAAAATTTTTAATAAAGAGAAAACTTAGTTTACTACAATTTTGATGTTACCTGTGGGATATTAAAAAAAGCATGACATTTTTTGTATACTGCCGTGACATTTTAGTCATTGCAGTTGAGAAGATTAATTTGTCATTTTTAATATCCCATCGCACGATCATCATGTTGGAAATCTCAATTTACTTTGACAATGGGCACACCACTTGCACGGAGTCCGGATAGAATTTTGTCGTGTTGTTATTATATTACAATCAAGTATCTTTATCATTTTTATTGTGTTGTGTTCGTGCAATTTTTTGAGAGAAAAAATTATCATTCTAAAATTTTATATTATTTTAATTTTTTATTTAAAATCTGTAATTATAATTATCTTAAATTAAAATCTTAAAACAAATACACATCGCACGGGTGGCCATCTAGTCTTGTAATATAGATGAGTTAGATTACGAGAAAACAATCTTGTTAGATGAGAGGAGTTGCCCTTGTGTGGGTGTGTGAGTTTTGCAGCTAGTAGCTGATGCTTGAACTGTAGTATGTCATAATGGTTTTATGCAAAATGCTGTGTTCCTTTGGACTTAATTTGTCACATTTCTTTTGATCTTCTTCAGTGAGTTTGGACTGAGGTAAAACCGTCAAAATAGAGTTCGAAGTTGATGCGAAAAATTGGTTGCACTTGAGAATTGCATTTTTTTATTTATTTTGAGTTTTTTATTAGTTAACATTGTGTCGATTTAATGAAAAATAAGAAATACATGAGAAAGCGCCATTTTCAGATGTAGTAAGATTCCTAATGATGTTTTTTTTTTAAGATCTCATTTGTTTGCACATCAGTCCATACTGATTTTGAGGTGTCGTTGTGGCGTTATAGATCTTTGGAATCAATGTTGACAAAAGCTGTGGATATGAGAGAACTCAAATGCCAAAAAAAAAAAAAGACTACATTAAGGATTGTATTCTCTCGTGCACCTATTTTTTATTGGATGAACTTAACTTTAGTATGTCTACTAATAAAAAGATCAAAATATATGAGAAAGTGTAATTTTCAAGTACGTTAAAACTTTCTCATCCTATTAAACAACAGAGTCATCTTTAAGCGAAGAGGAGCACATATTACACTTGTGCAAGTATATTGTTGTGTTTGTATGGTTGGTTTCGTGTAGTTATAGATCAAAGCGGCAAGTGGTATGATCGAGTCGGATCGTGCCAACTCTAATTAGCACGGTCCATATGATATAATATATAAGATTGGTGCGATCGATAGGATACAATTATATATTATTTTAATATTATTTTTTATTCAACAAAAATTTGGTACGACAATTCGAACGATCACGACCAACCAATTTGTGAGAGGTTCTTATTAGTTATACTAGAGATGACACAATATATTTATTTAATGATAGCACATACAAATATAATAAGTGTATTTACATAAATATAATAAATATTTTTCATAAGTAAAAATGAGTCTTAAATTAATAAGTGTATTATTTACACCATATACTTATTTAATCGATCGAATAATTTGATATTTTGATCTGTTAAACGTCTGGAGGTATCAAAATCAGTCGATAGATTTTATTGTATCGTGTCGGTACTCACAATGTCTTAAGTATGGTACGATACCGTTGTGTCGCAGTAATATGCAACGGGTAGGGCTGCCAACGGGTCGGAGTCGGAATCGGAAATGGGTGTTTCCGCTTCCGCTTCCTATAAGAAATTTCGGAGTCGGAAACGGAAACGGAAAATGGTGTTTTCGCTTCCGCATCCATTTCCGCTTTCTATCGGAAAATCGGAAACGGATACAAAACGGAAACTTCGGATGTAACAACATTTATACAATTAGAATTAATTTATAAATTTACAAGTATATTAATTATTAAATTTATGAATAGTTTCAAATGTAAATTTAATAATCTTTTCTACTATATCTTCTTCATCATATGTACATTATAATGACCCATACTAAATGAAGTATAACAAAATCAAATTAGTATGGTAAAATCATATAGTGATATATAATGGTTGAGTAATAGATAATCAATATATGTAGATATAAATATCATTAGAGAAAAAAAGCTGTCAATAGTTGAGACTAGAATAGATGACATTTACATATAGATGGGAGGTGAGAGACAATGAGTTAAAAATTTAAGAGCCAAAATTTCAAATTTGAGGAGATTTTATTAAAAAAAAAAATTATATAATATATATTAAAAGTTATCGGAAACAGAAACGGAAAGGCGGATGCAGAATTGGGTGTTTCCGCTTCCGCATCCTATAAGAATTCAGATATCTATTTTCGCTTCCGCTAAGCTATCGTAAAGTTCTTTTCGGAGTTTCGCATCCTATAAAAAATACGAAAATGGGTCGACTAAACGGAATTCGGAGATCTATTGGCAGCCCTAGCAACGGGGATGGTAAACCTAGCTTCTCACGAAAAAGATCTCTTTTGGAACGTTTCAACACCTACCTCAGTTGCATTAATGCCATTGACGGTGGGCCATACCAGTGTAGAGTTGGGTAGGTGGTTTGTGTGGTGGAATGCGATGCAGAGACTTAGGTTAAGTGTGTGGCAGAAATTTCGGCCACGCCATTCTAATTTGGACTCACCCTTATCATTTGCCCTCAGCAGTGGGGGTTTGATGGGGCCTTTGTTACTGTGCAGGTTTAAACTTGAAATTTAATGGTGGGCCATTAGTGGTCTTATTTTGCAGTCGTTTTATCAAAGTCTGAAGTAGAGTTAAGAAAACCTTATTGTATAGGTGTAAAAGTATGATACTTTTAAGGGACATAAGAGAAGAGCAATGCAAGTTATCCGACTAGTCAGATAAATTATTTACCATGTCATAGGTAGGATTGATCAACTGCCTACTTTAGGGGTGTGGAGTCCAAGTATATTTTTATATTTTAAATAATGTTTTTTAATTTAATTTTATTTTTCAAAGGCTCCACCCCCTCCTCCTCTTCCGACAATCCTAGTATAGTATGATACGATCTATACCATGTCAGTAAATACCCGACACAGTTAAGTTCCCTACCATGTCAGTAAATACCCGACACAGTTAAGTTCCCTACCATGTCAGTAAATACCCGACACAGTTAAGTTCCCTAATACAGACAAGTCTTGCAATTTAGTACAATGTGAATTGTAAGAAAATAATCTTATTGGTTGGTTAAGCTTCATAGAAACTCTCTCTCACACACAGTAAATAGAATTATATTTTTGTATTTCGCATAATATTTGTTGTATAGAATCATATGGCATATGAAAGATGACTAGTACTATTGACGAGTCTGCGAACATATTAGGGGTGTTCATAGTTTAGTTTGGTTTGATTTATAGGAGATTTTTAAGAAACCAAATCAAATCAAATTCGGATCCAACCCGAACCAAACCAAACCGAAGTTCTTTGAAACCAAACCAAATCATAGTTCGGTTTAACTTGAAAATAAATTGGCCTTTAGATTCTCTTAGTCTTAAATAAGATTTTAATCATTTATTTCTCTAATAAATCACTATCAAATAATATTTGAAATGAAGTATTAAATGTTGATGATCATATTAACCTCCATAATATATATTTTTACTTAAATATATTGAAAAAAACTTGATAGATATATACAAATTAAAATTTATTATTGTAATTCAGTTTAATCGGTTTGATTTGGTTTCTAGATTTTAGAAACCGAATCAAACTGATTTTTTTTTTCGATTTGGTTTGGAACCAAACTAAATTTTTTTCATATTCAAACCGAACCAAACCAAACGGAATTGTTCGGTTGGCTTTGATTTTTTAATTTGAACCGAATAGTGAACACCCCTAAAACATATTGTAGGATAAAAGCATCCACCACCCCTTCTATGAGAAATATATCATGGAAGACGAGTAATTCTTTTATTAGTACAAATAAATAAATATTTTTTCTCTCTTTATCAATTAATAAAATTAGTTTTTATAATCCACATCAATATTATTACTCTTCTTCTACATTTATGCATGGTCTTGTTGATTTCACCAATATTATTTTATCACATTTTATTTGAATTTTATTACAAGAATATTCTTAATTAGATTATCTTTTTTATGATTCACCTCATCTCTATTATACGAAAAATCATGCAATAATATTTTTCAGCACAAAATATCCTCATGAAATTATGTGTATACTAAAATAGAGAAATGCGAGCCTCGTTCTTGCAATAAAATTTTTACTCATGTAAAAACTTAAAAGAGTGAAGAATTTATTAATTTTGTAAATATATTAGAATAACTTTGTAAATATGTAAAAAATTAGATATATTTGAGTAAATATTTATTAATTAATAGAATGTTATATTTAAAAAAAAGTAAATTAATTAGAAGTCCCTATCAAATTTTTGACTTATTTGTTAGTCCCTAACAGAACTGTAACTTATTACAGAATGTGTTATTACCTATTACAATATAGGTTAAACTATGTTCAGTAAGGACCTCCCTATTATAATAAGAGATTTCTAATTAATTTGTCCTTAAAAAAATTCCCATACAAAAACAGAACAGCATGTGGTACTAATAAAGAATCTTGATTCCTCTGAACTCAATAAATATTAGTGAAAAAAAGTGGTGGATCTGTATTTTTGTGAAAAAATTTCGATGAAAGAACCTTTTTTTTTTTTACAGTTTTCCACTAAATTTTACTGAATCCGGTACTACCGAACTCATATAAAGATGGCTGTCGCCGCTGTCGGATCCGCGCAGCGAAAACCCCCTATCCATGGCCATGGCCGTGGCTGTGTTCCCCCGCCCCCTCCACCACCACCTCCTCCTCCTCACCCTGCTCTTCTTCTCCGTCCACGGCGTCCCACTCTGCCGGGGGGCGGCGCCCACACACCGCGGCGGCAAAACCACCATCTTCTTCAACAGCCTGGGCCGGAGCCGCTACACCTACGACGTCTTCTCCTCCACAGTGCCGGCCCCCCTCGGCTCCTCTTCTTCCCTCAGCTCAATCCTCGGCGGGCGCGAGCTCAGGGTCACCGACGGCCACTCTGTCAACTACAACGGCTTCTTCCCCGCCGACCCTTCTCGCCTCCTCTCTCTCCTCCACACCGAACCTCCTACGGCGGACGACGCCCAGCAGCGGCGGACTCCTCTGGAGGCCCTCATCTACGTCAGCGAGCGCAACGGCACCTCCAACATCTACCTCGACGCCCACTCGTCTCCAGACGGGGCCGGAGACGGCGGTCGGGTTCACCTCCCCCTCCTCCGCCCCGACGGCAACGGCCGGGTCTCCATGAAAGACAGGCCCTCCGTCGTCGGGGACGCCCTTATCTATGTCTCGACTCATGAGGACTCCGGCGTCCCCAGGCTGAGCTGGGCAGCAGTGTACTCCACCCACCTCCCCACCGGCGAAACCCGGCGGCTGACACCCCGCGGGCAGGCGGACCTCAGCCCCGCGGTGTCGCCGTCGGGGGAGTGGACGGCGGTGGCGTCCTGGGGGGAGAGGGCCTGGACCAAGGAGTTCGACGATCTCAACACGGACATCTACGTGTTCCGGACCCGGGACGGATCGGGGAGGAAGAAAGTGGTCGACCATGGCGGCTGGCCTACCTGGGCGGACGAGTCCACCCTGTTCTTCCACAGGAAGTGCGAGGACGGGTGGTGGAGCGTCTTCAAGGCCAACATCGGCGACGGAACCCCGGGCTCCCCCGTCCACCAGGTAACCCCTCCTGGGTTCCACGCCTTCACCCCCGCGGCTGGGAGGGGCTTCGTCGCCATGGCGACGAGGAGAAACACCTCCGAGTTCCGGCACATCGAGCTGCTCGACCTGGAGCGCAACACATTTGTGGAGTTGACGAGGCCCATTTCCCCCCATCTCCACCACTTCAATCCCTTCGTCTCCCCGGATTCGACCAAGATCGGCTACCACCGCTGCAGGGGCGCCGCCGGAGGCGGCCGTTTCTTGTACGAGCGCCTCAACAGTCCCTTACCCGACATCTCGCTCATCCGGATCGACGAGACGTTCCCTTCCTTCTCGCCGGACGGCGACCGCATCGCCCTCGCCACATTGCCGGGTCTCCATGTGATGAACTCTGACGGGACCGGGCGGCGCCAGATCCTGCCGGACTTCGCCTTCCCCTCCGCGTGGGATCCCAAGCGGAAGGGGGTGCTCTACACCAGCATCGGGCCAGGTTTCGGCAAAGAAAGCACAAAGGTGGACGTGGTCTCCATCACCCTCCCCGACGCAGCAGATCCCACCACCTCCGCCCGCCCCGTGATCAAGAAGCTCACCACCGACGGATCCAACAACGCTTTCCCCTCCCCCTCCCCCGACGGCAAGTGGTTGGTATTCCGCTCCGGACGCGACGGCCACAAGAACCTCTACATCATGGACGCCGGCGAGGGCGAGCGAGCCGGGGTCCGCCGCCTCACCGAGGGCCCCTACAACGGGACCATGTGCGCCTGGTCGCCGGACGGGGAGTGGATCGTCTTCTCCTCCAACATGGGCCAGCCCGACTCCTGGGGCTACTCCCTCTTCCTGATCCACCCCAACGGCACCGGCCTGAGGACGCTCTTCCGCAGCGGCGAGAACGGGCGGGCGAGCCACCCGGCCTTCAGCCCCGACTCCAAGAGGGTGGCATTCTCCACCGACTACGCCGGCGTGTCATCGGATCCGGTGTCGAACGCCAACAGCGCCCTGCCCTACGGCGAGATGTACGTGGTGGGGATCGACGGCACCGGCCTGCAGCGGCTCACCCACAACGCCTACGAGGACGGCACCGTCGCCTGGACGCCCTTCTACGTGGAGGCCGCCGAGATCGTGGTGCCCCAACCTCCCTGCCAGTTCGACGACTGCGACTGGCTCGCGCCGGTGGGGGTGGGCACCTCCTCCGTCTCCGCCTCAAGAGCTCCTCAGTGCCCCGTGGGCCGTAGCAGCAGCTGAGTAGTGGTGGTGGTGGTCACTTTTAGTGGCAGTAATGCTGGGTACCCTGTTTTATTTGAGTATATATAATTTGAGCATGGACAAACTTACCAACAAATTTTGTAATCATGCTCTAATAAATTTAGATTTCGATTTGTCAACTTTATTGCTTATTCCTATGTTGTTTATCCACATGTTCTTCGTGATATTTGCAACCAGAAATGCTAAAAAAATTTGACCCTTTGGTACAGGATAAGAGGATTTACCCTCTTTTTATCACATGTTTTTAACTTCACAGGCGATAAAAGTTATCTCTAGAGATGACTCATTAATTATAATATTTTATTTTAAAAAATTATGTATCTCTCTCTATACACAGTTAAATAGTGTGAGATTAGATATAAATGTATAATAATTATACACATTATGTCACATTATATCACACCACATTAAAAATTATCATCTTTCTAATTATCCATCGTTTAAATCATCTCAAATAAAAAAAAACTCATAAACATGAATAGCATATACATGATTTGAGTGAGACACCCATCATCAATCTTTCAAAGACAAATCAACCTGGAGCTTTGTGTTCCCCCTTTAGATAAGGAAAAACTTAAGAGTTACAAGTGTGTTTGTACCTTTTAGGTTGGAGGGAAGATTTGTGTAGATAAGTGATTGTATTCCCCTTGGATAAAGAGAAGACCGATTGGTATCGGGGACTATAATCTTTATGGTTGGATTAGTGAAAACTTCAGTATTCTTGCGGACTAGATGTAGAACTTTCATTCTGAGAGAAGGTCCAAACCAATATAAAAACTTTTGTTTATTTGTGGGTTTGATTGCTTCTGCGTTTATTTCAATTTATTTGCACCATTACTAATCATCAACCAAAGTTTAAAATATTTACTATCAAATATTCTTTAGTTCACCGATCACCCTATTCACCCCCTTCTACGGTGATTAGTTGCCTTAACGATCCAACACCCGAGTCTTTGGCACGGTCAATATGATACAATTAATATATTATTTTAATAATATTTTTATTACTTAATATTCTTTTTGTCTTCTTCATCTATTTTATTTTTATTTTTTAAAAAAATAAATCATCTAGATGGAAGTGTGTAGATGCGGTATACTTTGATCCAACTCGTACCAGTGAAAGTCCAACATGATCGATAAGCGTGGCACATAAGAAAGGCTTATTGCACTTGTATATTGCACTACCAGTGTAATATGACTAGGTAACAAGCCTATGTGACATCTAACAATTAGATTGTCACTTCCTCACTCTTCAAGTGAGAGGTGCCACATAAGTTATTGCCTAGTCATATTGCACTTGAAGTACAATATACAAGTGCAATAAACCTTTCTCTAATCTTAATATGTCAAACCGGTCCAAGCCGTCGACGGAGTGTGCTATATATATATATATATATATATATATTATATATATATATTATAATGTGATTTGAAAGTTGCAATTGAGATATGACTCTTGATGTGGGGATCTTTAGAGATTGCACTTGCTAGTGTCAGTGTGTGTTATGGCCCAGTGGACTAAGGTCGAGAACCCTCTACCAGCTCGACCCAATAGAATCCTTGAGACTAATGACAGCCCAAAGTATCTCCTCAAACTATCTCCACATCTAGAAAGAAATCTATAAATGTTGTTTACCAGAATTTCCTTAAGTGTAAGGCAACATTTTGTGGAATTGGAAATAAACGTTCCATTAATACTCCCAAGTCAGCAAACATTCCATTCATCATATAAATATATAAGATATAAGATTTTGTAGTAGGGGTGGCAATGGGTCGGGTCTAAATCGAGCCTGGGTTGATTTGAGATCAACTCGATCTCTAATTATTCAGCCGGCTCGAGACGAAATCCGATTTTTAGAAACTCGACTCAGTTCGATTTTACTTTTTAAAAATAATATTACTATTTTTTACAATAAAATTGGTGTTCATTGAATCAAAACAACATAAAATAAATATTAAATTAATCTAGAAAAATTTATTTTTAATTGTTACAAATATGAAATAAATATTAAGTTATTAAATATAACTCCACAACATAATTTTCAATCTAAACTTTTAGAATATTAGAATTACCACCATGTCGCTTGTTTTTTTAAGTTATCGCTCTGTCGAGCCGCTCGAGCCAAATCCAGATCCGGCCTAATTTTACTCCAGGTCGGGCCAAGCCAAACTCAAAATTTAAAATATGTTAAAATATCCGACCCAAATTCGTGTAAAATCGAGCCAGACCACCAAACTTTTAGACTGGCCCGGCCTAGTTGACATCTCTATTTTGCAAGAGATATGTAAGATAGAAATAACAATATACATCCCCCATGTATGTCCTCTCTCTCTCTCTCTCTCTCTCTCTCTCTCTCTCTCTCTCTCTCTCTCTCTCTCTCTCTCTCTCTCTCTCTCTCTCTCTCTCTCTCTCTCTCTCTCTCTCTCTCTCTCTCTCTCTCTCTCTCTCTCTGGGTTACTTTCATTTTTTTAAATTCATTAAATAATTATGTCCATGTGTTCAAGTAATGTTCATTAATTAGATTCTAATGGCCAGTAACCCAAGAGACATAATTGATATCAAATGTAAGATATATTGATGAGGTCAAATTTCTATGGTATATAAAAAAATATGCAATTTTCATATGTATTTAACTTCTTAAGATTATATAAAAGATTCTACGAGTATACATATTATTAGTTTAATAACATGATAAAATAAATAGGAAAGATTATTTTTTATTTAGTTTTAATCCATGTAAAGTTAAACTAAACAAACATCAAATTGTGAGAGGGTTCATACAAAGTAGGGCCGCTAACAAGTCGGATTCAGAATCGAAAATGTTTGTTTTCACTTTCGCTTCCTATAAGAAATTTTGGAGTTGGAAACATAAATGAAAAATGATATTTCCACTTTTGCATCTATTTTTGCATTAAGTCAAAAAAAATGGAATGGAAATAAAAAAAAAATGAAAACTTTGGATACAACAACATTTATATAATGAGAATAAATTTACAAGTATATTGATTATTAAATTTATGAATACTTTTAAATATAAATTTAATATAACTAACAACAATGAATAAAAATATATTTTCTATCATATCTTCTCCATCACAAACATTATAATGACCCTTAATAAATGAAGTAGGACAAAATCAAATTAGTATAGTACATCATATAATTATATATAATGATTGAGTAATAGATAATTGACATATGTAGATAGTCTATCAGAGAAATAATTTTCATATATGATAGAATGAGGGAGTGACCACTAGCCATTAATAGGGATAAGATAGACAATATTTCTATATCTATTGGAGGTGGAGGATAGTGAGTTAAAAATTTAAGAGTCAAAGTTTAGATGTTTAGAAGTTTTAATTGTAAAAATATTATATAAAATATATTAAAAATAGAAATAAAAAAAAAAACGAATGCAGAATTAGGTGTTTTCGTTTTCGCATCTGATAAAAATTTACATATCTATTTCAGCTTCCACTGAATTATCGAAAAAGTTCCTCCTGAAATTCTATATCTTATAAAAAATAAGAAAATAAATCGACTAAACAAAAAATAAAGATGTGTTGACAGCCCTAATACAAAGATAGTGCATTACAAGAGGTATATAAAATAAAATGGAGAAAATAAAAGATAAGGTGACACTCAATAAGAATATATGTTATCTCATATTTGTGAATCATATGAAAGCGGTTTGACATATAATCACCTGCACACAACGAGTATTATTTCTTATATCTCAGAAAAAAGAAATATGTCAAGTAGAATCTACTAACTTTGAAAAATATGCATGCAATTACCCAGGAGCAAAGCAAACCCACCGGGTGCCGGATGGCGCCGGTATAATAGCACTCCAGATTGAGTATATACGATATTAAAACCTTAAAAAGGTAGATAAGATGATATGAAAAAAATTACGAGTAAATATATTTCCATTCTTTTAAGACCATATATATATTTATATATATATAGGTTATCACTTTTATAGTACGACAAGATAACATCAAATCATGTAACTTAGGATTTGGTTGCCACACTGGGTGGGGGACTCAAATAGATCTTCTCCATTCTTTTTTATTTCTTTGCAAAATCCATACACCATCTAATGTAATGTGGTTATACGAAGAGAAGATATTCTTGGTGGATGATTAATATATTACTCAAAACGCTCAAATACATGGCACTGAGATCAGAATTTTATATGTGACTTTTATATAAAACTCTATTAATTAGGGATTTGATCTCATCATAATTAAATAAAGAGAAATGAGCGTAATGTGGCGTGTCTCTTCAAAGCGAGTCATATGGATGTAGGAGCTGCCAAGTCCTAATTTTGGAGTCACGAACATTAATCTTTGAGCCCACAAAATTACACAGGACGGGATTTTCTCGTTATCAAAAAAAAAAAAAAAGTCATATGGATGGGTACGGCTCCTAATGTATTTAATATATTTTTATTTTTTTAACCTTCAAATAATATATATAAATATTTATTTAATATACATAAATATCTATTTAGTACACATAAATAACACAATAATACATATAAATAGTATAAGAATACACACAAATAAAATTCTACTTATGTACATTCTTATACTATTTATGTACATTAAATTATTATTTGTGCGTACTAAATGAATATTTATATGTACTAAATAAATAAATATATATATATATTATTTAAAAGTTAAAAATAAAAAATATATTCAATACATAGAGAGTCGTTCCTCTCCACATGACTCAAGTCACCTTCACGCATCGCTTTATTGTTGGTTAATCGAAAACATAGTATTCTTCTTAAAGAGTAATACTACGCTCTCGGCAGTGCCGGGAGCGCAGCCGACGCCACCCGCGCAACGCGTGGAGGGGCGGACCCCTCCAGCATTAAATGTTCCGTTTTTTTTTATAATTTGTGTGCACTAATAATATACATAAATATCAGCTATGCTCCCGGCACTTTTCGGAACAGAGCATTTCTCCTTCTTAAATAAGAGAGAGAGAGGATTATTCTCTGCAATAAAAGGAAGTAAATTTTAAATCTTGAATTGGGATAGAGTGGAGAAGACGTGGTGTGCGAGGAAAAATGGGTAGAACGATCTCGATCACCAGTTGGTGATTTTTTACATATTTTTTTTCTTTTATTATTTATTTTGCAGCGCACAAATTTCCCATATAATTGCATAAAGATGCGCCAGAAGTAATCCGAACAAGAAGAGTACCGTGCACAAGGCTTGTGCAGCAGCAGCCAGCAGCAAGCAGCTGCACCAGAGAAACCCCTACTCCTCCATGGCGGCGTTCCCCAGGCGCCCAGCCTCCCCTTGCCTCCACCTCCTCATCCTGCTCTCCCTTTGCTGCGGGGCGGCCCCCACAGCCGGCGCCGGCAAGTCCACCATCTTCTTCGACACCCTCTTCAGGAGCCGCTACACCTACGACGTCTTCTCCTCGCCAGTGCCCGCCCCCCTCGGCTCCGTTCCCGGCAGGAGCACGGGCGAGGTCAGGATCACCGATGGGCACTCCGTCAACTACAATGGCTTCTTCCCCGCCGACCCTTCTCGCCTACTCTCTCTCCTCTCGGCAACGCCGCCACTCCACGACGACGACGCCCAGCAGCAGCAGCTGCGGGTGGAGGCCCTCGTCTACGTCAGCGAGCGCAACGGCACCTCGAACATCTACCTCGACGCGTACCCGTCCGCCCCGGCTGGTTCCGGTGGCCGGGTGCACCGCCCCCTGCTGCGCCCAGATGGCGACGGCCGGGTCTCCATGAAGGACAGGCCCTCGGTCGTCGCGGACTCCCTTATCTACGTCTCCACCCATGAGGACTCCGGCGTCCCCAGGGTGAGCTGGGCCGCCGTGTACTCCACTCACCTCCCAACCGGCGAGACCCGGCGGCTGAGCCCCCCGGGGGTGCCGGACCTAAGCCCCGCGGTGTCGCCGTCGGGAGAGTGGACGGCGGTGGCGTCCTGGGGGGAGAGGGCCTGGACCAAGGAGATCCAGGACCTTAACACCAGCATCTACGTGTTCAGGACCCGAGACGGGTCGGGGAGAAAGAAGGTGGTCGACCATGGCAGCTGGCCTACCTGGGCGGACGAGTCCACCCTGTTCTTCCACAGGAAGTGCGACGACGGCTGGTGGAGCGTCTTCCGGGCTGTCCTCGGAGAGGGACCCTCTGAGGCTTCCGTCGAGCGGGTTACTCTTCCCGGCTTCCACGCCTTCACTCCCGCGGCGGGGAAGGGCTTCGTCGCCATTGGGACGAGGAGGAACACCTCTGAGTTCCGTCACGTCGAGCTGCTGGACCTAGCACGCAAGACATTTGTGGAACTGACGAGACCCATCTCCGCTGACCACCACCACTACAATCCCTTCGTCTCCCCGGACTCAGGCAGGATCGGCTACCACCGCTGCAGGGGCGGCGGCGTTCTCATACTCGAGAGCCTCAGAAGCCCAATCCCCGACGTCTCACTCTTCCGTATCGACGGGTCGTTTCCTTCCATCTCGCCGGACGGCAGCCGCATCGCCTTCTCCACATTGCCGGGTCTCTACGTAATGAACTCCGACGGGTCCGGGCGGCGACAGATCCTGCCGGACTTCGCCTTCCCCACGGCGTGGGATCCCAAGCGGAAGGGGGTGCTTTACACCAGCCTCGGCCATGTTTTCAAGTCGCCGACCACTGAGGTGGACGTGGTCTCCATCGCCCTCCCCGACGAAGGAGAAGAGGAAGGAGGTGGCGGCACAGCAGACCCCACCACCTCCACCGGTCCCGTGATCAAGAAGCTCACCGCCGACGGTTCCAACAACGCCTTCCCCTCCCCGTCCCCCGACGGCAAGTGGCTGGTGTTCCGCTCCGGCCGATCCGGCCACAAGAACCTCTACATCATGGACGCCGTCGAGGGCGAGCAAGCTGGTCTCCGCCGCCTCACCAACGGCCCCTGGATCGACACCATGTGCACCTGGTCGCCCGACGGAGAGTGGATCGCCTTCTCCTCCAACATGGGCCAGCCCGACGCCTGGAGCTTCTCCCTCTACCTGATCCACCCCAACGGCACCGGCCTGAGGACGCTCTTCCGCAGCGGCGCCAACGGGCAGGCGAACCACCCGGCCTTCAGCCCGGACTCCAAGAGGCTGGTGTTCTCCACTGACTACGCCGGGGTGTCGGCGGAGCCTGTGGCCAACGCCCACAACGCGCTGCCCCATGGCGAGATGTACGTGGTGGGCATCGATGGCACCGGCCTCCAGCGGCTCACCCACAACGCTTATGAGGACGGCACGGTGTTGTGGAGCCCCTTCTACATGGAGCCCCGCGACGTCGCGGAGGAGCAGCCTCCCTGCCAGTTCGACGACTGCTACTGGCTCCAGCCGCCGGGCAACTCCTCCTCCTCCAACTCCGCCTCCGGAGGTCCTCAGTGCGGCAGCTGAGAGTGAGAGAGGTGAAGCGAAGAGTAGTCGGAATGGTTTATTATATATATATATATATATATATATATATATATATATATATATATATATATATATAATATATATATATATATATATATAAAATAAGAAAATTGAAGAATGGACGCTAGTATATGGTTGGCCGGATCATACCATACCATAAATATGTGGTTAGGAAACCTAGACCCCGTTGGTACATGGGTTATTTGATTTAAGTTTTTTTTCTCTTTTAATTTGTATTATGTTAGTAGATGCTAACCATTGTAGTGCGATATGGTACGATTTATACCATATGTCTACTTTTAGCAGCAGTTGATGGGTCTTCTAGCTGCGGAAAGTTTAGAAACTGGTGTTGCAAAGTAATCAAAATTGCTTAAGTTAAGATGTGAAAAGCCATCTCCAACGGCCGGCGCAAAAGAACTGGGCCTAAGAAATGTAGCATCTTGGGCTGGGCTTCCTGTGTAATTGGGCCTCAAATCCGTATCTCATAGACGAGAAAGTGTGTACTGCATATTATATTCTGTCTTCCTTCAAACCATATATCTCCCAATCTACGAAGAAACTGTGTAATTTATATAACTTACCAGCTATACGTTCTGGTGTAAAACCGCATGCTCTAGTTGAAGAATGACCTATTCGTGGCGTCGGGTTCTAAAGTGTGCATTCTACACCAAAGCTATATGTTCTTGACTGGCAAATACGTTGTACATGTTACAAACCATGGATTCTAATTTCTAGCAGAAGAAAGAGAGCTATACGTTTATTAAAAAAAAAAAACTTCCATGAAGCATATTTTGGTAACTATGGTGATAAATTAATGTCATCCCTTTTGATCAAGGTTGGCCGTATCGTGCGGATCAATCGTCCCGGGTTTTCGTGATACGGTTCAATACAATATGTATTGATACGGGTCGTCACCCGCCAACCAAGCGACGGCCCCGGGGGGTCGGAGTATCTCTGATAGCGACCGACTGGCGATTACCTGAAGTGGTCTCGGGCGGAGTATGCCGACAATCTAGTAGGCCGACGATCCGACGTTGTTATGAGTCCTCGGTTGATCTATTTCACCCTTCCGCGGGCCAACTCATACCTGCTGCTCTCGAGAGACACCCTCGTGGTCAGGCATGCAATCAGGCGATTCTAACTGCATCCTCTCATTTGGGAAATGCTTGGGTGGACTTGCCTCATTCAGACCTGTGCCAACGTGGGAGTAAGGGTCCGAGAATCGCAGCCACGTGCACCCCAACTGTCACACGCGCCCATAAGGGGAAGTTCCAATAACGGCAAGTCTCTAAGATCCTGACTGTAAGACGCGTCACGATAGTCATGCTTGCCACCCGTAACTCCTCCAGGCGAGATTCAAGGGAGAGGGGTGGACAACTTCCACCAGCCACCACCGGCAATTCGGACCACTAGGTCCTTATAAAAAGTAGAGACACCCCATACAGAAATTAAGGTACGTTATCCTAAGCACTGATACTCCTCCGTCCCGATCACCCGATCTGACTTGAGCGTCGGAGTGTTTTCCTACCGAGGCCCCTCGGTGGCTTTTTGCAAGTCGGAGCTCGTTTACACCTCGTCGTCTAGCTGCCCGCCGTCCCTTGGGTCATCATCCTCTTGGCACAGGCCAATCCCACTTGCTTCAGCAACAACATGTATCATATTGATCAGTCGACCAAAAGTATCTAGCAAATCGACTGATTTTTTACTATTTTTTATAGATCAAAATGATCATGGTATCTAGACGTTACTTTGATAGAAATCAATCTATCGATAAAAAAAAAAAAAACCGATCCACTAATTCGAGACTTTGATTATTGAACGTTTGGAGGGATGTACTTATTAGAAGAATCGATCGATCGATAAGATAAAATAGATCGATAATTTTACCGTACCGTGCCGACCGTATCAATACTCACAATGTCTTAAATACGGTCGTGTCGCTGTAATATATAACGATACAGTAAACCTATCTGTGTCCCCCCCCCCCCCCCCCCCCCCTAACTCCATATTTACCCACACCGAAGTTAATTTGGAACGTTTCAACACCTTCCTTAGTTGCAATATTAATGCCAGCGTAGAGTGGGGTAGGTACTAGGTAGGTGGTTTGTGTGGCGGAATGTGATGCAGAGCCTCGTAGAGCTGGGTAGGTGGTTTGTGCGGCAGAAATTTCGACCACGTCATTCGAATTTGGATAAGTAAAGTTTTTAGAAATGCAGGCAGATCTTGGTCGGAACACCTCAACTGTGATGAGGACAAAAAAAACACAACCCAAAACTCCTCCCTCGTTAACTTTAATAAGAAAGAGTGGGGGTCTCACGACTACGCGTAGAACAGTAACACGAAGACCTCAAATTATTTATAAACTAGTTCTATCCTCTTTTTTTTTTTTTTTTTTTTGATAACGAGGAACCCCGCCCCGTGTGGTTTAGTGGGCTCAGGGATTGGTGTTCGTGGGTCCCAGGGTCAGAATCTGGCAGCCCCTAATTTCCGTGTACCCGTATCGCCCTCACCCCACTTGACCGGAAAAACCCCGGGCCTACACCCCTCGAGGATTGAGTGCAAACCAGGTAAGCCCCCCCGGGAGTCGAACCCAAGACCTCCCACCCGCAGGTGAGCGATCTTGCCATTCGACCCACTCGGGGTCCTCAACTAGTTCTAGCCTCGTGTGTATAATTGTAAGAAAAATTGTTAGATTTGAATAATAAACTTTATAAGTAGTATATATGAGGGTAATTTTTTTATTATTTATAAAAATAATTTTAAATAAAGACGTGATTTTTAAGAATGGAGAAATATTTAATGGGAAAGAAAAGAGAGAGAAAATTATATTATCAAGTTTTATTAGTTTAAGAAATGTGAGAGTGAGGTTGAGAGTTTTTTGAACGATATATTTTGGAAAAAGTTTAACAGGAGAGAAAGTTGGAGAGAGAGAGAGAGAATAGGAAGATAATTATTTAGTTTATTTAAATTATTTGTATTTTTATTTTTAAGGAGGGAGATGTTATAGAGAGAATATGATTGTCCTGGTGCAGTCACGTGGCAGCATCAAGACTGAATATATTATATTAGTATAGAAGAGAAATATTTATTGCTCTCTGTCTCCCAATCACAGAGATGCAAATTATTGATAATCAATTTTATTAGTTGGAAGAAAAAAGAGAGAAAAAATATTATCAAATTTTTAACTAATAAACATTATTTTTTAATAATTCAAATTATTTTATATCCTCATTATTTTGCGATAAATATTTGGAAAAACATTAATTAATAATCTCTAATTATAATATAGAAATTTTTACTATAATAGAACTTAAAATATATTATAACATAATATAATATTTAATGTAATAAATTATAACTCTATCTAAAAAAAATTTTAAAAAAAGAGAAAAGTAATTGGGGGTACCTATTAGAGAGTGATATTTTTTCTTCATCCCTGTCAGATTATTGGAAGACGTAGAGTCCTTATTTTTTCGCCCGGTTTAATTTTCAATCCCTACTTTTGAGACGTCACTATTTACGACATTCGATTCACGAGTTCCGTCTATTTGCATCTGTCTCTTTTTCTCATTCCCGTCTTACCATTCTGTCCTTTCGAATGCCTTTTTCTCAATCGATACTGACGCTTCTATCTTTTCGAAGGGTCGTGAACTCTTATCGATAAGAAATTGCTCTTACATAACGTGCCGAGACACTTACAGCAACCATTGACATCACTTACACTGGTCCTTTTGAAGACCCGTGAACCGTCCTTCATGTCTACATGTCTATCCGCCTCTGCCATCCATGGAAGTTGGACTTACATAATGTGTGTATCGCACTTACATAACGTGTGTTTCGCACTTACAACAACCATTGACATCACTTACACATTGTAAGTAAAGAACAATTATAAAAAAATTTAATTCATTCAGAATTGTGAGGTGTGTTGCTACAAATTCTTCTATCGTGACTTATTGTTTGTACCTTGAATAAATATCACTCCTCATGTGAGGGGGCATTGTTTAATAATATTACACTTAAGTGTAATATAAAAGTACAATAAATCTTTTTCTAAATCATTTACTCTGCCAACATAAGATTGATTGATTGCCTACTTTTGGGGCATGGAGTTCGAGTAGCCGAATAAGTAAAGTTTTTAGAAATACAGGTAGATCTTGGTCGGAACTCCTCACCTGTTATGACGTCAAAAAAGCACAACCCAAAACTCCTCGTTAACTCAATGAGAAAGAGTGGTGGCCTCACGACTACGTGTAGCCCAGTAACACCAAGACCTCAAACTATTTATAAGAGAGAAATATTTATTACTCTCTATTTTGTAATCACAGTGATGCAATTATTTGACAATCAATTTTATTAGTTGGAAGAAAAAAAAGAGAGAAAAATCTTATCAAATTTTTAACTAATAAAAATTATTTTAAATGATTCATATTATTTTATTATCCTCCTTATTTTTTGAAGAAAAAAAAATTAAAAACTAAATAATAATCTCTAATTGTCATATAAGAGATCTTTATTATAACAGTACTTAAATATTATAATAGAGGATAATATTTATTGTAATGAATTATAACTATATAAAAAATTAAAAAATAAGTTAAATATTTAATAAAAAATAATTAATTTATCCTGAATATTTTTCTTTATTAAAAATTCAACACCCATTGGAGTAGACCAATCTTATGCCCAAAAACACGCCACTCACCCCATTTGATGACCTCTCCATCTACCAACCAGGGCGCTCGCACACGTGGCACTGCCTTCTGCCTCGCTTTTTTTCTTTCCTTCTTTCAGGGTTGGGCAGAGAAGATGGTATAAAGTTTGACACAGCTTTTGACGTGAACAGTCCATCACCGGGTTTTGCAGCAGCAGCCGGGGCCCCCGTCAATGGCCACGGCAGTGTTCCCCCGCGCCCTCCATCACCACCTCCTCCTCCTCGTCCTGCTCCTCTTCTCCGTCCGCGGCGTGCCTCTCTGCCGGGGGGCAGCGCCTGCGCCCGGCGGCGGCAAAACCTCATCCATCTTCTTCAACACCCTGGGCAGGAGCCGCTACACCTACGACGTCTTCTCGTCCCCGGTGCCCGCCCCTCTCGGCTCTTCCTCCTCCCTCAGCTTGAGCCGCGAGCTCAGAGTCACCGACGGCCGGTACGTCAACTACAACGGCTTCTACCCCGCCGATCCTTCCCGCCTGCTCTCTCTGTTCTCTGCGACGCCGCCGCTCCACGACGACGCCGCCCGGCATCAGCAGCCGCGGGTTGAGGCCATCGTCTACGTCGGCGAGCGTAATGGCGCTTCCAACATCTACCTCGACGCCTACCCGTCCCCGGGCACGGGTGCCGGCAGGCGGGTGCACCTCCCACTGCTCCGCCCCGACGGCAACGGCGGGGTCTCCATGAAGGACCGACCCTCCGTCGTCGGGGACTCCATTATCTATGTCTCCACCCATGAGGACTCCGGCGTCCCCAGGCTGAGCTGGGCCGCCGTGTACTCCACCCACCTCTCCACCGGCGAGACCCGGCGTCTGAGCCCCCCCGGGGTGCCGGATTTCAGCCCCGCGGTGTCGCCGTCGGGGGAGTGGACGGCGGTGGCGTCCTGGGGGGAGAGGGCATGGGCCAAGGACAACCAGGACCTCAACACGGACATCTACGTCTTCAGGACCCGAGACGGGTCGGGGAGGAGAAAGGTGGTCGACCATGGCGGCTGGCCTACGTGGGCGGACGAATCCACCCTGTTCTTCCACAGGAACTGCGAGGACGGGTGGTGGAGCGTCTTCAGGGCAGTCCTCGGGGAAGGACCCTCGGAGGCCACCGTCGAGCGGGTCACTCCTCCCGGGCTCCACGCCTTCACCCCGGCGGCCGGGAAGGGCTTCGTCGCCGTGGCGACGAGGAGACCCTCCTCCGACTTCCGGCATATCGAGCTGCTTGACCTTGCGCATAACTCATTTGTGGAACTGACCGCACCCATCTCCCCTGAGCTCCACCACTACAATCCCTTCGTCTCCCCGGACTCTACCAAGATCGGCTACCACCGCTGCAGCGGCGGCGGCCGTCTCATCTTCGAGAGCCTCACCAGCCCCTTACCTGACATCTCCCTCTTTCGGATCGATGCGTCATTCCCTTCCATCTCGCCGGACGGCAGCCGCATCGCCTTCTCCGCATTGCCGGGAGTCTACGTGATGAACTCCGACGGGTCCGGCAGGCGCCAGATCCTGCCGGACTTCGCCTTCCCCACAGCGTGGGATCCCAAGCGGAAGGGGGTTCTCTACACCAGCCTCGGCCCGGGTTTCGTCTCACCGACCACGGAGGTGGACGTGGTCTCCATCACCCTCCCCGACGAGGAAGAAGAAGACGGCGCAGCAGAGCCTACAACCTCCGCCCGCCCCATGATCAAGAAGCTCACCACCGACGGATCCAACAACGCCTTCCCCTCCCCGTCCCCCGACGGCAAGTGGCTGGTGTTCCGCTCCGGTCGATCCGGCAACAAGAACCTCTACATCATGGACGCCGTCGAGGGCGAGCAAGCTGGTCTCCGCCGCCTCACCAACGGCCCCTGGATCGACACCATGTGCACCTGGTCGCCCGACGGAGAGTGGATCGCCTTCTCCTCCAACATGGACCAACCCGACGTCTGGGGCTTCTCCCTCTACCTGATCCACCCCAACGGCACCGGCCTGAGGACGCTCTTCCGCAGCGGCGCCAACGGTCGGGCGAACCACCCGGCCTTCAGCCCCGACTCCAAGAGGGTGGTGTTCTCCACTGACTACGCCGGGGTGTCGTCGGAGCCGGTGTCGAACGCCAACAGCGCGCTGCCCTACGGAGAGATATACGTGGTGGGCATCGACGGCACCGGCCTCCAGCGGCTCACCCACAACGCCTACGAGGACGGCACGGTGGTGTGGAGCCCCTTCTACATGGAGCCCCGCGACGTCGCGGAGGAGCAGCCTCCCTGCGAGTTCGACGACTGCGACTGGCTCGAGCCTGTGGGCTCCTCCTTCGCCTCCGCCGCAGGAGCACCTCGGTGCCCCGTGCGGCGTAGCAGCAGCAGAAGCAGCAGCTAGTTGAGACTTGAGATTGAGAGGTCTATCCCGTATTCTTATGTATGATCTCCGAAATTATATCTCGAAGTTACATATTATATTCTAGATTCTATATATATATATATATATATATATATATATATATGAAACTTAAAAAAATTATGGAAATACTGACATATTATATATTCCAACGAGAGTTGAATTATTGACATCATTTTAACAAAATTTTGAATTTTTTTATAAATCTACTGTGGGTACGAGTTGAATCCTTGACTTTTTCCTAATACATATTACAAGACTATCACTAAACCACTCAATATTCTCAAAAAATATTCATGTGATTAATTAATCAATTATATCCATGTGCAGAAATTTCCGGCTATTATTCTAACAGAACCCTTAGCTAAGGGGTAAAATTACTTAAGATGAATTTTTACCCAATTATAAGACGGGTATATGTAAAAAGACTCTTATAATTATCATGGATATTAGATAGATACTCCCGCTTTTGAGAGATAAGATAATGTTTTAGATAAAAATATTTTCAAACCTATATATACGTTTCCTTTTTTTATAATGAAGAGTTGTTTGAAGTCTCTAGATTGCTGGACATTTCCTTACGTCATAAAATATCCAGAGACTTGGTGTCATTCCCTAAATGGGTTTATGTAAGAGCCCATATTTGGGATATGGCAGATGAAAATAATGAATAATGACCACAAAAATATGAAAATAATGCAAGATTTATATCCCACGCCATGGTTAGACATGAGTGAAGGATGCAAGGTTGGATGTACCATTGTGTTGATCTGAATCTAATGGCATGATATAATCCAATAGGACAAAAAAAAATTCTATCATATGGTATGATATTGGAGATACCATACTATAATGCAATGGTAAGAATCTAATAGCATGATATAAATTAAAAGAAAAACACCTTATATAAATGATTCTGGAACCAACTGTACCCAAGTAGCAGGTTCTCTCAGACATAGAATGGTACAAGGGTACAGCACCTGTTTGATATCGGTATGCCCAATCTTGCTACTGGTTCCATGGACTAGGTCAGCTGTCCAGTGTTCTTACTTGTTGTCTACAAAAACTATCTTGTCTATACATTTTTCTTTTCCTATGAGAGCATATGGTTTTGAATTACAATTTTTTATCACACTTTAACATCAACCAAGATATGGGTGTCTCGGTGTTTTACATCAACCAACATATGGTCTTATAATGTCAAAATGCAGCAGATGAAAATATAAATCACTAGGTAAGAACAGAGGGATGACTTCTGCTCTGGTTCTATGCAGAAAACACCAAGAAAAGAAGTGTATGCACATGCTGTCTGCCAAGGTCTGTGTTAATTCGTTTAATCACATCATCAAAATCCCTCCCTCTCTCTCTCTCTCTCTCCCCTTTCCAGTTCATAAGAACATAATACTAAATGAGATGATAAAATGATGTCATGATCTCATGGCTGTCACCACCACACAAAAAGAAAAACAGTGAGAAAAACGTTTCATATATACTTTTAAAAAAAAAGGTGGTACAGTTGCAAAATTGATAGTAACATTGTCATTGATTGTTTCTATCTCAACCCCCCCCCCCCAAAAAAAAAAAGAGCTACATAAATGGATCTTTTGCCCCTATGGCTCCCCTAACTTCATTTCTGTGCATTTATGCAGTTGATCCAGAGAGGAAAAAGAATGTCTCAATGTGTGAAAGAAGCTATACCATTTAATACCATTGTGACAAAAAGAGAGACAAAAGAAAGCCCATAGTTGGCTAAAAGAGAAAGCAAACCCATTTCCCACACAAATCTAGGGGCAAAACAGGGTGATCTGGGTTTCAAATCTTGGATTTCTTTTTGGCACCAAAGGTGACTCACATTTAATCTGGTCTGGGCATTTAAGTGCGGGAGATTTGCAAGGTTAATGGCAATTTACAGGGGAATCAAGCTGTAAGGATGCATCTAGGAACAGGAAGATCAAGGAAGAAGATGAAACAAAAGCCAAACAGAGATCCCAGGGAGAGGGGAAGAAAAAATCTTCGAAGAGTCACCAGAAAGGGGCATAGCATCTGCTCTCACGTCTTGGCCTTCACCCTTATCGTGGAAATCCGGACATGTCTGATGCTTCGATGTCTAGAATGGCGCAGTCCACGGAAATGGGGAGAGAAAAAAGGATCAATCTTTACAGGGGAAGAAGGAAAAAGGGACTGACCCTTTGCTGCTCAAGGCTTGGCAAACAATGGCAATTCGCTCTCATGAGAGATCTGCGATGAGCAATCTCCATTTGGGTCGCCACCCACATGAACCTGCTGTGCGCCGCCGAGGGCGTCGGCCGTAGCTAAATCCCCATCGATGGCTGCGGCAGCGGGCGGAGCGGGCGGAGCGGTGGCCGATGAGGTGGCGCCCTCGCGGTGGGCGGCAAGTCCCATTGACACGGTTCTGTACAGGAACGTCAAGATCCAGAACACCCAGGGCGTCCCGACCAGCAGCATCCCCGCGATGGGGAACCAGGCAGTCTCTTCGTTCTCGGGGAGGATAACGTAGAGCATCAGGAGAACGCCACCGCCGATGATGGTGATGAGGAGGAGGCAGGAGATGATGTAGACGCAGGGATTGCTCAACCTTTCTTGCTGGGGAGGCATTTGTTCCCGGAGCCAACCTGGAAGCCTAGCGCTTCCCGATCTCTCTCTCTCTCTCTCCCCCGCTCTGTTCTTCCTCTCTGCTCTTGCTAGCAGCCTCTCCCTTTCTCCTCCCCCCCTGCGTCTTCTGCCGGCACGTTGGCGGTGGTCATGGCGATCGCAAGGAACCCATCACGCGCGTAGTCCTCTTCCTGGTTCAGGGGACGCGAAAAGAGCCAGGAATCACCTCGGGACAGATTCAAAGGCCGTCCACGCGAAAGGGGGTTCTCATTTCGTCGAACAGCTGGAGGGCGCCCGCATTCCCGGCGGGCGAAACGGATCAGGCGGCGCCCAAGATTGGATATTTGGAGGCCGCCCCGGGACCGCCACGCGCAGGCCCTCGCTCGCCAACAGAGGGAGCTGCCTCCATTCATCCAGCAGGCGCCCTGGCGCTGCTGCCGTGCTGGCCTGGCGACACCTGCGACGCACAGTTGGGCAGCCATTCTGGGAAGGAGGTGCCCACAAAGGCTCCAGCGTTACAGTCGTAGCTGGGCGGGGACGACGTGCACACACCCATACCCAGTTACAGAAGCTGAATTGCAGGACGAAGAAGCCGCCGCAGCCTCCACGTGTGGCCTCGCAGGCGGGTGCTCCCCAAAAAGGCCAAATGTTGTACTGCGTGATACCAGTAGAGGTGTCAATGGGAAGGGCCTAGGTCCGGCGCAGGCCCGTGTCTGACTCAGATTCGGGGTAGGTCGGGTATGGGTGGTCCAATCCGGACCCAGAAAAAGTCCGGCCAAATTCGGTGCGGTCCGAAAAATATAAGAAAATTGTTGTTTTATTTATATAATATATAATTTTAATATATTTATTATAATATATTATTAAAAAATAATATATATTTTTACTTATATCTATATTAACATTTAATTTATAAAAGATTATATTTTTTAGTAGATTTATTATAGAAAAAGATAAATATAATTCTCTTTCTAAATATAAATTTTATATTTAATATAAATTATATTTATATTTATTTTTTCCGGGCCGGAAGGGCCGACCGGGCCGGGCCACACAAAGCCCAAGTCCGGCCCTATTTTTTCCGGGCCGGGCCAAAAATTTGTAACGGGCTCATTTTTTCGGCCCAAGCCCGGTTAAAACTGGGTCGAGCTTCCAGGCCTCCGGGTCGGCCCGGCCCAATTGACACCCCTAGATACCAGTATCTAATGATATCCAAATCCAAAAATGATCCATTAACACATGTTTCTGGGATTTAAAAAAAACACGATACAGATATTCTTGTGGAGCATGCCACTGTGCCACTTTTTGTGCCATCAAATTACAGGATCAAACTAATTTTAAAGTTAATAAATTTAATTTTGACCTCTTAAATTCAGAAACACTATTTCCAAATTGTTCTTTTTCCTATCATTGACTTAACAGTTATCTAGAATGGGTAATAAATCTGTGTTGGAATATATCTAGTGGCGGAATCAGAAATATTTAGAACGGGGGGGGGGGGGGGGGGGGCAAATATTTAAAAGTGGGGCTATTAATAAGATTAATTGCTCATGAACACACAACACAAGGGGGGGGGGGGGGGGGGGGGAACTAACAAAGTTAAAAAAATCTTTACATACCCATCGACTTAATTCATGTAAAAAATTAAGGGGGATAATTATAAAAAAAAATTAAGGGGGGCAATTGTCCCCCCTTACCCTCCCTGGCTCCGCCACTGAATATATCTCATATCATATTGTAGAGGCTATTTTTAGCCTCTTGGGCCTGCGGGCCCATCAAGGCCCCGTACGGTCTCTTTTTGACTCGTCAAGGCTCCACGGCTCCGGCCTTAATGTCGCGTGTCCTCAAATTCAACTCAAAGCTTTTTAGCACGTTCTGGCAATCAAAGAGTTCAAGGGTCTCCAGGAGTGATCTCCGGATACCCCCTATAGACACGCGAATTTGGCTCCACCGCGGGCAAATTTTCAAGTTGCGCCGTAACGCCAAAAAATGGCCTTCCTTTGCCTCGCAATAGTGCCTTTCAAACCGCGTCCTGGATCCCGGACGCGATTCAGAGTCTGACAGCGGCCCAGAAAGTCATCACGCGTAGGCCCGTAATCATGATAAAATCCCTGAATCGCGTCCTTGTCAGACGACGCGATTCAGAGAGGTCAAATCCGGAATGTCACGTCAGCAGACAGCGCATTCGTGAGTCGGTTGCCTCGAAACCACGCAAGTCTTAATCGCGTTCGGGCGTCCCGCCGCGATTCAAGTCGTGACGGCATGCCTCGACGCGATTCAGAGAGACGGTGCAGTGATTCCCCATGCGCGGCCGACCTTCTAAATCGCGGCCTGCCGCTCAGACACGATTAAGCCTTAAATCACGTCTGCTGTCCTGGATGCGATTTTGCTCCAGTGCTGATAAAAATGAAGTCGCAGGGTTGAGAGAACAGGGGGGTTTAAAAGAATAGAGAGTTGAGAGGGTTGAGAGGCTTTGGGAGGAGAGAGGAAAGAGAAGAAGAGAGAGAGGGGGGGAATCTCAGAGCGGCGAAGCCTTGCTGGTTTCTCGCCTCGACGTCCGTCCCAAGGAGGATTCCCACGCCAACCGACGCCGTCCCCATCCTTTGGAGCTCGACGTTGTCTTCTTCCTCACCACCCACGCGTACCGGAGCGAAGCACCTGCCCCTCCTTCCTCCTCTCCGTCCTTCGTCGCCCAACCGACAACGCCGTCACGCCGTCCGGCATTCGAGGAAGCACCCCCTCCTCTATTCGCTTTTTCCCTCCTCCGAACCCCACGTGGTCCTTTATATTTCCCTCCTCCGGACCCCACGTGGTCCTTTATATTTCATCTCCTTCGGGCTCCACATGCCCCATACACACACATGCATACACATGCACCACATTCTTAGGGGTTTAAAAACCACCACAAAAGGTGTGTTCTTCCCCTTTCATTTATGTCATTTTATTCATTTTTAGGATTTGTATACTGCACATCCGTCTAATCCGTCTCTTTTATTTATCTTTCCCTTCAGGGTAATCAAATAAGGAAACGCCCTCTACCACGGCCGGCCGTGCTTGTAGAAGAACAAAGGACCCACATCATCCCCCGCGCAATCTCCCCGCCAAAAAGGTACGCTCGCGATCACTTCCTTCACCCGCACCCCTCGCCGTGCATCTCCTTTCGGCACCCTCGCGTGCCTGGCGATCACGATCCTTTTACTTTATTTTCCGCTTTCCACTTCATATCCACACACCATCCCTATCTTTCCTTTTATTATATCTACCCCACTCTTTGTGGACTATTCTTCGTCCCCCCCTAAAAGGGAGCGAAAAACGGTATCTACACCCCCCAAGCCTGTTTGGTTCAGGCATGGCCTACCGAACAGATCCTATTCGAAGCACGCTGCGGCCCTGTCTGCACAAGCTGTGACTCCGAGCACCGGACACCGGACAGCAGGCCCATCTACCGAACAACGGTCTCGGCTACCGAACAACAGGTCTAGCCTACCGAACAGGCGACTTGCTCGGTACCTTCCGCCCAGGAGAATCCAAGCAGACCTTCGCCTTATCGCAACGGTTACGACGGCTACAACGCACATGCCCCACGATCAAGTGGTGTGTTAACTACCGAGCCCCTCAACGGGCGCCGTAATGCGTAACTCCCCGCTAGGGGTACCAACGGGTGCGCCCTTTTCGGCGTCATTAGGGGACGTTCCGCCCCACTCCCTCTGCACCTTCGCCTATAAAAGGCTCAGGTAAACTCTATGCAAACGGGACGTCGTCTTGGACGCTCACACTCGCCCTCGCGCGACTCACACACGAGAATCCCCTTTCTTTCAAACCTCTTCAGTTTCGTACTGACTTAGGCATCGGAGGGTTCTCCCCGGTTCTTCAACCGGGTCCCCCTGATCCCTTCCTGGTTTTGCAAGTTATCGTCCGTCCCGGTGTTCTTCCCTTCCTCTCCAGTGGAGGCCCGTTTGGCTCAGGCCCAAACAGGAAACGACTTCCACATTTTGGCCCCGTCTTTGGAACGACAACACACATGGCTCGCGGACGATCCTCATACTAGAACGTTGGGAGCCGAATGACGAGGTCCCATCAGTCCAGGGCGGACTCTCGTCTGCGGGTTCCCCCTGTCGATGTTGCCGTCGCTCCCGCCGGTGCAACTGGAGTCGTCCATGTCGGCGCCGTGCCTGCAACTGCCCTGGAGGTAGCAGAACTCTGGGGACAAATGCAGCACTTGACGGGAATCTATCTGGGGCTCCAGGCCCAGATGACCAGCCAGCCAGCCCCAGCAGCCTCCTTGTCGTAGGAGCGTCAGGCGGAGTCGTCTCACCAACGCTCTCGCGCCCCCCCTCCGTCACTGGAGCAGCAAGAGGATTCGGCGCGACGGTCGCATCGGGCCCCAACTAGGAGGCGCACTCCGGAGCGTCGCGGCCGCTCGCCACGTCGCTCCACGGCGGCTCCACCCCTCGCACGCTCCATTGTGGGTGCCAACTCCCACAGGTCTGGATGCGAGGCTTCTCCACCCTCCGACCTGGTGCTGGCCAGGCGTCTACACCGCATCGTCGATTTGGAACGACAGGTGGATGCGATGGTCCAGCGAGCAGAGGGCAAGGCTCCAATGGGCGAAGACCTGGCCTTCCGCTCCCCCTTCACCGCAAAGATCTTGGAAGCTCGAGTCTCCCCCAAGCTTCCCCTGCCCACCATCGCGCCATACGATGGCACCATCGACCCGGCGGATCACATCCATGGGTTCGAGTCGCATATGGTGTTCCATGGGGCATCTGATGCGGCCAAGTGCTGGGCCTTTCCGGCCACCCTAAAAGAAACCGCCAGGGCCTAGTTCGAAGCCCTCCATGTAGGTTCCATTTCTTCCTTCCACCAGTTGAAGAAGTCCTTTCGGGACAACTCCCTAGGCGGAAGGTCGCAGCCGCGCACGACGGCTTCTCTTCTGTATGTTCGGCAAAAGAAAGGTGAAGCACTCTGGGACTACGTCAAGCGGTTCTAGATTGAAGCACTTCGCATCACGCACCTCGATGTCCCCTTGGCCACCAGTGCTCTCATCCGGGGCACTCGCGATGGTTTCCTTCAGAGGATGCTCGGGGTCTAGTAGCCGCCTACCCTCGCTGACCTCCTCTTCATCGTCCAACACCACACTGCGTGCGAGGAGAATCTGGCAGTCAGCCGAGCCGAGCAGGCGAACTCGCCCCGAAACGGGAAGGACCTTATAAGGTCATTTGGGTTCTCAGAAGAGGTTTCTACAAGCTGTCTACCCTCGGCGGCAAAACCATGCCGAGAACTTGACATGTAAATCTAAAGACTTATTATTTACAAAAGCCTCTCTGTTCAGCGTCCTACTTCTCTCTTTGTTATTCTATCGGTTTATGTAAAGGATGAATAGTACAACCCCTAGTCAAGAGCTCTTCAGCTCAGAAGACCAGTGCGGTACCCGTCCTAAGACAAAGGTGTTCGATAAAACCCCGGGTCGACGAGCTCTTCAGCTCGACCTGCGCGGAACCCACGAGCCTCTAGACACCGACGATTCCCGATTCGAACAGAACACGACTAGGAAAAAGAGGAAAAAAGGACAACGCTAGTTAAAGAGCTCGGTCGGAGGGTCCGACGTCCTCAACATCGTGAGACATGCGCTCAGCCCGGAAGCTCGCGGAGCGGACCTCGTCTAGGCGAGGGTCCCGCATCCTCCGGCGACACTCCCGCATAGCGATAACAAAGGCCTCCTGCGCATACTCCACTGTCGTGATGCCGCCCCCGCCAATCGCCGACCTCGTAGCAAGCCGCTCCGAAGGGCTCTAGATTCATCTGGAATTCGGGATCGGATCTGTACGCTGCCACTCCCCGAGCCTCTGCCTCGTGAAGCACCATGGCGACAGCCTTCTTCTCGGCTTCGGCTACGGTAAGTTTCAGCTCAAAGGCCTTCAGAGCAGCGCGAGCTCAGAGTACTTCCAGTTACGTAGTCTTCTCTGGACTCCGTGTCCGCTCCAACAGCCTCGGCGGCCCGCTCGGCAGAAAGCGCAACCTTGCCTGCCACCGGTTTGGCAGCCACTCTCGCCGAAGTGGCCTCTAGGCCTCCGACCTCGCTTATAGGCACTCCTCGGGAGGACGTCGCCTCATCGCGATCGGCCGACTGCTTCGCCGCGGGCACGAAGGCATCTCCTCTCTCAAGTGCTCGCAAACACACCCGAGCAGACTTGAGAGAGTGGGGGGTAAGTGTAGAGGCTATTTTTAGCCTCTTGGGTCTGCGGGCCCATCAAGGCCCCGTACGGTCTCTTTTTGACCTGTCAAGGCTCCACGGCTCCGGCCTTAATGCCGTGTGTCCTCAAATTCAGCTCAAAATTTTCGAGCACGTTCTGGCAATCATAGCGTTCAAGGGTCTCCAGGGGTGATCTCCAGATACCCCCCAAGCTTGTTTGATTCAGGCATGGCCTATCGAACAAACCCTATTCAAAGCACGCTGCGGCCCCGTCTGCACAAGCTGTGCCTCCGGGCACCGGGCACTGGACAGCAGGCCCATCTACCGAACAACGGGCTCGGCTACCGAACAACAGGTCTAGCCTATCGAACAGGCGACTTGCTCGGTACCTTCCACCCAAGAGAATCCAAGCAGCCCTTCGCCTTATCACAACGGTTACGACGGCTACAATGCACACGCCCCACGATCAAGTGGTACGTTAACTATCGAGCCCCTCAACGGGCACCGTAACGCGTAACTCCCCGCCAGGGGTGCCAACGGGTGTGCCATTTCCGACGTCATTAGGGGACCTTCCGCCTCACTCCCTCTGCACCTTCGCCTATAAAAGGCTCAGGTAAACTCCATGCAAACGGTACGTCATCTTGGACGCTCACACTCGCCCTCGCACGACTCACACACGAGAACCCCCTTTCTTTCAAGCCTCTTCAGTTTCGTACTGACTTGGGCATCAGAGGGTTCTCTCCAGTTCTTCAACCGGGCCCCCCTGATCCCTTCCTAGTTTTGCAGGTTATCGTCCGTCCCGGCGTTCTTCCCTTCCTCTCTACTGGAGGCCCGTTTGGCTCAGGCCCAAACAGGAAACGACTTCCACACATATGATTTTAAATTGGGTCAATTTTTATATAGTGTAACATATATCCTTCAATGCACAAGTTTTCAGAGTGACATGCACGCCATATTAGAGTTGATGATATGATTTGAGTCGCATTTTTTAAAGGATGAATTAATTACTGCAACTACTTACGTTGAATACTGTAACACGTTATAATTTATACTATAACGGATTATAACGTATAATGTAACAGTCTATAACTGTAAACTTATATCAACTTGAGATGTAACATGTTACAGTGTAAGTTGTTATATTATACGTTATAATCTGTTACAATATAAGTTGTAATGTGTTGCAGTATTCGATGTAAGTAGTTACAATAATCGTGTAATCTGTTACATTTTCAATTGATATAAGCTTACAGTTATAGGCTATTACATTATACATTATAATATGATACATTATAAGTTGTAATGTGTTACAATATTGGATTTAAGTAGTTATAGTAATTGTATAATTTGTTATATTTTCAATTGATGTTAATTATTACAATACAAGTTATAAACTATTACAATACGAGCTATAGATTCTTAATGTTATAAACTCTTACATTAAATATTTAACTTAATTATCATAGACTCTAGTGATAAAAAAGCATTATGTAAGTGAAGTAAAAATTATATTGTAATTGATGTCAAGACTTACAGTAATCACTTAAATAAGTTTTGATATCACTTAATCACTTATAATAAGTTTTGATATCACATATAGTATATATTTTAAATTAATGTAAGAGTTTATAACAGTAAAAATCTATAACTAATACTGTAAGAGTCTATAACTAATACTATAACAATTTACATTAACTGTAGATGTTATAGATTATACAATTAATGTAAGTACTTGCATCGAATACTATAACACGTTATAACTTATACTGTAATAGATTATAACATAATTGTTACATCTACAATTAATGTAAGCTTACAATTATAGGCTATTACATTATACGTTATAGTCTGTTACAATATAAGTTGTAATGTTTTATAGTATTCGATGTAAGTAGTTATAATAATCGGGTAATCTATTTCATTTACACTTAATGTAAGTTGTTACAGTAGTAGTTATAGACTCTTACACTACTAGTTATAGTTTTTTACAATTATAAACTTTTACATTAAACATTGAAATTAGTTAGTCATAGACTCTAGTAATATAAAAATATAATATAAATGATGTAAAAATATATTGTAAGTGATATCAAAACTTATTGTAATGATGTAAAAAATACACTGTAAGTGATCAAAATTTAATATAAGTAATATCAAGATTATTGTAAGTGATGTGTAGACTTACTATAAGTGTTATTAAGACATGTTGTAAATATATAAGAAAAATAAGAAATATTATGATGTAACACAAATAATTGTAGCTTGATGGTGTGAATCTTATATTTGGTCAGTGGAGACTTGAGTTTGAATCTTAGCTAGTACAAATAAATAGATTTTTTTATTTTATAAAAGTTTACAATTACATATTGTAACTGGTATCAAGACATACTGTAAGTGATATCAAATTTTACTATAGCAATATGTATACTTATGTAATGAATGTAAGTTTACATGGAGAAAGACCAAAAGAAGGAAGGATAAAATAGGAAAAAGTTGATACTAAAAGGATGAATTATCTCTTAAGACTCATAAATGCTAAGAAATTAAAAGTAGGGATTAGAAATTAATTAACACAAAAAGAAAGGACTATGTGACTTCTGATCTTCTGACATGGACTATAAATTAAGTCAAACCCTCTTACAAGGACTCTAATTAATTCTTCCTATTTTAAATTACGATCTACGAATACAAAACTTAAAATCAACCCATAATACAAAAATATTTTTATTGAAAATAGACAAAAATTCTCTTGTACTTGTAATAGCGGTGTCTTGCTCTACTCATCACCTTTAAATTTTTAGTTGAAAGGCTCCAATCCAATCTAAAATTTAACATTGTATCAAAACATGTTATATAACTATGCCAAAAAAAAGAGCATGTTATACAACTATCTATAACAAAAGATATCACACAAGGTGTATAACATCCTAGGGTTTCTTGGTCGTTTCTAACAGTTCTTAGTGTTGCGAAGCATCGACCTGTCACTAGGATGTGTGTCGCGTTCAGTTTTAAAATGCGACCACTTGATCATCAATTTTTGGCTTTCTAACGATTGCACAGTTTTTGTCGTTTGTGGTCAAAGCAGTTGTGCCACATGTCGGGACGCATGCAATGTAAATGTGGCGTGCCAATTGCATGTCACGATCAGAACTGCACACATGCAGGGCAACATGTTTCGGGTTCAACTGTCAACATGATAAAGATGATGTCGTGTTTCAAAGTGCTCGCGACAATCAAGTTGTCGCGTTTTAAAAACCGAGACCTATATATGCAGGGCCTACAAATCTCTCCCTCTCTTCCCCTCTTCCCTCTGTGGTGCACCTCTCTTGGTCTTCTTCTTCGACTTGCGATGTGTGGAGCTTGAGTTCAGCATTCCTCCACTTGTAGGCAGCATTAGCATGGAGGTTGGAGCGATAAGGAGGTGGCCACTCATACGAGAAGGCCCCAACGAGTTGGCTCTTCTATTTGAGGTAGGGACTTCAACTTTTCCCCTAGTTCTAACATGCTATAGGTCTTTCCCCACCTTGTCCAAACCTTGTAGACTTTATTTCATGCTCCTTTGCTTCATTTCATGCATGTGGGTGGGGTGTGTGTGATCATGTGTTTGCAATGTGGGATTTTCATGAGAGTAGCTAGCTCCCTTGCCATGTATGGATGTGATTGGGGGTGGTTTGAGCTTCTAGCGCCTAGTTCTAGCATTCTTCATACTTTCCTCCCCCTGTTTGTGGTGTATTTGTGTTTTTAGGAGAGTTCTTGAAGGCTTGGCTGCGTTGACCAGCCCTCAGATTGAGAACGCAACACATTGATGGTGGCATTCTTATTGCAACACTTTCCTCGTCGCCTTCCTTTTCTTCTGGTCACACGGATCACATTGTCGTCTTCTGGTTGCGACAATGTGGGTGTCACTTCCCGCTCTGGAACGCGCCAAGCTGAAGTCGCCCTCTCTGAGGTAGCGACAAGTTGACTATCATCTTCTTAGCCAGAGATCAAGCAATTTCATTCGGAGTCGTGCTTCCGCTGAGTTTTGAGTTCTCCATTCTTGTTGCACAAATGTTGTCCCTAGCACGATACTACACCATTTGATTTGCCCTCCGATGCTCGGCACTTGAGGATTTGTCTTATTGCATGGGCTGTTGTTGTTTTCCGCACCCCCCCCCCCCATCCTCGTGTCCCCCATTCAAGTCTCTGAGGTAAGAGAAAAATAGTGTGGATAGTTGAGTCGTTTGCATAGCTCTCATGGTCGGTCTGGGACGCCAAGGTGGTTTTGAGGTTGTTCTTCGGGCACAGACCAGTTAGTCTTTTCTCACTATCTCACTCTATGTGGTACCTGAACCATCTAGAGGGGTCAGACATGGAACCATAGTCTAGTCGGACTACAGTGGTTGTTGTGATTCTTTGAGTTCCGCAGCCTCACTCCAATGGGAAAATGGCAGGCCCCGTGTGATTAAAGGTAAGGCATGGATGGCGCTCCTAACTGGATGACTAATGTTAGTCAGTTTCCTTGGCTAGTGTTGTTGTCCTAACAGACTTACCTCTGCCTGTGTTTACAGCAGTGTGGTAGTCACAGTGAGTTGTTTGCACGAGGTTCTCGCTGTGTAACATTTCCCGGGGGGTAGTCGTGTAGTTAGTCATTTTACTTCCGCATTTTTCTTTAGTAGAATAAATTATTGCTATTGTTCTTTTAATTATATATCTATTCAACTTGTTAGAATTAGTAGATGATTGATAGTCCCTACTAGACTTCTTTGTAAAACTCACTCACTTCCTTTCCCAGGTGAGACTTCACAGCAGCAACATGTTGTGTGGCGAGCAGAGGAGATGGGACCTAATTAGTAGCCGACTTCATCCTTAATAATGTCTCCTTCGTTTCTTATCACTTCACCCTTCATGTATGCTCCTCAAAGATTGTGTATTTCTCTTTTTACTTATACTACTGTGTTTGAAATTTGTACCTAACTTGTACCTTATATTTTATATTTACTTTCACTTACACGTATATTTTTAATACTGTAGTTATTTATTTTCTTTATATATCATGTTAGATTGATCTTTCAACCCTTCCAGATCCTCAAGTCAGGTTTCCGAGGTCGTTACAAGGTGGCAAAGGTTAAAAGTCTATGCTCCATATGGAAACACACTTTTTGTTTACAGGCCCGACATCCGGTCCTCAGTCAATAAATACCATGCTATATGGCGAAGATTAATCCAAAAAAAAAAGTAATAACCAGCCAAAAGGCAAGGCAAGATCCTGCATGCTGAGCTATCCCCACTAGAAAGCAGTTCTTTGCTTGGCTAAACAAATGATTTCTTCTTCTAAAAACTGTTTTACAAATAAGTGTTACTCTCCGTAAGTAAAAAGGACAAACTTGTATTCCAAAAGAATCCCCTTTTTTTGAGTTCGTACATGAGAGAGGCAAAAGAATTCTGCAGCCGAAGCTACTGATACATCATCTATGTGACCATGTGGTGCAGCAAAAACAATTTTGTTGTGTACAGGGGGTCTGAACGAATCCCCTTCTCCGGGCACCAGAAAGATCCGTGTTTCTTCTCCCTCCCAGTAAGGAAAGAATAGGAAGATTCTGCTCTCGCAATGGATGGAGATGCTAGGCAGAGGGGGGCGGTGTGCCACTGCAGCTGCTCGAAGGTGGCAAAAAAGCTGATGAACCGTAACATAAGATCATGGCGCCCGTAATGAGTCCTGACATCTTAGTGGGATGCCTTCTGATGCGAAGCCATCCTCATCCGCATGCTTCGACAGACGCATTGAGTGCGAAGGTGTAAGGCCTGAAGAATAGTGAAAAGGCAGAGATCAGGACATTGTTTGTGACTTTGTGGTTTGGAATGATGGGGCTATAAAGAAAGCATTTGACGCATACCATCGCCCATGTCCTTTGTCTTGTGAAGAAGAAATGTCCCAGAAAGGATCGTCACAAAGCCGCACATCTCTGTGACTATCTGTGTTGGGTTCTGCCGATCCCAGTCCTGATCAAGGAATTAAAGTATATATCAGAATGTGGCTTGCAAACACCTGGGATGAAAGAGTAAAATGGAGAGATTGAATGTGGTCGAGAATTAAGCATGACCAAAATTTTTGCATGATTTCATTAACAAGGCATAAGTAAATGTTGAATCAGGGAAAAGGATGAACAGATGAAGAGAACAAAATAAGCTCCCTCTTAAACCATTGGAATCAAGTTATAACTGGGGAAAATGTTAATACAAATGGTTCCAAAAAGAGTCCCCAAACAAACTGGAGAGCACATGACCAACCTCTGTGGTTCTTCAAATGAATAAATATAATAATTTGTAAAAACCTTTCTTGACAACAAAATGTGTGTGGTCGGGAGTACCAAATGTAGCATCACTTTGTGGAGCGAAGTTACCTGCCTCTTGCAGGACTGGATTAGGGGCAATTTAAACATACCCTCTTGGTGTGATCATTGTTGTATAGGTGGTTTGGGGGTTTTTCACTTTCTGGGCATTCAGCCACCTATACATTTACATTCTACTTTTCATTTAATATATATCAGTGGTACCATCCACCTTCAAAAACAAAAAATGTGTGTGGTCTCGACAGTGTATCAGAACCGGACCAGCACTTCGCCAATAGTCTCACAGAAGCATGCAAAAAGCATAAACATCAGACTGCTCCACGAGTATTAGGCGACAATGTTACAACTAACCAACCGGTTTGTACTCACACAAGTATTTGTATCATCTGAAAAGTGAAAACGAACCTATGACCTTCCCAACATTTTCTTATAATCATGACAATAACGGGCATTCTAAAGAAATATGCCAGATCATCAATTGTGTGTGCATCTGGTTCAAAAATCGAGTTTTACCAATGGATAACTGTAACAGAATCCAAGATAGTTTGATCAAAGGCTATAATTTTTTTGGGGCGAGTCTAAACTAGATTTGCCACCATTGTATGTATCAATGTCCCTCACAAAGGTCGGATGATTGTGCACTCAACTGAGCACCAGAAAATGATATGGCAGAAGAAGAAACCTATAACCTTCAACTGTCAAACACAGAAAGGTGACATGAGAATGGCATTTTCACAATGAGGTCCAAGACTTTACAATTTGGTTTTACTTAATCAATGTGCTGCTTTGAAAACTCTATAATCTAAAATCATAAGAAATTTACACCTACAGCTAAGACCCAAAATATCTAGTCAATACTAGGAGGATTTAGCATGTGATATTTGTTGCATAGTTAGACTTTATTGTCAACTAAAAATAATGTATTAACTGCATATGTAGGTCTATTGGAAACTTGGATGGTGGAATGAAAATCATATCAACGGTGGAGACTTGACATTCTATGATGGTCCAAGGCCCAATTTTCACTTACCTAGCAACTTAAGAGTTGACAGTCATTGGGTCGGTTACTAAAATTCAGACACATCCAACTGTGTCAGGCTCTCTACAGGTCTATTTGGGTGCAGAGAAGTAATAATGAGATAAATCTATAAGAAACTTCAACTATGTTTTTTTTCCATTTTTGGTCTAAGATTTCTACCTAGGTGTGAGAAGTACATATGTTAAAATTTGCTCTGTTGATGGTTGCCTAGTGAGGAGCGATATATCAAACTTTCTTCTTTCCCTCTCCATGTATATAATTTTCCAAAGTAGAAAGCCTCAGGAAATCTTTAAGGTTGTTCCCTCGCTGCAACACTGCATGATCTAGTATTGTTCAGAGATGATAGTTTTGTATTCATCAAGGCACCAACTGGTGTTGTGGGTCTTGGAAAGATAATGCTCCTCTATAAAATTAAGTTGATCATGTATCAGCCACCTTATGGGGGCTTGGTTACAGACCGAAGCCATAGAGACCTTTGTGGAATCATATGATACACATCAGGTGCAGCTCAAGTAATATATCTAGCATAATACTTTTGATCATATAATGACAGGCTTGTTTTAATGGTTTATCTTATTTAAGGGTAAATGTAACTACTGCATTCACTTGAGAGAGCGAGAGCCACACCTTGAATGTCCTTTCCAGACGAGGAACAAAGACCACAGTACGTGTTGGTAAAATTGGTTTCAATATGCACAGCACACCAACCACCTCCATTGAAGTGAACCCGTGGCATGCCCATGAAAGCCACCAACCAGTTTATTTCAAGCCACCCAGACTTCAAGTTCAGAAGGGGGAACCAGCCAACATGAGTTCACAGGTTTTCAAGACATCATAGGTTACATCCAGATAGTCTAAAAAATTCATACATCATTTTTAATCTCAACCCTTGCAACTAGATGCTACCATCCTGCATGCCACTCTTTGGGCTCTGTGGACTGAAAGGAATAATAGATTGTTCAGGAGGGAAGCAAGGACAAAGGATAGTCTCTGTTCTTTTGTTAGAAAAGAAGTGTCTTTCTGGGCTAAACATCTATGCACAGTGGATGGTTCTAGCTCCTCGCTCTTTTTGCGTTGGGAGTTAAGGGGGCACCTTTTTGTATAGGGGAATCTTTGAGCAAACAGTCAACACATGTACACCCCTTTTTCTCTTCTAATATAATCTTTGGTACTATCCATGTTTCAAAAAAAAAAAAAAAAAGATGCTACCAGAGTACAATGTAAAGATCCAGGCACTGGCCAGCAAAACAACCATAAAATCACTATGATTCTAGTAACTTGAAGAATAAAGGAAGAATTGATAATTAGTTCCAAAGTTCCACTAACCTTGAACATGATTACACTGGCCAAAATAGTAAATGAAGTAAACATCACATAGTATATAGGCGAAACAACTGCTGTGTTGAATGTATCAAGGGCCTGCAATTAGAATCCATATAATACATCAGTCATGGAAAAACAGCTTCTAATGTTGCATTAGGTGTAGCTCTTAAAATATAATGGACTCCAGAAAATCTGTTGAGTCATCATAGCCTTAACTGCATTTTATTTGCTGAAGTGCCTGCAAGTTAAAAACTAGGCACAGATATGGTTATTCATGATATCTATACCGAAATTCTAAATGGACATGATGTAGTCACTATTTTTGGTCAGTTTTCAGTCAGCTAGAGGGCAAAAGTGGCACAAAGATAGATCCCACAAGACCAGGCATGGGCCCAGGCTGAAAAACAAATTGCTGGCAAGTACAACACAAGTGAATTCCAGCTTTTACCTCTATGTCATCTAATCTACCCATTAGATTGTGAGAAGAATAAAAAGATAAAAAGTGGGGTTAATAGGTTCACTTTATGGACTCTGCCTGTAATCAGTGAAACAAACAAATCTCCATCATTGCTACAGGCCGCAGAAATGTCAACAGAGTTAGGGATAGTGAATGGAAGGTGTGCACTGGGCAGGCAGATGCAACGTGGGAGATGACATAGGGACTTGTGATATGGATATGAGGTAGTTGCTTGCAGAAACAATGGCAATCAGAAAGGACAAGCAAATAAAGCTTATATGTGTACAGAAGATCTCAAATCTGGGTAAATCAAAAAAGCCATAAAATCAATTCAAATTTGGACACCCACTCTCAATTTTCACTATCTTATACATGATTTAGCTTCCATAATCAGCTTCTTCCACGTATCCTACTAAAAATCTAAAATAAATTCAGTTCGAATACTACATACATTTCACCATGATTTGAGGCTTCTTCTGTACAATCGTAATTCTGGTAGCAGCATCCCAGAACAGCGATGTTCTATATATGAGGTCAAATAGATATACATTTTTTTGGGCACAATCTCAGTCCATCTAAATTGAACTCTCGTGCACTTTAAAGCTCAGCAGGCACAAACCATCACATCATCATCATCATCATCATCAGAACCTTATCCCATTAGGGCACAAGCCATCAAAAAGTCACAAATTCTGCATGTGCCCCTTTGTCTAAAATGTTTTTGTTCTGAATTGCAGGAAATTTGATCAAGATATCAGCAAAGCAATTAAACAACTAACCCTAGCCTATATGAACATTCCAACAGCCAGAGGCATCTCCAAAATGGGAAATAAATGAAACCAATAAAGGCATCTACACATTAGGGAAGAAGTATAACCATGGAAGGTATTTACACATTCAAACAGAAAGATAATGCATGCTCTTCTATTAATCCTACTGTTGCCAATGATTCTCCCGTGGAAAGTAAAATGAATACAAAATGGCACCACATTACCTTGTTTAAATAGTTCATTTGAGTAATAACACAAGTACCCACGACTATTGTAAAGGCCCAAGTCTGTGGATATATTAGTTGATTCATTCCTGAAAATGTCAGCTTTAGGGCAATCCCAAGGGCTTTGACACTCATGACCTGTCAGAATGCTTCTAATTATAAATTATAATAGAACTAAAAGCAGTACCAAAAAGGAGGCAAATATTATGTATGGACATACCGACAAAGAACCCACAAGAGAACAAACACCAATATACACCATGATGTGTGTTTGTCCATACTGGGGAATATAATGGAATATAAGTACAAAAACAGCTATCAGTACAACAGCTGCATACAAGAGGAAGGCTGCAGAAGGGAGATAAAACTGATTAGCCCCCGACTTCAATTTAAGGATGTTGCTATTAGAACCAAAATGAACCCTGTATATTGATTAACAAATAACAAAACATAGCCAATTGGCACGACAGATTGGGCCTTGGATAAAATCAACTAAAATACCTGGCTCAGTTGCAAGGTCCCAAACTTCTCTGACAGATTCAATTTCACGCTCTTGGGGTGCATGGAGGACAATTGTAGTGGAACCGACAATACACAAAATGCAACCCAGAATACCAAAGATATTCAACCTTTCCCGTAAGATAATATGTGCAAGTGCAGCACTGTAACAAGAAGGGAAATTGTAAAATATCCTAATTAAACAAATTGAAAATTGAAAATAATGTAGAATCCAAAATCATACCTGATAATTATGCTAAGTGCACCAAGAGGAGTGACAAGGATCGCTGGAGCAAATGCATATGCTGCAAAGTTAGCAACTTCCCCAACAATCACTGTATCATAAACACAACAATTAGTATTCATCTTTGGTAAACATATAGGTTTCAAATAGCTGACTGTTCAATTCTAAACTTTGCAGGTAATAATATTGAAATGGTTCTAAATAGCACAATATGAAGAAAAAGTGAGATTAAAAGAGCACTTTTTAAAGAAGAAATACTTGGTGATAATTGACCTCAATCATAAAAGAACATTATCAAAAGATAGAAACTCTTCTCACCAAGGTCTCCCCATCAATAACAGTGGTTTATGATGCATATGGGTGCCAATAACAAGGAAAGAGACGAGCTTCACAGACAAAGGTCAATTTCCAATTTTCACCACAAAGCACCAGTAATATAAGATGGTTTTGTTACATTAGTAGTAGATGTAGTCTAAGAAACTCTAGCACCAGTACACCACAAAGATTGACACTTGGAGTGAACTGGATGCCTTTGACTATACATTTAGGCAGAAAAACAAGATAGTGAATATCTGATGGCTTGATTCCCTGCAATAAATGATGCAAAACTTTGTGATGATTAAATTATCTTACAAGAAAAGAACTCCAGAACTGTTCTCTATCTCAGTCTGAAGAGAAAAGAACTCTTGAACTGTTCCTGTCCTAAAGGCAAACAATATTTAGAAAAACAAAGCTGAAAGTCAGCAATTCTTTACATCATGTGTCATGTCCCACAAAAAAATCCAAAAATAGACCTGTTTAACTGAGATTGCCATTCTTTAATGGGATCATCAGCATGAGCATTACTCTAAAAGTCAATTCAGGCTGCTTCACTCCTCCCTAGTCTTAATTGAGATTCCTCAATGAACCATGGATGGCAGAATCAGAGATGTACTTCTCTTGTACAAGCTGCCTTCACATCTTGGCAGCAAGTCAGAAAATGTTGATGCAAAGCAAGCAGCAGCCAGGGAAAATTTTTATTGAACATCCTTAAATCCCATAAAGATAGATAAAGTTTTGATAAAGAAAGCAAAAGTTCTCTTACTTGTTATCATTCCTGCCCACCAAAGAGGCTCGTATAAGTAAGAATATCCACCAACTCCTGTTCAAATAAAAAAAATGAGGCATTCAGATTTGACCACATATCCTGACGTGCTACTTAAATTATCATGCCATGCACGTAAATAATGAATTGCAAGCTATAGATAGATGAAATGGCAAAACCAATGCAAGAATGTGCAGAAAACTGGGAAGGCGCTTACTGACCTTTTTAGGTTTAACTATGAATAGGATACTAGAGAAAAAAAATGGCAGAGAGGACAATGGGATAAGATTTGATAATCATGATGATGGCGACAAACAAAAATATGGCGCAGGTTGCTGATGAAGGGAACATCTAAAATGTTTGTGGTTGAAGCCAATTACCACGGTTGGGTAAAAACCCATTGCAGCAAGATATGAAGTATAATTTACAATTCGGATTTTATTCAAATCATAACGTGTTTAGGGAAAATCCCTAAACATATCTCATTTATATCTGACAATCATATCATGGAAGAGAAGCATGCGTAAACTCAGATTGCTGAGTGTACAAAATGCAAAAGCAACCAAGTTCCCAGCTCACGAACAAACAGAAAAAATGATAAACGATCGAAGTGATTGGAATCCATCCAGCACCAAAGTAAAGTGAAGCATCATTATCTGTCAAAAATCTATGCAACCAATGCGAACCAGGCCTCATTCTGTTGATTTCTTCTGATTTCAACCAACAGCATTCTAAAGCAGCTCCTTTTTTGTCTTGAAATCTTTCCGTCTACTTCAGGAAAATGAAGATCTCTTCACCATCTTACAGTATTCAGAAAATGGTTGTTCGGAAAATGGTCGTTGATAACTCATCTCTAGCTCTTTGCCGTGTCCATTGGTTCAGTGTTAAATATCCCAGATGCAGGTGGTTTGGACAGCTTTCTGCTAGTCCAAATTGATCCCAACTTTCAGACTCTCCTTTTCCATGCCAACTATAATCGGAATAACAGTTATTGATAAACGTCTGTCACATCAACGCCCTCCCATACCGAAACCCAAAAAAAAAGAGAAAAATACAAACCTATCCACTTGAGTTCATGATTCATGAGTTCAATAGAAGCCTTCCAAGACAATAAGCAGCCAAAATATACTTCCAAATAATTGGACTTCCAGTCCCTCAGAAAATTACAGAACTTTAAAGAAATGAAAAGTATCAGGACAAGTATCTGCACAAGCGACACGGCACAAATAGACCATGAGCCACAGCGGGCGTCCAAGATCCCAAAACCCACAATTCAACGAGGGGAGATCCATACCTGCCCGCACCCCCGACGCGCCGGCCTTCTTCAAACCCTTCTTCTTCACGATAAAGCTGGCGCCGATGAAGAAACTGGACGACAGCGCCAGCACCAAACCCTTGACGTTGTCGGCGGACATCCCCTTGTATGCCCACCCTCCGCCATTCTGCACCGCCCCCGCCGCACCCGCCACGCCCTCCGCGCTCACCGCCGCCATCCCCTCCTCACCGAACCCCTTCTCCCCGCCCCCCCGGCTCACAGTCCCCGCCTCGCCGCCCGCCCCTCAGTAAGATCCATAGCCGGGCGGCGCCGTCTCCCGCGCCAGTTCAGCTCCCCACCATCGCCGCCACCGCGCGGCAGCAGCGACGCCGAGGCGGCTCCGATTAGCACGGCCGAGATCCCCGCGTCCCCTTCCTCCGTCCCGATCCCCCCGCCCCGAGATCTGGCAGCACCGCAGCCGCAAGGGCGAGATTGGCGAGGAGAGGACGAACGAGTTCTGGAGAGAGAGACAGAGAGAGAGAGAGAGAGAGAGAGAAGGGGTGTGATGGCGAGAGGGAAGCTTGGGGGTGGAATTAAAGCGCACTGGAGCTTAACTATTTTAATTAATCGAGAGGGTTACGTTAAATATGCAATTAGATTAGGGTAATGACGACGTTTTAATTGCAGAACCGTGCCTTAAGAGCAACTAGTCCATCCGTGCGGGTGACGTGGGGGAGTTCCTTTGAGTCCAGTCACCGCCCACCATCACATGGGTTTGGACTCCCCTGCCATGTACCGGGGGTTGACTAGGTAGTCTAGGCTGGCTGACTCCTTTTGGGGACCCCGTGTTCTTACTGGAGCCAACTCGGCGCCAGCGCCATGCACCCTTTTCTTCCCCTGTTTTCTTTTCTGAAATAACTTTTAATTTTTTTAAAATTAAGGAATTCTTTGCCAGTAATCAACTTTTACCTCTTATATATATATATATATATTATATATATATATATATATATTTTCTTCCCCTGTTTTCTATATATATATATATATATTAAGCCGGCACCGTCATATTATAGCCTACATCTTTAAATCGTGATCTAAAAAAGTAAATTGAAAAAATAATGGGCACGCACACACTACATTTTACGCGTCCACCTTCAGATAGAAATTCGAGGGTTTTGAGTCTTTGTTACGAAAGGGCCACGCTAAGGGGCCCGCCATAATATAAACCTTCTCACATACATACATATATATATATTATATATATATATAAGAAATCAGGAGACGAATCGAATTTTTCTTGATCCGATTCGATTCTCTCCGAATCGGATCGATTCTCATGGATATAATATATAATATATATATAATATATCATATATATATGATATTTATAATGTATATATATATTACTAATATGATATAATAATATTATATATATGAGGCGAATCAGACCGAATCGATGGAATCGAGAATCGAGTTTTCCATGATTCACCCCGATTCGAGAGAATCGGGTCGATCCAATTCAATACGCCAAACCATGATATATATATATATATATATATATATATATATATATATATATATAGAGTAATGCTAGGCTCCCGGCAGTGCCGGGAGCCCAACCTCGTTGGAGGGGCCGCGTGCCCCTCCGCGCGCGCCGCGTGGAGGGCGCGGGCCCCTCCAGCATTTAATGTCGTTTTTTTTTATTTGTGCACACAAATGATGTATTTGTGCACACAAATACATCATTTGTGCACACAAATAGTGCACAAAAACTTTAAAAAAAAACAACAATAAATGCTGGGGGGCCCGCGCCCTCCACGCGGCGCGCGCAAGGGGGCGCGCGGCCCCTCCAGCTCAGCTTTGCTCCCGGCACTGCCGAGAGCAAAATATTTCCCATATATATATATATACCTTCTAAACTTTTTGGTAAAAATATTTAAGTCAAAGACTTAGATCAGAAGAGAGGGAGAAACAAGCAATCAATCACCTTGGTAGTGTTCAGAATGCACAAATTAGCTCATGTGTTGGTATCAATTGTTCCAATTTCAGCAAGTAATTAAGTTCACATCCTCATTGCCCCAATAGTGACTAAGGAGAGTAAGAAAAAGAAATAAAAATAAGTAAGATCATCAATACCAAAAAAAAAATCTCACCGTATATTATAAGAGCTAATGTGCGTGCACATCATCTTTCTATTGATTTGTTTATCACATGGATGTGATAGATTGAGAGACTCAAATCCTTATCTACAAAATAAACAAAATAGAGACACGGGTTTTGGCAATGTTAAAGAGTGTATGTTTTATGCATTTAAATATGCAAAAGATTTTTTTTTTTGTATTTTAATGACCTAATCATAAGCTCCCTTTTATGGCACATGATGCTCATCATGTGGTAATGGATCCCCCTAAACCAAAGAGATGCGAGAGTTATTTAAGGAGTGACCTATCAGAGTTACTTAAAGATCCCAAATTTTGGCCAGTGACCACCCACCGTAGTGCTAGTTGACCCACACCAGCGTGCAAACCACGGTGGAACGGCGGGTGTGGTTTAAATGGCCGTTCCATTCCCACTTCGTGCCTGTCGGTGGCCGACGCCGCCCAACGCGTAAAGCGGCTACGCGTTCACCGCGGGTGACCATACCGCGATCGCAACGTGCGGGGTCGTGGCCGGCGGCCATGATGAACAGAGCACTTCGGATGTGGACAAAACCGTAACGGTAGTTTTTCCATTTATTTTAAAATAAAAATATATACTTACAAATATACAGCTTACCCATAAAATAAAAAAAAATTACATGTCACTTGCCCACCGAACAGATAAATAGTGAATGGTAGACGACAATTGGTCCTACATAGGTGGGCGAGCGCATATCACATCACATTGTATTGCTTGCACATTTAAAGGTCCAATGAAAGAAATAGAATAGGCGACATCTCTTATATTGCCTATCTTGTGTCATCTAAAATTGTAAGTATTATTCAACAAACATTACTCATGTCGAATACAATGGAAATGTAAAGACATAGTTTAATATATTAGAGGTAATGAAAACAAATGTGCATTTAGAAGTAACATCTATTTCTCTTCTCTCAAAAAGATCATTTTTTTCAAGAAAAAAATTAGATAAAATTTTAAATAAAAATAATATATCTTAAGAGATGTGCTAAAATTTCATACATACAACTTTACAACTATCACTATTGATAATATGTTTTTTGCTGCAAGTGTAACCGAGATCGGCTCAGATCGAGATGACTGTCGAGGTGATCTTGACCGAGGTACGAGACTAGACGACCAAGTCGAGCAAACCATTTCGACCTCCGCTTAGCCGTCGTAAGATGCGTGTTTCGAGCTCTTGACTTGATTTGTAAAGTCGGCCGAGAAATTTCGACGGGGAGACACTCTAATGTTATAGCCAGTAGGGCTGCAAACGGGTCGAGTTTGGAATCGGAAACACATATTTCGATTTCGATAACCGAAATATAGTTTCGATTTCGATAAAATCGGAATGGTTAATTCCGATTCTATTCCAATTTCGATAACATAATCGGAACCGAAATTCGGTCTACTTGACCTGAGTCGTCGACCTAGACGACGCTATCGTTCAACACAAATCACGCGAGAACGTCAGCTCAGAGTACATTTTAAGAGGTCGATCGACCGAGTCGAAAATTCAACTGACCCGTGAAAAACTGCTCGTATCAACGTTCACATTCCATTTAAAATGTTAAATGATTCACATGTATTTTTTTATTCATGCAACTTTTGGTTGTTGCACCCATCTCCCCCACTCTCCACGCCAAAAGAACCCAATTTTGCGCCCGTTTAAATCTTGAGTCTATTTGACAAGCAAGTTTTTAAAGAGAGATGGCAATCTCTTCATGCACCATAAAAGTACGAATCTCATAGAATGGAGTACATTAATTATGCAGACTTCGTCTAAACATGGGCAAGAGATTTTGGAGAACACGCATCAAAAAATGGACTCCTCTAAACACCACCAAGCCTGGTGTGTAGTTAGTGCTCAAAATAAATAATAATAATAATAATAAATAAAAAGGCTCGGTGTGTAGTTCTCTGTACACGTATGATTTGACGCGGGATTTGGAGATCTCACCGCCCCACTCGGACGCGCGGGGCCGAAACTTCTCACATGGCGAGCGAGGTGACTTGTGGAAGGGAAAGAAGGAATCTAACGCCGTGTCCGACTGAAACCGGGGGAGGTCCTCTTCCCAAACCCACCACGCCTTGCTGTCTCACTTTGTCTCGCGAACATGATATTTCCACCCCATCCCTTCTCTACCCTCCGTCCCTTTTACCTGTCAAGTCGAGGAAACGACGTTCATAGATCTAAAGATCAGGATTGATTGAAAACTTAATTTAATATATTTGAGTTATGTATTTTTTATTTATATTTTTATTAGATAGATATATTATGCCCTTTTTATTAACTGATAAAAAAATATAAATAAAAAATATACAACTCAAGTATATTAAATTCTTCTCTAAAATTGGTTAGCAAGCAGGACCCATACCTACGTTGGGTGGGTGTGGGTGGGGTTATCTCTAGATAATCTGATAATTGGGAGGGATTAAATTTGGGGAGGGGAGATTACTTATCCGAGTTTGTTTGGAAAGTAGATAAGATAATCCTAACTAGATAAGGTACTTAACCCCTTATCAAACATACCCGACGCACTCCAACGAAATTAAAAAAAAAAAAAACTAAAAATCCCCCCCCCCCAAATGACATGTAACTGATCAGACAGAGACATCAAGTATGTCGCTGAAGAGTAGTTGCACGTCAAGATAACGACAGAAACATGCTTATCCAAAAGCATATATATGTTGTGTACGTAAGAGAATATGCTTGGTACACCCACAACGTTGTACACGCTTTTGTCATCCCTTGCATACATAACTTTGTTCCCACATCGGATAATTTAAAGATAAATTTACTTTTATATAATTAATATGGTCTTTCTTCACTTAACTCTTAGGTTTTAGATATGTGTTTTTATATAGTATTAGAGTAGGTTTTATCTCTATTATAGACTCTACGATATTCTTCATAAATATTTTATGTGATCTTTGTCTTATATAAGTGGGCCTCTTCGAGGGGAAGTTTAAATTGTCCCACATGAATGGCTTGAAATATTTATTTAATATTTGGTTTAGTTTTCGATATGAATAAGTCTTGACGCACACCTTTCGGAGCAAGTTACTTGATATCACACCATCGCGCGATATGTTTGCATACTCTTTTGAGGAGGGAGGGGGGGGGGCAGCAAGACTTGCTCTTTCGATCTATATTATTAAATAGGATGTGATGACCTCATCCTGCATGATGAAATATTTGTATTTTTCACTTAGAATAAGGGTATATCACGTAAAAGATTTACTATTTTTCTTTTATCGATAAAGGCAATAAAGGTGAACTAGACATATATGGACTTCAGGTAGTTCCTATCAGTGTCTCATTGTCACACTTACAAATTCATTTATGAGTTTGGCGTGGCTCCACTCTCTATTTTACTTGTAATGCTGAACCACCTCCAAGATAAAAAAAAATAAACATAAAAATAAATAGGTCTTCACCTCACTAGTACAAATTATAGAATAGACGACCATTAGTTAAGAACCGTCGGCGGTTCTGCATAAAGCCAACGGTCTTTAACCGTCGATATTTTATTTGAGAATAGACAACACATTAACCATTGTTTAATATATATAATTTATTTTTTAATACATATCTTCTATTTGAACCGTGGCTTAATAGGTATAAGTCATCTTATTTCCTTAATTCTCCCACCCCCGTCAAATTAGAATTTGGATGCCCCCACGACGTCTCTTCCCCGCCAAAAAAGGGAAACTGCGCAGGCCTCGTCCCTCCCAGCACGCAGAAGAGGTAGAGGCGCGCCCGGCTCTCCCCATCGCCCGGACACCCTCACCTGCGCCGGAACGCCCTCGCCTGAGCCGGAACGCCCTCGCCTCGCCCCTCCCAGCGCGCAGAAGAGGCAGAGACGCGACCTCTCCCCATCGCCAGGACGCCCACCTGCGCTGGAACGCCGTCGCCTCGTCCTGCCCCGCCCCGCTCTGTCCTGTCCGCGGAAGAAGCAGACAGGGGCAGAAGATCGCCGGTCGCGCGCCTTCTCCCGCCGTCCTCGCCCCCCCACGCAGCCCAGACGCGCCCCGCCCGCGGAAGAAGCAGACGGGGGCAGAAGACCTCCGGCCTCGCGCCCACGCAGCCCGGACGCCCTCGGTACACCCCACCCTTGCCTCGTCCCGCCCCGCCAGCGGAAGAAGCAGAGCGGGCAGAGGACCGCCGGCCCCGCGCTCTCTCCCCGCCGTCCTCGCACCCTCTCCCACGCAGCCCGGACACGCTCGCCTCTCTCTCTCGCCTCGCCCGCGGAAGAAGCATAGCGGCTGAGGACTGCCGGCCTCACGCTCTCTCTCCGACGCCCGGGCACCCTCTCCCTCGCCTTGCCCTGCCAGCGGAAGGGGAAGAGTGGGCAGAATACCTACCACGCGCCCTCTCCCAGCAGCCCAGACTCCCTCAGCCCTCGCTCTTTTCGTCCACAGTAAGACTCCTTGGCACGTGGTATGACTATTTTTATTGGTTTGTGTCAAGTTTCATGTCAGATGGGAATTAGCTCATTGGGTTTCATTTTCTTGTTTAAATCATTGTATGATGATCGATTACTTTCTCGAAATCCTTCATTCCATCATCTTCAAATTTCTCTTCGGATATAGTCCATCAACAGCATCATCAATTATGTTGGGTGTTCCCTCTTCTATCATGTTTGACGTAAAGTGTCTGATTTTTCGGTTTTGGAGCTGCATCCCGGCAACTATTGGACCATATGGATATATGTTCATGAAATAAACTTTTGGAGCTGCATCCTGGCAACTATTGGACCATATGGATATATGTTCATGAATGAGTAGAGTTCAAAATTTTGAAGTTCAAAAATTCTGAACACAGAATGAGCAGAGTTTCTGAACACTTCCTGAAGTTTTTTTTTTTTTTAAATCATAACAATATTGAAGTGAAATAAAACCTTATGCAGAAGCCCAAGGACCATAGCACTATAGGCATTAGCATTATAGGCGTTATGCATTAGTTCAGAAATGAGCAGAAATAGCCATAGCTATCATTAGTTCAGAATTTTTTCAGAAATGACCATAGCACTATAGGCATTAGTTCAGAAACTCTGCTCATTCTGAACACAGAATGAGCAAGAGTTTCTCAACTTAACTTCCACCCCCCCCCCCCTAACTTACATCACCACCACGTATCACCTCTGCCATTTTTTAGTCCTTTTGGAGAACCCCATTGACTACTCTACTGTCCACAATCCACTCACTTAGACATGTTTTCTGGCACATACTTTCATACTAATAACACATCTAACATCCATCCAAATATCCAATGGAACCGCAGGACATGGCTTGTGCCAACTGCCAAGTCCCATAATGTTTAAAACACTACTTTTCTTGTCTGGATGGGACCTTAAAGAGGATGGGACTTCTTGTCAATTATTCTCCAAATGAGACCTTCAGCATATTCTCCAAATGAAACAGTAAGGAACTGGCTCTTATAATTCTGAAGTTCAAAAATTCTGAACTTCAAAACTCTACTCAGAATTCTATGTTCAGAATATCTAAAGTTCAAAAAATAAGTTTTGAGTGGAGTTGTCACTGTCCAAATGTCCAACCAAAAGGATGCCTCCGAGTTCTCCTTATACGAAAGGAATCCACTTAGCCTTATTACAATGTTTACTTATCTATTTTTCTGTTTTATGTGGTTATATCTATGCCTAAAAGAATTACATGTTATAGAACTACAGGAAGCAGCCATACTCAAGGGAAGCATTCAGTAATCTAAAATTTCCCTACCCTGTTTCTTGACGTTTCAAGTTTTAGTCACATTTAGAATATATTTAGAAATCATAAATTCTAGAGCCACAATTTTCCCTCAATGGCATGACCCTTACTAGTTACTAGCGAACTGGCTCAAAACAAGTTCTGGCATAATGGCATTATGTGCATGCAGTTAACTGTCAAGTTGATTGTAAAATTCAGAGGGTTATAATAGCTTTAGTGAAACAAAGAAGCCTAACCATGTATATAGATAAAATAACATGCATAAGAAAGTGAGGAAGAAATTTAAATTGGCAATGAACTATATATAATACAAACTGGCAAGTCAGTCAATGTCATTTCATTTAGTCAGTCTATAACACATTTTTTTGCATAGAGGGCAGTATTGCTGATTAGTTGTGAGTTGGGGGGGGGAATGTAACTTACTTGTTCGTCTATTGCAACATTAACTTTTCAATTTTTCTATCATAGCGCTACATCTTGCACTATATATATTAATTTTTTTGTTAGCTTATTGTGTGACTTTACATGCTAACTATGTTTATTTTTTTTTACAAGATGGAGTTAAATTATATCATTGATAAGAGTTGGATGTATAAATATAAGACCAAACACGAACGTGTTAATACATATTTTTTGGCTGGAGTTGAGCAATTCATGCAATTTGCATCACAAAATTTGAACAATGATTCTTCTTCAGTGATGAGATGCCTGTGCTATAAGTGTGAAAATAAGTTTTATCATGAAAAAGATATCATTCATTATCATATTGTTAAAGAGGGATTTACTGAAGGATACACTACTTGGCAATTCCATGGAGAATCTTATAGAAAATCTCAAGTGGCTGATGTTATGCTTACTGGTTCAATGGATGATATGGCTGGGATGTTAAATGATGCATTTATGTGGCAACCTGTCAATGATGACGTCCAAAATGAAGAGCACAATCAAGAGACAAGCACATTTACAAAGCTCGTGGAAGAAGCTAGTAAACCTCTTTATGCAAATTGCAATAAGTATTCGAAGCTTTCATTCATTGTGCGTTTATTTCAACTCAAGTGCCTACACAAATGGAGTAATAAATCTTTCTCTGCCATGCTTGCATTATTCAAAGATGCATTGCCTATTGATAATACACTTCCAAGTTCTTGGTATGAATCTAAGAAGATGATGTCCCAATTGGGTCTGGACTGTAAGAAGATACATGCATGTCCAAATGATTGTGTATTATTTAGAAAAGAATATGAAAATCTCGATAGATGTCCGAGGTGCAATGCTTCTAGATGGAAGGAGAGAAAAAGCAATACAAGAGGAAAAAAGTCTGTGCCAGTAAAAATTCTTCGTCACTTTCCTTTAATCCCAAGGCTTCAAAGGCTGTTCATGTCAGAGAAGACTGCAAATTTAATGACATGGCATCATACAACTCCACAAGATGAATATGGGAAAATGAGTCATCCTAGAGACTCCAAGGCTTGGAAAGATTTTGATGAAAAGTTTCCGTCTTTCAGTAGAGATCCCCGTAATATCAGACTCGGACTGGCTAGCGACGGTTTTAGTCCATTTAAGATAGCAACAGGTAGCAGTCGAAGCACATGGCCTGTCATTTTAATAGCTTATAATTACCTCCATGGTTAGCAATGAAGCAATCTTTCTTTATGATGTCTCTTCTTATAGATGGTCCAAAATCTCCTGGCAATGATATTGATGTTTATCTTCAACCATTAATTGAAGAGTTGAAAATATTATGGGATTATGGAGTAGAGACATATGATGCTGAGAGAAAACAACTATTTAAAATGCATGCTGCTGTTTTATGGACAATTAATGACTTTCCAACATATGGTATGTTGTCTGGTTGGAGCACACATGGATATAAAGCTTGTCATATTTGTCATGTTCACCATGGATCAATATATCTTCCTTTTAGTCGTAAGTGTGTATATATGAAGCACCGTCATTTTTTACCATATGACCATCATTGGAGAAAAGATACTCAAACATTCAATGTTAAAAAAATATCCTAGCATGTTGCCCGATAAGTTATTTGTGTGTGCATATTTTTCTTTTGGTTAGTTGTATGTGCATAATTTTTTGGGTTGTGGATCTCCAAGATTCGTCGACCTTAATTAATCACTTACGAACTCTGTGATGATGATGAGAGCGCCTATGAATTCACATGCATGCGAGTATTGCATTTTTATCATCTGTACTTATGGGCTCGGAGGTTTTTATCTGAAGGCATAACATAGTAAGTTTTGCAAGTTAATGAACAAGGAATTATTGGGTAACCTGTCTGGTAGTCTCATTCCCCGGATAAACGCTTATATGATATTATTTGGGAAAATTTTCCCTTTTCAAAATGTTTGATATGTAGAAAATGTCCATTGATCGTCTAAATTACTGCTGGTAATGGTCTATACTTTCTGTGGCTCTAATTGATTTACATTGTTTGATTTCTACCTTGGTACCAAAGACTGCAGTGCATCTCCAAAAGAATTGTAGATTTTGTATTTATCGTGCATACTCAGACACCTTTTAGCTTTGATTGCTTTCTCTGGCAGATCTCACAAGAGCTGCCGAGATGCATTGGAAATTTCCCACTAATTTCCTGGGGTAACTTCTCAAACTTTTGTAAATAAGCTGGCTGTTGCCTCTGCTTTGAATGGATTTCTCTTTACTATATAACTCTTGTTTGGCCGTTCGAAGGAGGGTAGTAACTCTTGCAGTTGTTGGAGAGCACGTAATCCATCATTAACCCTGACATGGCTTGTCTTCTTGTTTTTTTTTTTTTTTGTCAAGGCACGGATTTGAACCTTATTGATTTGATCATTTTGAACAAGCTGGTGTCACAATCCTCAATTTTCACACATTTATTTTCTGTACATCTTTTTGTGGTGGTAATTATATTCGTTTCCTCAGGATTGAAGTCAGTTTTGATGAGTTTGTTATGTCTGGGGTTGCTTGTGACATTGAGTCTCGTGGCTATCAAGTTCTGTGCAAAGCAACTGAGGAAGTGGTTGGATATGTGAACCCTATTCAATCACAGGGAGTCTTCCATTGATCCGAGAACTGCATGGTTGGGCTGATTGAGATGGATCAGACATGTAGCTATGGTACAAATTTCACCGTTCCCTTCCCTGCATCGTCCTCATCATAAGAGGCTAAACAAGTATAGTGGATATAATGACAATATACTGATGATATTATGTGCAGAAACTCTTGTATGTGATAGTAGGCCTTGGAATTTCCAATGTAGGCATTTACTGCTTGCTTATGAAGGATGAGGCTTCTGATTCAACAGAGGTGTACCAGCATGCTGCATTTGTGAGTCTAAAATACAAGATAACCATTATTATTAGGTTATTGTTCCAGATTTGCATTTTTTCCTCCTATAATACGAAAAGATTGTGAACTGAAGAGATTAACTTAAGTCTAAGAGCGAGTGACGGGCAGAAATAAGTGCATAAGTCACCTGCAGATAGAATGATAGAATGAATACTACCTTTTCTCTGACATGTCGCAGGGCTTTCGTGTATTTGTGAGTATCATTTCTCAGTTGGAAGAAGATTCCAACTGATGAATGATTGTGTTCACATAACCTTCTAATTGTTTGAAGAACTACAAAGGGGAAATGATGTATTTACCCAGTTATTGCCTGTGATCTATCTTAAGTGCTTAGCTAAAAGAATAAAGCTTAAGATAACTTGGAAATTTCTCCACACCTTCATAAGCAATTTCGTGATTGCACTGCTTTTCCTACCATTTTGCTCTTTCATCTTGGGTGTGCAGCACCCTCCCAGACCCCCACCCATTGGTTCAGCTAGAACAACAATTGCGCGCCTTTCCATTAATCCTGGCTGGATCAAGGGCAGCAGTGTGGGCCCCTTGAGGTGCACCTTGCATTTCTCTTCCGAAAACAGTAAACTTAGTTCTAAGAGTGTTCATTCATGCGTGTATTTATGCTTATGCTTTCTGTAGCCGTGAATATGCCAGATATTAGAGCTGAGGAAGATAGCTGTTGCAGCCGAGGAACGCCAAATACCGGATGGAGGGTCTGGGGTTGGTGGTATGTTGTTTGGGACTTGTGGAAGCTGAGAACTTGTTCGCCATTTTTTTAGTCTTTGATTCCCCTTCTTCTGTTGCTCAGAATTCTGTGCTCAGAAGTTTAGAATATTACCATTGTGGAAAATCCTCTGAAATAATATTTCAAAATGGATATAGCTCTTGACATTGTTGACTTATTCTTAAATCTTGATCAGTTTTAAGCTTTGGAAGCCTAATTCTGAGATATTTTAACTATTGAAGTGTTTCATCACAGCTGACAGGGACCAAAATTTGATATGTGAAATGTTTGGGTCTATTTTTATGTATGTCATTGAGTGGAGCTAACTAATTTTCTGTAGAATTTTTCGGCAGCTCTATCTATAGAGATCATCAAATCACAAATATGGCACAAGTCTGTTGCTGACTAAATGCATGAATGGATCCAAGAACTTGGGTAAGTCTAAGGCTGGCCTTATGCCTTTTGTCGATCATGTTCAAAATTATTCTGAATCTTAACTCTTGTCCATATGGTTAATAATAACTGTAGGATCTTGTACGGGGTGTGTACCTCGTGCGTTGCGGAATGTCGTAGGATCGGGAAGAAGGCTACTAGAGTCTTCTTCGTAGTTCCTCGCTCCAAACGTCCTCGGGATGCGACGGTGATGTCCCGTAAGAGAATCCTTGCACTTGTGTGTGTGAGAGAGAGACTGTCAGAAGGAGAAAATGCGCTGGATTCTTTCTTGAGAGAGAGAACACTTCACTCGGTTCTCAGCCTGCGCATGGAGGAAGCCCAAGCATCTGTCTTGTGCGTTGGGTTTTTTCCTCTTGGAAAAACCACCGAAAACCTCCCCACTCCAGCAGGAGACAAACCGGTGTGTGGTTTTTCTCCTTCCAACGGTTGCCTTGGCAACCTTTGGTGCCCACACTGCTGGGCAACCCAACCGATGGCAGTTGCCATCGGTTAACATCTCCCACTTGCCCACAGAGGGCACAGTAAAATCTCAGTTGCTCACAAAGAGCAATTCATCTCTCAACACTTGCTTCTCAATCATACATACGACGAATGGAGTGAGCGACCTTACGAGAGTCAGCACAACAAATGAGTAGTGATCTATTAAGTTATCACCAAAACTAACAGATCACAATACTCCAAAGGAATCCTGTAGTACCCCAGATACCTTCAATATTCACCAGCTATGACATCCTGGATCTCTAAAAAACTAGCGACGTCAAAACTCGAACGTTTGTATTCACGACTTTATCGCCACTAAGTCGACATAGTCCCTCGAGGTGTGAACCACAAAACATGGTGCAATATTCAGATGTCTTTCTTGAGTTCTCATGTCAATTCAATTAGTCTTGACCGCTTTCCTAGTCATGTCCCGCTGGACTGTATCAACCATAGCCCTAAGGAGCATGCTAAAGTAGCGACATCAAGCTTCCTTTTCATGACATAGATCTCAAGTCCTAAGGGTACAAATGGATCAATGAATTATGATCCAAGAGCTCACACAATGATGAAACAGAGATCTCATTCATCATTCTCTTCAAGGGTCGTTTTACGCACATGTGGTATGTACACATGCTACGGTGTTCTTCCTTCATCATGGGCGTGTCACATACAACATAATAAAAAACACCATACGGTTCTTAGTCTAGCCACTCCCACTGCGGCTAACCCGAGTCTCACGACCTCTTATCATAAAACTCGCAACCGGCTTAATGAAGGCTTCACAGATTTGATTCTTATATCCTGTGATCGATCCAGATGGACCTCATCTTAACTCATTTTAAGGCGACAATAAAAAGAAAATATCTTGCTCGCTCTCATAGCGCCATAGATATAAATTTATCTTGCTCGCTCTCATAGCGCCATAGATAAAAATTGTCTCATCTTGCTCGCTTTCTAGCGCCAAGGCGAATGACCCGTGTGAGGGGGTCCATTCAGAGCCTAGTGACACTTTTCTTGATGTGTAAAGTATTCCAACCATAGACACACATAAGGAAGGAAAAACATAATAACTTAATTGTCAATCAATAATTGTGCACATCACAATTTACACAATCCCATATTTCTAATATGGGTTACAAATGCCTCCCTCGGATTTGTTTGGTTAGTGGATCGGCCAACATATGACCTGTTGAAATGTGTCGGAGAACCACCAACTCCTTTGCCACTAAATCCCGAATGTAGTGATAACGAATGTCAATGTGTTTGGTTCGCCCATGATATTTAGGGTCCTTAGCATAGGCCAAGGCCGATGTGCTATCAACATACAGCAACACCGCCTCCCTTGACAATTGTGTCATGGCCAATCGCTGTAGGAAACTCTGCAACCAAACAGCCTCTTGACATGCAGTAGAACAAGCCACATATTCTGATTCATGGTGGATAAAGCGATGCACGTTTGTTTCTTGCTACACCAAGAAATGGCCCCTCCACCTAACATAAACATAGCCTGAGGTGGATTTGCGCTCATCTTTATCACCGGCCCAATCAGCATCGCTGAAACCTTTCAATCTTAAGTCACCTCCTTTGTAACATAAGACAAGGTCCGAAGTACCACGGAGATATTGAAAAATCCTCTTAACTGCTTTCCAGTGAATGAGACCGGGATTACTTTGATAACGACTAACAAGACCCACCGCATAACTAATGTCAGGCCGTGTACATAACATGGCGTACATTAGGCTTCCAATTGCAGCAGCATATGGCACTTTAGACATTTCATTCTTTTCCTTATCAGTTTGTGGACATTGACTGATACTTAAAACACAATTCTTATCAATAGGAGTATCGATGGGTTTGGAATAATGCATCCGAATCGCTCAAGAATCTTATTTATATAAGTCTCCTGCGACAAACACAGAAGTTTATTCGAGCGATCTCTTGTGATTTTTATTCCTAGCACATAATTTGCTTCACCCATGTCTTTTATCTCAAAGACAGAAGACAGCCATTTTCGAGTGGCTTCGATAGATTCCATGTCATTTCCAGCCAATAAAATGTCATCAACATATAATGACAAAATAAGAATCTTTTCCGCCATACGTTTAACATACACACAGTGGTCTTCTTCAATCATCTCAAAACCAAATGAGATAATAGATTTATGAAATCTAAAATACCACTGTCTAGACGATTGTTTGAGGCCATAAATGGAACGTTTGAGACGGCAAACTTTGCGCTCTTGTCCCTTTGCCTCAAAACCTTCTGGTTGCACCATATAAATTTCTTCGTCTAGTTCTCCATTGAGAAATGCTGTTTTAACGTCCATCTGAAAAAGTTCTAAGTCTAAATGTGCAACTATGGCTAGAATAAGGCGAACCGATGTGAATCTCACCACTGGGGAGAATGTCTCATCGAAATCTATACCCTCCTTTTGAGTATATCCTTTCGCCACAAGTCGTGCTTTAATTTGTCGATAGATCCATCCGCCTTGCGTTTGACTTTGAAAATCCATTTATTTCCAATAGCCTTACGCCCTGGAGGGAGGTCGACAAGTTCCCAAACTTGATTCTTACTCATAGAGTCCATCTCTCTTGCATTGCTTCCTTCCACTCTTTACTAGCAGATGAAGCTAATACTTCTTTAACAGAAGTAGGCTCATCATCATCAGCAAGCTGGCACACAAGGGCTTCCTCTTCAATCTCAAATCGACGACGAGGCATGTGTCCACGTTTGCTACGGCGTATCTGATCGTCTTGTTCTTCTATAGGTGTGCTCCCACTGGGCACAAAGCTCCCACTATCATGATCATCTCTACTATCTCCGGCGGCTTCCTGGTTAGGAACTAATTCCCTCCCTTCGCTGGAAGATGGTAGAATATCATTGGGGTCATCCATCTCATGGAGATCAAGACTCTTTCCAGTGTCGCCGATGCTAGGAAATTCTGTTTCTAAGAAAACAACATCTCGGACGTCTTTCTCTGTCATTCCTCCATTCGGATGTTGTCCATACATGACATAACCCTTAGAGCCTTCAGGATATCTTATAAAGATAAACTTTCTAGCTTTAGGGCCAAGTTTTCCAAACTTGTGAGAGGTGTCATGGACATATCCCGCTGAACCCCATGGCCGTAGATTATCTAAATTTGGTTTTTCACCACGCCATATCTCATAAGGGGTGGAAGGAACTGACTGTGAAGGTACGCGGTTAAGGATGTAGGCCGCAGTCATTATAGCATCCCCCCAAAAAAATATTGGAAGGTTGGCATGCGCCATCATCGACCTAACCATATCTAGCAGTGTTCTATTCCGTCTCTCAGCAACACCATTTTGTTGCGGTGTATATGGAATAGTTAACTGTCTGCGTATTCCTTTTTCTTCACATAAAGTTCGGAACTCATCCGAAAGATATTCACGTCCTCGATCCGTCCGAAGAACTTTTATGGTTTTGCCTAATTGATTCTCACCTCTGCCAAGAAGTGTTTGAAGCAATCTAACGCTTCATAGCGGTGAGCGATCAAATAGACATATCCATATCGTGAATAATCATCTATAAATGTGAGGAAATAGGAAGCCCCTTGACGGGTCTTCACACTCATGGGTCCGCAAATGTCGGAGTGGATCAATTGTAAGAGTTCAGTGGCTCTCTTAGCCTTTCCGAAAGGCTTGCGACATGCCTTACCGGCTAAACACGATTCACACACAGGAAGATTGACTTTAGCGAGTGAGCCTAGCAAGCCTTCTCGAGCTAACCTTGTCATTCTATCTTGTCCAATGTGTCCTAGCCGAGCATGCCAAATTATCGAATCAAGGTTATTATCAGTGTTCACCACATAAGACACAGGAAAATTATGATAATCCAAATCTAATTTAAACAAACCATCCATGAATATAGCATGACCATATATAACATTGTTCAAACAAATGTCAACTTGGTTGCTAGCAAACAAAAAAGAGAAGTCTAATGCTAACAATGATGAGACTGATAGTAGATTATGCTGAACTCTAGGCGCATAGAGTACTTCATGGAGAGTTAAGACTCGTCCAGTCTTTAACTTGAGTTGATATACACCAACTCCAAGGACTTCCTCGCTGGAACCATTTCCCATGTATACTCTTTGCGATCCCGCTGAGATTCGGCGATAATCCACGAATCCTGCTCGATCCCTTGTTATGTGCTTGGTCGCTCCTGAATCCACTATCCATTCAGGATTTGTTCGAGCAACTAAGATATGCGAACAAACATGCACAGTTGGAGAGCAAAGAAATTGGAATACCTTTTTCGGCTCAGTACATTCACGAGCGAAATGTCCCAATTGTCCACAATTATAGCATTTGGCTTTTGACTTGTCCTTTTTTCCACCGCGCTTGCCTCTTTGGCGCTTCGGTGTCTGCCCCGCCTTAGAAGTGGATGCAACATTTTGCCTCTTCCTCTTGAAGTTCTTCTTTGGACCCTTCTTGCCCTGTTGTCTGCCTCCCTGGGCGACAAGGGCAGTAGCGCGCATGGCTTCCTCGCGCTCAGCCTCTAACTCCACATGGCGAGAGATGTCAGAAAAATTCTTAATGCTCTCATTGTGAGTGAGGATTTGTTTCATGTGAGTCCAAGAGTCTGGCAAAGATCTTATTACAGCCTGCACCTGCTGCTCATCAGTGAGATCGTGACCTGCAGACTTCAAGTCGCGGATCATGCTTGACATCATTCTTAGATGCTCAGTCATGTTCTGACGGGGATCTTTTCGGAGGGTCTCAAATTTCAAAACAAGAGCCCTTAACCTCGTGGTAGAGGTTCCTCCAAAAGAAATTTTCAAGTTATCCCACATATCCTTGGCAGTCTTACACTTTTCAAACTCGCCAATCAGATCATCCTGCATGCTGCTTAACAGTGTAAAGCGCGTGCTACGATCTTTGTTGAACCATAACTTGTAAGCGTCTTGATCTCTTCGGTGTTGAGCAGTGTTGCCTTCTGCGGGCGGGGTCATGGATGTTGTAATGTGATCAAGCAACTCTTGCTCGTTCAAAAGATATTGGATTTTTCGATGCCATATGTCATAGTTAGTGCCATCTAATTTATCCCCTTTCGTTAAGTCAGCAATAACATTCTTCGAGGCCATCGATGAATCACTACATTTAAGATAATAAGGAGAAGGCTAAGTTGACAATTTTACACATCAGTCTATTTGATCCAAAAATCTACACTATAATATTAAATATTCTCCATATAATAAGATCGAAAGTAGACTTAGAGAACTACAATCATCTCCCATTTATATAAGAATATTCAATATTATTAGGGTATTTCGATCAAATAATGTAAGGGAGAGGAACTAACATCTCTCTATCTTTAAGCATGTATATACTAAACATGAATAGTCATAAGAATTAACAACAACTAATCATGCTCAAAACATGTTCTAATAATTTTGAACAATAATTAATTATGCTCAAAATATATTCTAATAATTTTGAACAACAATTAATCATGCATGTTCAAACTCTCAACACATGATTTTATATCATCGGATCATACATAGATTGCTTGATTATTAAATGCATGAATAAATTTATTGCATGGACTAATACAATTTATTGCATCGGATCATACAATATATCAAGATTAAACTAACTCATATAATTTATTGCATGGACTTAAATAAGACAATCTCATAGTCATGAAGCTAAAGATGATCCGAAGTTCTAATAAAATCATGTCTAAAAATGCGATAACATTAGAATAGCTAAACCAATCGTCTGGAGACGGGTCGGAGTCATGAGACGGCGCCGAGGAACATGCCGTATGCGACGCCGGACTCGTCGTACCGCCAAATTTTCATTATGGTGGCGACGAGGGGTCGGGTCAGCATTTCCTGCCGTCCACGTCCAATAATGCGGCTGAGTCGAGCTCGACCACGAGGTCCGCTCGGCAAAATCACATTAGTGCGACGTCTGGCAAGACGGTCAAGTTCACGTCGCCGACGGGCCGACGCTCTCATGCGGGACTGCTCCACCAGAAAAGTGCGCCTGGGCATAGGTGGACCACCGTTGCGCACATTTGCAAAAATGCCTTGGCCACGGTCGCCTCCGTGCTCGCCAGTGCGTCGTGCAGGGCCGCCGCCGCGGACGTGGCCGCGCTGTACATGGCCTCTGCGCTGGCCCACATGGACGCGGGTCACTGTGCGGATGTGGCCGCGCTGTGCGCGTCCTCCGCGCCAGTGCGCCTGGCCGCGAGGGCCCACCTGGCCCGCCTGGGCGCCCTGGGCGCGGGGCTGGGCTACCCAGCCCAGGTGGCCGGCTGGTCGTGGCCGCGGGGGCCCGGGTGGCCGGCTGGCCCGCCTGGCCTGCCAGGGCATGCGGCTGGCGCGCCCAGCCCGGGTGGCCGGGATGGCCCGCTTGGCCGCGGGCGTGGCCTGCCTGGGCGCCGCCCTGGCCCGCCTGGGCGCGGGGCAGGGGCGGCCCACCACGCTTCCGCTGCGCATGGGAGGAAGCCCAAGCATCTGTCTTGTGCGTTGGGTTTTTTCCTCTTGGAAAAACCACCGAAAACCTCCCCACTCCAGCAGGAGACAAACCGGTGTGTGGTTTTTCTCCTTCCAACGGTTGCCTTGGCAACCTTTGGTGCCCACACTGCTGGGCAATCCAACCGATGGCAGTTGCCATCGGTTAACAATAACTAATATTCCAAAATTCTTGTAACCTTAAAGGCATGTGTGTGCTTTCCTTCTTCTGGTTGAAATTGTGTTAAAGTTTTTATGTTCTTAGCATGTTGTCTGTAAAGATTTCATTATGTTAATAACCACAAATTTCAATGACTGTGTTCCACCTGCTGAAACAACTACATATTTCTGCTATTTTGATTTTTTTAATCTGACATTTAGCTTGCAGTCATGGCGTATGTTGCTCATTATGCTTTAGCAACATGTACTGTACTCATGAGGATATATCCAGTCCTTACTTTTGTTGATTGTTCTTCTTCTTCTTTCATTTTTTTTTCAGGAAAATGTGAAGACCAAGCATCCTCAGTTGTTGTATGAATCAAAATTGTATAGAATTCTACAAGGAGGAAGTATAAACTAATTACCTAATATAAATCAATGTTAAACATCAGATATTTCACTTCCTTTTTGATGGGCCTTGGGTATTGATGTTCTCTCTTTTTCTTTCAGTTGGAATTCCAAATGTAAGATGGTTTGGGGTCGAAGGTGATTATAATGTTCTTGTGATGGATTTATTGGGACCAAGTCTCGTAGACCTTTTTAATTTCTGCTGTAGGAAGCTATCGTTGAAGACTATCCTTATGCTCGCAGATCAAATGGTAGAAATTTTTTCATGTATTCTTTACATTGCTATATCTCAATTTCTATGTCGTTCATGCATTATTATGATCTCTGTTCTTTATTTATATTTTGTGCATTTCTCTTCTGATATTTGTTACTTCTCTTTCTTGTTTGTAGGTCCCT